>CM021109.1:180223193-180353848 GCA_007115665.2 Sequoiadendron giganteum | reverse complement strand
AGTTTGTTCAGTTTCACATCTGCATTCCTGATAGCCTTTATGAGTCATCAAATTTAATCGTTAATAACTTTCGATCACTGATATTTCAGGAAAATTCCTTTTACACACGTGCTCAGGGTACCTAAATGATTTACTATGTCTGAAGGAAGCTCTCTAGGGGTTGATTTTCTATTTTTACAAATTGGTAGTTGAATGAGTTTTAATCGGTGCAGAACAACTGTTATTTCAGAAAAGTTCAACAGAGCAAATTGGCGGATTAATATATTTAACCTCGTAATATTTTTTTCTAAGCCATCTTTTGCACTGTATTCTTGGATCAAACATCTAAATGCTTGCAAGTTCTCATTGCTTCACGAGGTCTTTTGACTAGGTTTCAAAGGCGATTCCAAAGTCAACTTGGCATGTTTCGACCATTCTACAAAAGTGCCTGAAAACATATTTTGATGAAGACCCAATTCATGTTTTCACTTCACATGTTTCTAAAATGCAGTGTCAAGTCAATTGGGGGTAAAATTTGTTTGAAAATGATTTTTTTTTAGCCAGGCCCATAATGGGATTAGACATGATTTGTATTGTCATGAATTTTGTATGGGTCCACATCAAGTGAATTGTTTAGTGTTAGTTAGCAGGTGGATGAGAATGAAAGTATAATTTCTTACAAGTTTTAGTTTTAAAAATGAGATTCACCTTTCAAATGTGGAGTTGAAAAAATTCATGTCATCAAGGGATGAGGATATTGAATATGGGATGATAAGTAGGAAGTTGTCAGTATGCATATGATGAATGAATCATTTGTTAACATGTTTTATAGAGATGATGAAATACTTATTCAATATCTTCTTACAGTAAGGGGAACAAATGGGCACTATGTTAAATATGGGGAGTATTCAAGCAAAGTGTGGATATCCATTAATACCTAATGGATAGAGTTTCTCCATTTGACATTGTGTGCATACCCTGTTCAATACATATGTAAATGAGTGAACATTTTTTAATTAAAGTGTGTGAGCCATCACTGGAGATGTAAATGCCTCATGTTTGTTCAGAAATATAGAATCAAGCAGACAAATGACTTGAAGCGATAGTGGTAGAGGAATGCTTTATATGTTGAAATGGATTTTGAAACTTCTAAGTAAGTGACATTGCCACTACACATAAGAAGGATAACAATAAACAAAATGGATGGTTTAGAATGACTGCAACAACAAGCATTCCTCAAAGACATAAAGGAGTGGCACCACTCAATTACTAAACATGCAGAAAACATTTGGATGAAGAAATGCTTTGGAAAAATTCTTAGCCAATGCAGTTGGGATGGAGCTGCATGGAGGAGGCGCTGCTGGTAGTTAAATGAAGGCTTGGGTGAGTGGCTGTAAGCGGCATGGATATTTGAAAAAATGCAGAAATGGGAGGGGTGGCTATACTAGTTGATAGGGCTCGCTTGCTATTTGTAGGGTATGTTCATCCATCAGACCAGTGGTGGTGGGAGCCCGTGGCCAGCATGAAGAGAACATAGCGCTAATGTGGACGTGACTTGCAATATGGAAGAGCAGAGCCCGTGCACCAAGCCAATGGTAAGAGGCTTGGACAACAAGAAAGCAAGAAGGGAAGTGAAGAGTATGGGTGTGATTGGTAGGGACAAGCACAAAACAATAAGTGAGGTATGGAGAGGTTTGCATGAGCATCAATCAGTCCACACATTGGAGGTGAGAGGGAAGACACAACCCGTAGTCATCCAGAGGAAACCCACAAATAATATAGGAAGTGAAGGCCCATGGCAAAAGATGGAAATCCATCAAATCATAAAGGGGAGGAGGATGCATGGCAAGGCACGGGTAGGTGCATTTGGGGAGGCCCACACCATGTCAATAGCAGGGAGCTTGGAGGAGAGTTCCAAGCAGTTTGGAGAAGACCAAGTGAATGGCGGCCAAGCAAGCTCATAAACACAAATTAGGGCTGACCTTGCTAACCTCGCTAGATTTTTGGTGATGTCATAAAAAAGCTGCGAGGTGTGCGAGAATGCACGGGGGGAGATTTTATTAAAAAATTTCAAAGGTTACATAGTTTTTAAAGATAGGGTGGGGCCAAGTGCAAAATTTTAAAATGGCTAAATGTGCTCGGTAAAATCTTTAAAAGAGAAAATATTTCATTAAAATTTATGAGGGTGAATATTTTATTTGCTGGGAAAATATTATTATTTTAAACATATGGAAAGGAGAGTAAAAGCAAATGGGCATGGAGATATTTATGTGGAATATATTGTTGAAAGTGAAATGCAAACACATGTAATATTTTGCCTTATGGATAAAGTGATTTTATTAAATAGATCATTTTATTTATGAGAGGTAAATAAAGAAAAGGCATAGTGGAAATTAAAATGAAGGCTCCATTAAAAAGTTAAATACTTTATATTGGCTGGAAATTACAAATAAAGTGCAACATTGTGAAGTAAACATAAATGAAAGGCAGAAACAAAATTTGCAAGGGAAGAGATATTTTCCAGCTAGGTGAATTTGAAGAATCTCCACATGGGCTGATTTTCTGTTGCTGGGCAATGATGAGTAGATGCTATTTTTCAGGGAATAAGTTTGTTGCTGCAAAGGAAGAAGGAGGAAATATTCTTTTATGTTGATCAATGGTAAATGGAGCTTCCAAATGGCAATTCTAGATCAAATTTAGGGCTTCTCCTGCTTGCTTCTCCTCTTCTATATCTTCTATTATTCTCTCATTGTAAAGGGTTCTAAAAAAAGGTTTTAAGTTTTGGTATTGGGCTAGGTAGATAGAGAATTGTAATTTCTGAGTCATTGTTTGAGTCTGTAAGCTGTAATTTTATGAATTTATGAGTAAATACAACTAGTTTATGCAATTAACATCATGAAGGTTTTTCCACATTCATGAATGTCATCAGATTGTCTCCATATTTGTACACTTTTAGTCATGTAAATTCAATAATTCAAAGTGTCTTTGAATTTATCATCTCAAATTTGATGAGGTTGTTATGTCTGTTCATTGTTCTATTTCAAAGAAATGGTTAAAAATCTTTGAGATGGTGATTGTGATTTCAGGTGTGTAGATGGGATTTGATAAGAAAAATCTAATTGATATCAAGAGAAGGATTGTTGGTGCAAGACACTAACAATTGATGCAAATCATGAGTAATTTAAATCCACTGGTTGGAGATTGTTTGCTGGAAAATTCATTTTATGTGTTTGACTCCATGGCCATGAACTGGCACTGATCTATTTTTCAGTTTGTGCATCTCAGAAACAAATTTAAATGCAAAATCATTCTTAATCTTACTGTGTTATTGTATATCCTTCTTTCCAATGGCTGAGAGAGGGTTGAGTTACTAAGAATTTAGCCAAGTTTGAAGTTGTTAATGCTTCTCTTAGTGTATTTTCATTGGGACTTATCTTCTTTATAAAGCAATGTCAGTGAATGAGTGAATTAAGTTTTAATCATTGTGTTGGTCTACCCACTTTGGTTCTACAAAGCCAAAAGTGTAGGAGATGTTAGTCTTTGACTGAATCTTGTCAATTGGCCACTAGCCTTTGTGGCTTTATAATTTAGAGGTTGGCTACCTCTTAGAGAATTACAAATCCTAGCTGGGTTGTATTTTTAAACACCAACAGGCGAGATGCATGCTTTGAGGTCATGGAGCTTGATGAGATCGTCTTCTCCGAGGGCTAGATTGATTTTGAGAGATACTGAGGCACAGTGCCCACATTTAGACATATTGTTGCAACCATCATATCATGACTTGTGCCACCAAATCAGTGAGGCTGATATTTCTATCTAGGGTGGGGATTAACATGGGAGCGGATGATCTTCTACAAAGAGTGCCTTGCGTAGGGTCTAGTGATGTTGGCCTCACTTTACAGGGATTTTCATGAGTTTTCATATTTAGATAGCAGGTAGATTAGGGTCATTGTTATAGTTTTGTATGTCTGGGCCTAGGAGCACATTGTAGTGCTTCACCCATAGGTTACACCAATTTCTCTAGAGTTAGATGATCTTATCATCTAGTGGTATAGTGGTGCATAGATTACCTTCACTCACACAGGGGCAGGGGCAACTTGCATCACCCATTGGTGGAGGGTCATCAATGATATGAAAATTTTTACATAGAGGCTCTGGCTTGGTATGGGTCCTTGGTTTGATGATGTTCAACAACTATTTTTTGCTCAGTAGGAGAGATTGATGTAGTGTCGAGAACATACGATCACTGCGAGACACTTGTCAAACTGAGTAGCTAGGTAGTTTGGTGATAGATAGGATAGACCCAATGACCAATACATTTCCATCTTTTCCTGTACTATGAGGGAGATTGCATGGGGCAGGCCCATCCTAGCACATGAGGTAGTTACGTCATTCAGACAACTGGTGGCCAGACCATGGTCATATAATCAAGGACAGGGTGATACAGGGGTGACACACACTTACAAATATTGGTTTAGACCACCCCTAAGACTTATAGATCTAGGTGTAGTGCCCACACGAGGGAGGTGCAGGGGCCAGTCAACAAGCCGAGGTTGGGGGAAGGGAGGTAGGGGTGATGGGGACAAAGATGGGGATGGGGACAGGGGAGGAGGTGGGCCACCTCTGCACCAGCCATAGTAGACACCACCCCAGGTGGAGACACCATGTAGAGACTAGGGAAAACTTTAGTGCTGAATATTCACCAATTGGCGAATAATAGAAATCAGGAGCTCCAAAAATGGCAAATAGTACAATCTAAAATAGAGACTGAATCGCTAGGTTTTTTAAAAAAAATAATTTTGTCTTGATTAATTCGCCATGTAAATGATGTGTCATTAGCACTGATTCACCACTAGTTTATATAGTAAAATTTTAAAATATTAATAATATTCGCTAGTAATATTGTGTAATTTTGGAGAATTGAAAAGGGAATCTACTATATTCGCACCAAGCTCCCAAAAAGATGTTTGATCAAAGCTCTATTTGATCTCCACCATTCATCGTTTCCAATAGTTCATGACATATGTCATCATCATTGTATCAGCAGGACATCCCTAAGTGTCCCACCGATGATGTTCACTCACATCGATAAGGCTTCCATACTCCACCTGGGGTCCACCAAGGCATAGGTACACTACTTGTGTAATTCTACAGAATCATGAAGGGAATCTACAATATTCGTGTGGAGCTCCCAGAAAGACATCTGATCAAAGATCTGTTTGATCTCCACTGTTCATTGTTGCCAATAGTTCATGACATATGTCATCATCATTGTATTAGCAAGACATCCCTAAGTGTCCCACTGATGATTTTCACTCATGCCAATATTCTCTCACGGAATGAACTTGCAGGTGTCGGATTTAAAATCTAATCGATGGTAAAATTTTCAAGTTTCATTTATTCTTACTTTTCAAGTGAGATTTTTTAAAAACACTTCGCCATTGTCCCAGACCCTATGAGGGGGTATTTTCCCCTTAACCCCCAAAAGGGGGCTCTACCCCCTTGAACCTTGCAAGGGGCGCTGCCCCTTGACCCTACCGATGGCTACCACCTTTGGGCCCCTACTTCAATAGTAAAAAAAACAAAAAAATATATAGGGCAACTACGTCGACCAACTATGAAATTTTTTGAAGGAGAGATTCACCATTGTAATTAATATTTTTAGCGATTATTCACTAGGATTCACCACTATGATTATTATTTTTACCAATTGTTCATGGAGATTTGCCAGGATTTAATAATTTTTTAATACTGTGCATAAGATTCGCTAGGAAAATTAATATTTTTTTTCAAATAAAAGGAAAGATTAGCCAAGATTTTACACCTTTTCCGAGGGGGGGTTTCTTACAGTTATCCCTGGTAGAGACAAACCACATCAAACACCACCCATAGATGGGGAGAAAGAGGTCGTGTTGTAGTAGGCCCCATCTCCATCAAGAGGAGAGCCAGATAACCGTGATGCCTTGATTCAGCAGTTACATGAACATGTGAATATTTTGATAGATAAGAGGGATTAGGCTAGGTAGCAGGTCCTAACACGTACCACTAAGAGAGATCATGCCCGTTCTGAGTGGGATCAGGAGATAGAATGGAGGCAGCAACTTGAGAGAATGGCCTCTACATCCTAGGGTAGGACAATGTCGAAATGGGTGTACGAGGGAGATGTGAGAGAGGTCGAGTATTACAAGCTTCATTACAGATAAGCAGTGCTAACAGTAGCTCAGGTACCTGAATATTCATAGCAGACAGGGATGAGGCCACTAGAGGATCACAGTGAGAAGCATGCAAGAGAGGGAAGAAGCCAATAGGTCTAGTTCCTGATTTTGATCAGAGACAATTATTCATTTTTTGATTCATGGGCTCTGATGTTTATTGCCCTGATTGTATCATACACATTTGATATATAAACATTTGATCCTATTCTTGTACCATGAAAATTACTTATTTATATATATATATACGAGATGATGTGATTCATTCATGAGATGTCCTATTATTTAGTTATTCATTTTTTGATTCATGGGCTCTGATTTTTATTGCCCCGATTGTATCATACACACTTGATATATACAGACTTGATCCTGTTCTTGTACCATGACAGTTACTTATTTATATATATATATGAGATGATGTGATTCATTCATGAGATGTCCTATTTTACTTGTGTATGATGGATGGATGCATTTTATTTCCATGTGTTTATGATATGTTGTGATTCTATTATATGAGATGCATCTATTTTTATAATGTATGCAATGATTATGGATGCATTTCTTTTTGTCTATTTTCTATGCATTTTATGGTGATGATGTATGGATGCAATATGATATGAAAACAATGATGTATTATGCCATGTAGTGATATGCTAGTGTAATATTTTTTGCTTCCTTTTTCTCATGTATTTATGGATGATATATGATATGTATGTAATGGAATATGAATGTAACAATGTGAGATGGTGCATGGTATTTATGATATATAGTACGTAATGGTATTATGTATAAATGAAATGATGTAATGCAATGATTCCTATAATGAATGCAATGTTAAATTATAAAATATTGTTATATGATAAGTAATGTTTCCTAACGATAATGATAATATGCAATAATGGTTTAGATGTAATGTCTTGAATGATGTAATGCACATGATTATGAGATGGTGACCTTTATGAGATGGTATGTAGTGATTCATAATGATATGCTTAATGATTTATGATGTGTGAATCTATTCTATGCAATGGATAATGTGCGTGAAATGATTATAATGCGAGATGACCTATGATGTAATATTTTATAATGATGATTTGTGATGCAATGATTCCTATTCTGTATTGGTTTGTGGATGCAAATGTTATGACATGATGTAATGAACATGGTTATATGAGATGATTTATGATATATAATGGTAATATGATAGTGCTGTAATGATAATGACATGTGATGTATGTAGATATTATTATATGAAGTGATATGATATGTGATTTTGTAATGGATGAGTTGATAATAAATGAAATGATTATAATAGTATTGAATCTATAATGAAATGTAATGCATCTATACTTCCTATATGATATGCATTATGCCAATGATTTGTGGATGCATGGTAGATGCATTAATGTTTTTGAGTAAATTTCATGGCGCCGTGTTAGTATGGAAAGAAGACAAAAGAAAGAAGATCCAACAAGCTTACTTTATGATGATAATGATACCAAAAATTGGGATTTTAAAAGGGCCATTTACTTTATGTTTGATAACACATGTAGGTACGATGCATCAAGGTATTAAGAACTAGGATGGCATTGTACTTAGTGTGATGGACTTTGATTTGACAATCAGATAGGAGTACTCATGTTCACACTTGACATACGAAACCTTATTCGGTATATAGTTGAAATATTCTAAACATCTCAAATCAAAACATAGAAGAGAAAGCCTTCTTATGTGGTCAACAAGACATCTTAAACACCTTCCTTGTAAACCAATAAAAAATAGGCATGACCAATTTATATTTCAAGAACACCCAAAAAGAACAGTAGATAAAAAGATTGCAATCATTGCCCCATTTATTTCTCTCTAAATCGTTTTGATTAGGAATCATCGAGAGGTCATTAGAATGAGTGCAAAATAAGATTAGTCAAAAAGACCAAGATAAAGTAAACAAACAAGCTAATGTTCTTCATACTGCTAGCTAAGACTAAACTATGGTGATGCCTGATGTTGATGTCCAATGTAGGAATGATGCATCCTAGGACATGTTGTGATTAGGTGATGATGAGATTTAACTGGATGATAAGCTATTGATACTCCGAGTTGACTAGCTTGTTGACATACTAACCTAGACTTGAGACTTTGATGATTGAGCTTTTAATTTTAAACCTACTAGACTTGCTTCTGAATGACTTGCCAAAGGATGAAAATGATGATTGATTTATTATGAGTGATGATTATTGTGGGTGAAAGCGAGAAGAGACGGATGCACCATTTTTTATTTTTTCAAATATTTCGATGTTTTGGATTTTGTGAACTGTTTTGAGGCTGTTTTGGGGTTTTGAAATTTTTTTAAAATGTTTTGAGTTTTCTGAGATTTTGACCAAGAACCTAACCTAAAGACCTATCCTAGGGGTCTTGGAAGCTGATCAATAGATTAGCCTTTCCTATGTTATACATGCAGAGAAAATGTAGTTCAACTGACATAGACTTGATTACTGATGGGATAGATAGACAAACAAATTGCCATTTTATTGTGATAGACACCTAAAGGACTGACCTAGGGTGTCTCGGGGGATGATCAAAGATCAACCTTGCCTATGTTCAAGCTCAGAGATGACGTAGTTCGGAAAGATGACTCTATTTTGGATTTTTGACATGTTTTGGATTTTGGATGTTTTTGGATTTTGGATTTTATGATGTTTTTGGATTTTTGAAGGATTTTATGAATGTTTTTGGAGTTTTTGATGGATTTTATGAATGTTTTTGGATTTTTTGATTTTTTTTGGATTTTTGATTTTAAGGAAGATCTCAAGAATATACATGAATCTGATTTGATGTAGGTACAGGAACATGCCCCCAACGTGATGTGATAGACTACTTTGATACATGCAGGACAAACTAACCTTAGGAATATGCCAAGTAGTACTAGGGTGGAACCTGATATGAACACAAGATCAAGCTATGGTACAGACACGGATGGAGGATGGAAGATCAATGAAATGTGATGGATGAATGGTAAGTGTGCAAAATAAGCTGCAAAGATTCTGGTGGATAGAGAGTTCTTTATTTACACAAGGTGTTTGTTTGTGAGGTTTTCACCAAGGTACTTTCCCAAAGTGCCACCAAAGTGGTTTTCACTAGAGGAATATTTTTTTCTTTACTGTTTTTAATCCTTTTTCTAAATTTTATTCTTTTTAGATTTTTATATTTTTTGATACTTTTAATGTTTTGGTTTTACCCTGAAAAGATCAAGCATAAAATTTTTTGATATGGGAGTTGTTCATGGGCTCCTATAGAGGTTTTCCTTTAGGTGTTGATAACTGATATGCCTTTGACATGTAGCTTGTAGTGACGATGAATGGTCCCAACTAGTTGAGCTCAAATTTTCCCTTGCTCTCTAGATTTGGCATGTTCTTTTGATTTTCCTTCAGTACTAGCTCATCAAATTGGAAGGTCTGCCTCTTGATTTTCTTGTTGTAGCTGTGCTTGAGGCAGATTTGATAGACTTGCAAGTGATTGAGGGCATCCATGCATCGCTCATCTAGTATCTCTAGCTCATTTAGTCATGAGACCTAAGATTCCTCATTTGTAATGAGATTTTGTAGTGATATCCTTAGGGATGGGAGCTCGATCTCAATGGGGAGGATGGATTATGATCCATAGACCAGGGAGAAAGGGGTGGCACCTATTAGTGTGTGGATTCTTGTGTTGTAGGCCCACAGGGTGGGATTTAGCTATAGATTCCACTTAGGACCAACATCATTGACTGCTTTCTTAAGGATTTTCATGATGGTTTTATTGGTGGCTTCTACTTGGCCATTTCCTTAGGGGTAATACAGAGTGGAAAAGTGATGTTGGATGTTTTTTATTGGAAAAGGTCATGAACATCCTAATTTTTGAAAGGTGTCCCATTATCAAAGATAATAGATTGAGGGACACCTATCAAAAAATAAGGTAGTTTAGGATGAACTTAGATATCTTCTTTCTCATTATTTCGGTCATGGGAATGGCTTTGACCCACTTCATGAAGTACTCTATGGTAGTAATGATGAATTTATGGCCATTGGATGAGGTGGGGGTGATTTTACCAATGGGATCGAGCCCCCACTATGAAAAGGGCCAAGGTGTAACAATGGGATGAAGCTCCTGAGCTAGTGCATGGATAAGGTCCCCATGTTGTTGACACTACAAACATCTTTTGAAAAAGTCATGTGCTTCTCTTTCCATCATGGGCCAATAATATCCTATCCTTATTAATTTCTTAGCCAAAGTCATACCACTTGAGTGTGAACCACAAATGTCATTCTGTACCTCAGTTAAAGAAGTGAAGTCTTCCTCAGTATTTAGGAAACATAATAGGGTCCCTTCGATGATCCTACAGTAGAGGGTTTCTCCTAGGATGACGAAACAAGATAAATTATTGACAAAATCTCTTTTGAACTTTGGGGTAATGTTAGTAGGCAGAACTCCTATTCTCAGGTAGGTGTAAATGTCATGGTACCAGGGATCACTGGGACCAATGATTTCACACATAAATTCAGACTCTGGTACCTCAAATATTGGTATGAGAATCTTTTGTACAAGGAATTCTTGTTTTGGGACATCGAGTGGGATTTCCAAGAGTGATCCAATTGTAGCCATTACGTTCGATGCTCTATTGTTTTCTCTAGGTAGTTGTTCAAATGTAATATCAATGAATGACTCCTTGAGGCTCTCCACCAATTTCTTGTACGGAGTGAGTTTATCATCCTCTGTTTGATATTCATTATTTACTTGATTGATTATGAGCTTTGAGTCTCCATATACCTTAAGAGCCATGATCTTCCATTGCAGCACAATCCTTAGCCCTATGACAAGAGCCTCGTATTTTGCTATGTTGTTCATGCATGGGAATGATAGCTTGTAGGATTTGGGTATGCAATCCCCTTGTTGGGTGATCAAGAAAATTCTCTCTCTTGACCCATGTTGTGTGAAGCATCCATCAAAATACATCTTCTAGTGATTTTTTGCACTGAGGTTGAAGATGGATTCATTGGAGAAATTTGAGACAAGTGGATTTTCTGCATATATAGGTGCCTCTGCTAGTTGGTATGTGATTTCTTGTCCTTTGATGGCCTTGCATTCAAAATTCTCGATGTCATTCTTGGTTAGGATCATAACCCACTTAGTCATCCATCCTATGAGAGTTTCTTTGGAAAGTAGGTATTTGAATGGATCTATCTTTGTGATTAGCTTGATTTGATGTGCCAGCATGTAATGCCTAAACTTTTGAGTTGCAAACATGATTTCTAGACAAGATTTTTCAATAGGTGTATAGTTTAGCTCATGTCCTACCATGGTCTTGCTGATGTAATAGATTGCTCTTTCCCTTTCTTTTTCATATGTTGGGCTAAGAGAGCATCGAGAGCTTTTGTTGTTGCTGATATGTATAGGATCAATGGTTTACCTGGAATTGGCGGTATTAAAACTAGCGGTGTGAGTAGGTATTCCTTGATTTTCTTGAACGATTGGTCACACTTGTCGTCCCATTTGTATGCTACCTCCTTGTGGAGTAGATGAGAATATGGGATTTGTTTGTCTACTAGTTGTTCTATGAATCTATAGGTAGACTAGAATCTTCCTTATAGGCCCCTTAGATGAGAATATGGGATAAGGTACTGATCATGAGGAGGGAGGAATCTTCAAAAAGTGTGGGTAAGTCGGTTATGGTATCCTCATCATCACTACTACTACACACATCGGTTACATCAAAGGTGAAGTTATCTAAGGGAAAAATTTTAGATATTGGTAGTTGTAGGGTGGATACCGTTAGCTGAGGGGGATTCCTGGCTACTCTAGCTAGGGTACTTCTACCACGTATGGTTACACTTAGAGGGGTACACCCAAGGCCAATATTTTTCATTCATTTCTAAACAATGATAGGTTCCAAATAGCCATTTCTATTCTTTCCCAGACTTCCACTTTTGTTATATCCCATACCCAACATTAATTGAATTCCTCTATTTGCATTATCCATAGGAAGGGCTTGTACGATTGTTTCATCTTGATAGAGGAGACTGGATACATCTCACTCATCCACCACTTCTTGGCCTAGATCTCTCCACCTCCTGAATCGAGAGTGATCTTCTTTGAAGGTTTGAGTTGTTGTATTAGTGGGTTGTGGTTGACCATGGGACCTGGGGGATTGAGGTAACTCCTCAACCACAAAGGCTCCCTTCTTCATCTTGTATTCCCCACACCCATTATCTTGGATTATAAGCTTCATGTCGGATATGTCGGGAATGGTGGGTGTCTTTGTCCTAGAAGTGGAGGCTATGTTGGATGGATCTATTTAAGGAGTTGAGGGGCCTTCATCATTCTTTGGAACTCGGGGGACTTTATAGTACTTAGCTTCTAGGTTCTTGTAGTAAGCAAAGGGCTCAGGATCACCATAGATTGTTACCTCTTAATTTTGGTATGAAAATTTGGCACATTGATAGAAAGTGGATGCAACTGCCTGCATCCCATGGATCCATGGGCACCCCAAGAGGATGCTTTATGGTAGATCAAGGTCAAGCACCTAACAGGTAGTTTCTGTAATGGTTGATCCTACTTGAATAGGGAGTTGAATAGTGCCCTGAGACACTCGTTCTTGATCATCATAAGCCTCGATTGTGATACCTTTACCTTTTTCAATGGAATCTTCAGAGATTCCTAGATTCTTTATAAGCTCGAGTGAACAAATGTTGAGGCTTGCACCCCCATACACCAAGACCCTTTTGACCTTATTTTTGTGAACCAAGACTTCAAGGTGGAGTGCATGATTGTGAGATGGCTGGGAAAGGATGTCCTGATCAGAAAAAGTGAGGAGATTTGGAGTGGTGATGTTACCGACCATAGCTTGGAAGTGCTCTATATCAAGGTTGGAAGAGATTGTAGATGAAGCCAATGCCTCCTCAAGGATTTCTTTGTGGGCAGCTGAAATATTCAGTAACTCCATGATGGATATCTGAGCAGGGGTTCTTTTTAACTGGTCAAGGATGTTGTAACCATTAGGAACAAATTTCTGATTTGAGGTGGATGTCCTAGGTGGCTACGATTCCCTGACAATGGTGACCTTGATTCCGTGTGTGGTGACTCCACAATAAGCTTTGGCTCCCTTGATGCTAAAAATAGTGACCATTTCATCAAGGCATGCAAAAACTCCTTTGTACACATGGCTCACATTGACATACTTTTTATTTCCTTTGTTGTTTCCTTGGTTGTGATCGAGCATCAGATTCATGTAGATTTTTAGATCTTGATTGCCAACTGGTTGCTCAACATTTATGATCTTGTCATCGATAAGGTCTTGGATGACATTTTTTAGTATCATGCGATTGGAAATTGTATGACCCTTGAGCTTATGATAATCGCAAATGAAATTTTCATTATACCAGGGTGGTTTTACCTAAGGCTCTTTATAATTATCATAAGTGGGGATTTTGATGAGGTTCTCATTGACCAACTTCTTCATGATAGATTCCATTGATTCCCCAAGGTTTGTGAATTTCCTCTTGGGGGGATATCTATTTCATGGAGGTGGTCCTACTTGATTATTGAGGTTGTTGACTTGATTATGGGGTGGTTGTTGGGTTACTGCATCGGCTTACATGTTATTATGGTTGTTGTTATATGGTTAATGATGTGTTTGGGAATTCTACTTTGGAGCATTGATGATGACCTTGGCATCGACCACTCCATCATTGGTGACATTCCTATTTTTTTCCCATGTGTGAGGTTTCTCATTATAGTTGGTGGATGGGTGACTAGCTTGATGTTCAGGATATGTAGGTGTGCCCCCTTGTGCAATAAGGGCCCTTTCAATATTGAGATTTTGGGGATCAATTGGTCATATGTGGTGATGCACTGCATCTTTAGATAAAATGCCAAGGTCTTGTCCAGATTAGAAAGGATACTGCAAATTTGTTGCTCCTCTAGTATGGCCAACTTGCTCCGATTGGCCTTGGATCGCGATCATTGTAGGAAGGAGGCGAATGATTCCCCCTTTCCCTTTTTGAGTGCCAATAATTCCTCAAGACTAACATTTGTGCCAATGTTAAATGCATAATTTGAGGAATGCATCTACGATTTCTTGGAATGTTTTGATGCTCATAGGTAGACGAGATAACCACTCCATGGTGGGACCAGGTAGGCTTCGAGGAAATAACTGCATCAGATATGTATCATTGTATGCAACTTCCATGCAATGTACTTGGAATTCCTTGATGTGATCTTCAGTGTTTCCCAACTAACGATATTTTTCAAATTTGGGGATTTCAAATCCCTTTGGGAATGGTAAGTTGAGGAAAAATAGATGATTTAATAAATCAATTAAATTGATTTATCAGTGCAAGTTGCAAAATCTAGAGGATTGAGGTGATTAGGATTAGATTTAATCATGATTTGATCAGATTATGTATAAATTAGGCGATTTGACAATTTTGACTTAGATTTTAGGATTTATCTAAATCAAAGCTAAGAGGAAAATGATTCTAGATTTAATTAAATAAATATTGATTTATTTAATTAAAGAGAGTGATGTTAGATTTAAACCAAATAAATTTTAATATATCTTTTTTAAAGAAATGACATTAGAGATTTAATTAAATAAATTAAATTATTTATTTAAAGGAGAAACCATAGGATTAATTAAACAAACTAATTTACTAAATTAATAGAAGAGAATGACTTAATCATATAAAATTGATTTATTTAATTAAGAGAGGAAATATGATGAAATTAATTAGTAAAGGGCGTGATTTAGGGAGAAATGATGTTAGTAAGATCAGGGTCACGTGTGTAGGATCAACTTGTATATTTTTTGTCTCTACAGGATCAACAATGCATATTGCCTTCACAAGATGACATGAACACACATAAGCTTGAACATGATGTTAGGACTTTGAATGCCACACCAAATGACTAATTAACATGCTCTTGAATGCTCTTGACAATGATATTTTCTTGATATGAAGTCTTGATAATGTGTGTTAGGATGCTTAAATTTCAAATGATAAAAGACTATGTATTTATAAGTGTTTATCTAATTTCTTGAAAATTAGATTCTAAAATTTGGCAATTGCATGTTGAATTTGAAAAATAAAATGCCACCAAAAACATGTTTAAAAATGGATCTTAGGACTTAAAGGGGACTCATTCACCCTTGGGTGAATTAGGTCTTGGACTATAAGTCTAGGACACACATGTTCCAATGTGATTTAATTATTGAATGTATTATTTAAATGTTGGTTTTCCTTTAAAAAAATAGGAATAATAAGGTTTTTGAATGCATAATTTGGTAAATTAGAAGCTTAATTAAGTCCAATAAATTAAGGAACTCAAACATAATGTGAAATTTTAAAGGTAAACGATTTCATATACTACACCTTTTAATGAGTAGGGGTGTCTTGAATGGTTGAGTTATCATGGGATATGTGTCTATCATGATTTATATTAACTAGATCCTTTACTCTTAAATCTCTATGGCAACCAGAATTGCATGATTTCCCTATGTTTACTACCATAGGATGATGAGAAGGGAAAAAGTTTTTATCCTATATCTTATTCTCATAATTTAATTCCCCTTTAACATAAAATACTACCCCTTGACCTCGCTCATGCTTCTATTACACCCTCATCTTGTCATGTGATTGTCTTGCCTTCTTAGGTGAATATCTACATGATAGCTCACTACAGAATGTTATATATCTTTTATATCTTTTCCATGAGTCATATACCTCTTGGAGATCTTGTCAAGAAGGAAAATGATCATGTATTTTCCAATAAAATATCATCCCTAGAATTTTGATGATAATTATCCTTCAAGAGAGCTCATAAACTAATAGGTTTTCTCACAAGCAAGATGGGGTTTGGGTTTTTCTTGTATCACCAATCATTTCTATGGGTTCTAAAATTATTGAAGATATTTACCATCGTTTAACATGAGATTTATCGTATGTCTGTTTTATCTAAGATTCCATTAAAATCATTAAAAAAAATTCACACAAAACTCTAATTACTCCATCAAAGACTAAATCTTTAACACTAAAAAGACATGTTTTAAGGCATACCTTGCACAATATGAGGGGAATATTATGCAATGTGGTTGAGAAACATGAATCCCCCTAGATTTTGAAAAACATTTCATATTCCCCTCAATGTATCATATCTGCTTTTCAGTCTTGTCAAATGGAAAAATAGTAGTTTCTTTAAAATCTCAACCTCCATGTCTTATCTTTGATATGAAACATGGGTTATGGTCTCTTCTCTATCTTGCAATGTGGGTAAATGAATACCTAAAATCTCTGCAAATGACTCCTTCAATTCCACTAGGAAACCTTAATGTTTTGGGCCTCTTCATGCTGTGTGGGTCTCCATGAAGGAAAAATTGAAACCTTTCACTTTGGTGCCTACACTTTAGCAAATAAAACCTTATTTTTATTCCACCTTTCTTCGAATTTTCTATTGCAAGATTTTTTCCACTTTTTATTTTAAAATATTATGATATTTTAACATAGCTTTAATTTAAATGAACTTTTTCTAAACAAAAAGTTTCAACACTAACATGGGGCATACGCTCATTACCTCCTTTAAATTGTCAAGATATTCCTACATTTTTTCCATCCATTTGAAGGATCCTTCCTTTATTATTTATATTAAGGGAGTCATGGGTTGTGAGAAACCTTAAACGAATACTTTCTAGTAACTATAGAGGCTAAGTAATCCCCATAGAAAGTAGTTAGAGTCTTGGGAGGAGAAAAATATACAATATTTTTTTTCCTAAGTCTACTTACAATCCCTTTCCATTGATTGTGTCCCTAGGTATACTATTTTTGTTAGAACAATTCATAGTTAGAATCTTTAGAAAAAATATTTTAGTTTCTCTAATTCTCAAAACATCATCTATGTGCATTATATGCTCTTCCCATGTATTTCTATAGATAAGAATGATGTATAAACATTAGGGAAAAGTAATCTTAACTATTTGATGAACACTTGGTTCATGTAGGACTAGAGAATGTAGTAGGTACAACTGCCAATCCAAATGACATGACCAAATATTTATAGTTATCATAAGGACATTGAAAAGATATCAAGTGGGTTGTTGGAACTGTGAAATTTTGACAACTTCATTAACCCTTAATGATTATTAGTCTCCCAAAAAGGTTCATAATACAGACATAAAAATCCTCATATAGCATTTTTTACCAAAATCTAGTTTAAAATTTTCCAAAAAGCCCCATAAATTTCATCTGGCATTAAAACTTTAATATATGAAAATATCGGCATAAGTTGATGCAGGTATCATTGATGATAAAATACATATCCTCAATATATCGGCAAGACATCAGAAGGGTCATACCAATAAAGTTATACACCAAGAGAATGTGGGTTTGTATTTCTTATCAACAAGACAAAAGGTATGGACGTGATGATGCAAGGTCATATTGAGCTAGGTTACCTTTTACCGATTAGAGTAAAGTAAAATCTATCAGAGAGACTATAGTCATCGGAGAGAGATTTCAAAGCACTTCCCGAAGCGTTATTGGTCTTGCCGATAAAGCAAAGGGAGGACTCACTCAGTGAGACAAATGATGTCGGGGAGAGTTTAGAAAGTCTTACCGACCCCTCGGGTTACACCAACAGAACTGAGCATGTGGAGATAAAAGACATTGAGAAGAAAATGCGTGTGTTCTCGCTGAAGAAAAAGTGTATCGGTGAGATATGTCTCAGTGGGGAGATCTAAGAGACATTACGATGAGTATCATTTTGTCAGCAGAACAAATGCTTGGTCTCGGTAACATAAGTCAATAAAGTGAACATCTCGGTGAGACAACGAGCTTTCGAAGTAAGGTAAAGAAACGTTGGCCCGATTCATTAAGTCTAGGTGATAGTTTCTTCAGTGAAGATAATGGTGATATAAAAAGAAAAAGGAAAGAAACTATCGATGAGACTTGTGATGTCTGGGAAACTGCAAGATGTCTTACCGGATGGGTGAACGTTGAACAAATGAATCAGCTAGAGATTTGAAATTTCTTCCCGAGATGATCCCTGATGTGACAGCGAGAATTTTGAAAAACTTGCTGCATTCATGTCTTAGTAAAGACATTAATGGCACCAAGAAGCGTAATTTTTTTTGCATATCAGGGTATGCTCAATTGAAATCATTGTTTCATGGAATTGACAGTGAAGGAGAGCAAGGGAACCAGCAAAACAATTAGGGCATTCATCTATCTTGGATTTACAGGAAAAATACAGTAAGTTTCTCATCTAATTAGAATTCATGAATTTTGAATATGGAAGGCACTAGTTCAGGAAAAATAAAAGGGAGAAAACCCGGGGAGGGTAATCAATCAAAATCAAAGAAGAAAAAGACTAAATTGCAACTAGAGGGAACTGAAAGGAAGTTGAATCAAGACCTCATAGACCAATTACCTAGTTTTGGGCCTAAAGCTAGGCATTATGTGCAACTCAAACCGGAAATTGACAAATTAGATGAAAAATGCAAATTCATAGGGGATGTTTGAACTCCAATTAGAGGGTATGAGTTATTCAATTTCCATTATCACAGGATAAATCGCTTTGAGCCAGTATGCAATCTGTGGAGGCTCAATTTGGGAAATTTGGTGTGCCCTAATATCTTTATTAATGTTGAACTGGTAAAATTGTTGGCTGGACATTATAACCTGAAGAATAAAGCTATATGTGACTTGTCAGGGAATCCATTGATACATATGTCTGAGAATGCAATAGCTGAGGTTTTCAGATTGGAAGGAATATGCAGTGAGAAAATAATATGTGAAGAAATAGATAGTGAATTCAGAAGAATGGACACCATTTATAAAGGATGGAGATTACCCCTGCAAAGAATAAGATGTTAACATTTTATGCTTAAATTTTTTTCGAAAAGGCACATCCTTTTGCAAACTAATGTATAAATATCCATTGTTGGATAATAGAAGAAGATATAATTAGAATACGATAGACTGCTGTAAACATTATATTTTTAGAAATGATGACATTCAAGGAGACTATGTTGCATATATGAATTTTGAAGGAGATAATGAAAGACTATTGATTTAGTGGCTTCATTTTGGTATCAATTGTTTGTTGGATTCCTATGATTATTTGATTATCTCCAATCTGATGTTTCTTGATTGTTTAAATTGAAGTATCAAGTATACATTTGCTATTTCTGTGTGATTTAGTTTATTGGATTCTTTAAAAAAGAATTAAAATTCCTTTCAAATCAATTACAGTAATCTGGGAATGTCATTTGGATCAGTAAGAAGAATCAGATAATTAGATTTGATATTTTTCCTCAAGTAGGGTTTATCAATTACATCCTTGCATGTTTATACCAGTTGTAAACTCATAGTTTTATGCCAAATGATTAGAGGACTTGCTAGATAGAAACCACTCATTAAAGGCTTTCATTTGACTCCATTTTACCCAATAAGGAACTGGTCTCCCTTATTTACATTACATTAGTTTTATTCATTCCATTTGACATCTCTTAATTGAACATATTAATTCATACCCTGATATTGCATATACAATTTATACCAAAGTAGGATCATATCTTTCCACTGTTAAATTCCCATTTGTGGATAGTTATATTAAGTAGGAAACATAGATTCAAAATTTGTGTTTCTCATATAGGTGCACCCGCCTAGGTTTAGTAGAGCCTTAAGAGTAGAGCATTCAACCATATTGGTTGGCCTTGTCAGTTGACCAATAACATAGTGAGAGTGTCGCAACCTCTCGTGGTTCATTCAACCAGCGTTTTTGAGACCCAACAAATTGGTGACTCTGCTGGGGAAACTAGAGAATTGTCTGGTAGTAGACAAAGTTTCCATATAAAGTCACTATAGAAAACCATAATTGAAATTTGAAAGAAATCGACTCCACTGGGTAAAATAACCACAAGATCTTTTCTCACTTTAGAAAAAGTTGGTGGCGACTCTAAATGAACAAAAGCATTGAGACTGATACAGTAAAATACAAATCAGAAAGGAATCAACCTAGAGTTCAAACCATCACAGCATCTCACAACATACAAGGAAGGAGATCTTTGTACAAGGAGGTAGATGGTCCTAATGACAAGGATAAAATAACTTATAAAAGTGATCAAAGCAAGAAGGTATTCAATGACCTAGATCCAACCAAAAAAATAGAATATCAAAACCATCTATGGAAACTCACAATTCATACAAGGCATGAACAATTGAGAATAACCCATCTAAAGAGCTTCATACCCCTTAAGAGAAGAGAAATCCTTTTCATCGAATAAGCCATGATAAAGATGAAGATTTCATGGCTGAATTTGAAGTTGAGAAAAGGAGAGAATTTGAATGTGATTAGAGAATTGCACTTTTTGAGGAAGGACTCAAATATAAGGTAGCATCTGAAGAAAACCCTAAACTCATGACATAAAATGAAGAAGATACACACTGGGAGCAAATGAGGCAACATGCAGAAAAACTAAGGGTACAATACGAGCAATAATTTCAAGCAATGGAAGAACTAAGAAAGATGAAATTACACAAAGCTCAAATCAAAACATTAGTGGTTGATTCACCCAAATATACACCCCCCATAAAAGCAACAATATGAAACCATCAAATTCCCCTCAAGGCCACCGAAATCAGCCTAGAAATCAATATAGAAACACAAACCCTCCACCACAACACCAAAATATTAAACCACCTCCTCATCAGTAGTATGTACCCCCACAAGGCCCATAATATATGGTAAATAATAACCCGCTCTACCAAAATCAGCATTTCCAAAATCCCCCTCCACAATGCACAACCATGATTAGAAAATTTGATCTTGCTGGATTTCAGATCTACCCTTACCCCCTAGACAACAATTGGAGGAACTTAGTCCCTAAATTCATAGGAAGCAATTCAGTTACAGCTGAGGAACATCTGAGAAATTTCAAAGCAGTCATTCATGACTAGGACATGTAGTATGAGGATGTACAAATGAGACTATTTATGATGTCATTGATTGAGGATGCCAAAGAGTGGTTTAACAGTCTACCAACTGCATCCATTTATTCCATTTAGGTGTTTCATGAAAATTTTCTTCAACAATATGGGAATCAGTGTGCATCAGATTTTTCCTTGCATGCGTTAGTGACTATCCAAAAGCATCAGAATGAGTCAGCCTTTGATTTTAACCAAAGGTTTGTTAAATTGCATAGTAAAATACCTCAGGCATCCAAGTTGGTTGATCCTGTTGCGTTGAGTATCTATTTGAAAGCCTTTGACCCCAAGACAGAATATGAATTGAGAAACAGAGGTCCTAGGAATCTAGTTGAGGCCCAAAAGATAGCCTTAACTATTGAAAATAATAGGAAAGCTGCAGGGATGTTTTCTAAAAGGGAAAACCCTAGGGTTCCCCAATATGCTCCCCCAAACAGACAAGAGAACACTTATAGGAATGAAAGACCAAGGCTGCATGACATGCCTTATAATACCAATTGGAAATATGGGAAGCCGATAAGTGATAGGCCAAGAAATAAAGAAACACCAGATCCATTAAAAAGAAAAGGGACAATATGGTAGATAAAAGTCCCTAGTGTTCAGTCTATTATGTACCACATTCCCCTAAACATTATGTAATAGCTCAGTCAGTACCGGAAGAAGAATCACTGGAAAATGATGGTGGTGAAGACTAGAATGTCTACCTAACTTCCCACACTCTTAACTCTTTGGAGTAGGAATATTCCTCTTCAAAGGAGGAAGGATATGAATATAATGTCGATCACCAAAAATACAATGTTCACATGGCAGAGCAACATGTTTTCTCTGATCATGAAGAAAATGATAATGACCAAGATCCCCCTGTTTCATCAAGTCAAACAAATAGATGCAATATAAGAAGACAAAGTGAAGAAGAGATTAAAAGATTGACAAATGCAGCAATGGAGGAAGCTGAAAAAAAATATCATTTGAGAAATAGAATGGTGAATAGAGATGAGGGTGTCCCAAGAGGGATATTTATAAAAAATAAAAAGGCATCAGATGAGACATCAAAAGGGACTGATGATAAACAACCAAACAAAAGAGAACAAAATGGATCCCCTAAGGAGGAAAGTAAGAAATTTCCCATTGAGAAGTAAAACCCAGATCAAACATCCAAAAGGGAAAAGGAAGAAAACAAAGGAGAATGCACTAAACCTAGAAAGGCAATCAAAACTAAAGGTACATCCTTTGATTTTATACAAGATTTATCTGAATTGAAAATGTATGGCCCATTAATTGAAATGATGAAAATAAAGGAATATAGGGAAAGCACCATACAATTAATTTATAATGGAAATCAAAATATAAGCCCTAAAAATAAAGAGGTCTCTAAAATAAATAATAAAAGGAAGGAGGTAAAAATCCCAGAGGCCTGTCTAGTGAATACACCGCAGATTGACCCATTCTTCACCACTTTACTTATAAGTGGAAAACTAGTAAGAAATTGCATGATAGACTCAGGTGCCTCCATGAATATCATGCCAGTAGGGGTAATGAAGTAGCTCGGTTTGTGGATAGATGTGGAAGGATGTAAATGCTACACCATGGATAGCAGGCTTGTCCCAGTTGTGGGAATAATGAAGAATGTGGAAGTAAGATTAGCAACTTACCCACAAGCTACTTACACTATTGAAATAATTGTAATTTACACACCTCCCCAGTTTGGAATGCTTCTATCAAGACAGTGGACCGCTGCAGTAGGAGGCAATGTATAGTTTGACTTATCATATGCCACCATACCAGTGAATGGAGAAGAGGTAAAATTGTATAGAGAATATAGAATGAATCAAATTGTTGAATATGCTCCTCAAGAGCCATTGAATTGCTTTTGTGATGTTGATTTGGGAAGTTTTAGAGTGGAACTATCTCAACCTAAGTTGGTAAGCAAAGATCCAATTGATAAAAATATTTTTGAAAATCAACAAGGGATATGGAAGATGTACTTCGATGGAGCATGCAACCAAGAGGGTAATGGAGCTGGTATAGTTTTTATATCACGTGATGGTTCAACTTTCAAATATTCATTTTTGTTAGCATTTGAATGTACAAACAATGTAGCAGAATATGAAGCTCTGCTAACATGATTGAATCTAGCTGTTAAACACAAGATTAAACTCTTGATAGTTTTTGGGGACTCGAAGCTGGTTGTATCTCAGATCAGATCAAAATATGTAGCAAAAAATAAAAGACTAAAACAGTACAAAAATGCAATATGGGACACAATTGAACTATTTCATGCTTTCTCCATTGATTGGGTGGACAGATCAAAAAATATAATGGCATAATTCTTTGCGAATGTAGCACTAAAACAAGATGATATCATGCTATCAGGAGTGTGCCAAGTTGAGTTCAAAGCAAGACCTACTATGCCGGATAATGTATATAGTTGGTAGGATTTTAATGATGACACTGATCTTTTAAAATTTCTTCTGTGTATAGACCAGTACAAGGCTCAGGAAATTGATTTCAACGCCTTTGTGGAAGAGATAGATGGATAACAGATAGTATTCAGAAAGAAAATCCTGCAACTTAAGACTAATAAACTTCCCAAGGGGTTAGTGGCATTGGAAAGAGTATATGATGGGAGTGATTGATCCCTTATAAAGCAAACACCAGTCAAAAGGGAAGATATTGAAGAAATAAATTTGGGGACCAAACTGTCACCAAGGAAGGTATATATTGGAAAGAAGATAAGCCCTACTATCTAAAGGATTATGATTTAATTGTTAAGAAAGTATAAACATGTGTTCACATGGTCTTATGAGGACCTCAAGGCATATAGGGAGGATTTATTTCAACATGAAATACCATTAAAAGTAGATGCAAAGCCATTTAGACAAAAACAAAGGCCCATTAACCCCACATTGGAACCAAAAATGCAGGAGGAGTTGGCCAAACTCAGAGAGGAGGGTATCATTAAACCTGTCAGGCATTTAACATGGGTGTCAAACCTTGTTCTTGTTAGAAAAAAAAATGGAGATATCAGACTGTGTGTAGATTTCAGAAATTTGAATGTAGCATCTCTCAAAGATAACTACCCACTGCCTAACATGGAATCCATACTACATAAGGTAACCGGGTGTGAGCTGCTATCTATGATGGATGGCTTTTCTGGTTATAACCAAGTTAAGGTCAAGGAATGTGAGTAGTACAAAATAGCTTTCACAACCCCATGGGGAACATATGTATATGTTAGAATGCCTTTTGGTCTCACTAATGTGGGAGAAACCTTTCAAATAGCTATGGACTTAGCATTTTCTGACTTGATCAATGCTATAATGGTGGTGTATCAAGATGACCTTATAGTTTACTCAAAAAGGGTTGAAGATCATATAGGGCATCTTGAAAAATATTCATTAAAGCTTTAGAATATGGCATTAGTTTGAACCCTAAGAAATGTCATTTTGTTGTTACAGAGGGAAAACTCTTAGGACACAATGTATCAAAAGAGGGAGTTAGCATAGATCCTGAGAGAGTTGAGGCTATAGATAAGGTTCCTATTCCTAAAAATGTGAAAGCCATCCAATCATTCTTTAGGCAGATTAATTTTGTTAGGAGGTTTGTGTCCAACTTTGCTGAGATTGTCAAACCCATATAAAAAATGCTAAAGAAAGGATAAAAGATTGAATGGACCCCAGAAGCAATAGAAGCCTTTGTATCCATTAAAAGAGTCATTAAGGAAGCTCTTGATTTCACAAAACCTTTTCAAATATTTTCATTTGCTTCCCTACATACAATAGCTGCTGTCATGTTACAGAAAAATGAGGATGGTCATGAGTGACCTATATCTTTCTTTAGTAAATCTTTACAGGGATTAGAATTGAAGTATGACATAATGGAAAAACAAGCCTTTGCATTGGTAAAGGTGACCAAATATTTTAGACCGTATCTTGTTAGAGCCAAATTAATTGCATATGTTCCTCACGCAGTAGTCAAAGACATCTTGAAACAATCAAAAGTGACAAGGAAGAGGTACAAGTGGATTAACAAAATTTAGGAATTTGATATGGAAATATAAATTACTAAATTGATAAGAGGCCGAGGATTGGCTAGATTAATGGCAGAAACAAACATTGAGGCAAATCAAATCTGCAATGTACAATAAGAAGGAAATGCAATTGCAAGTATTGAGCATACACCCTGGTACATAGACATCATGCATTACCTTAGGAAAACAAAATGCCCGGAAGGATTCAATGATAACCAGAAAAGAATTTTAAAATTGCAAGCTTCTAAATATGTATTTATAGAAGGAGATTTATTCTAGAAAGACATAGATGGAATGTTGTTGTTATGTTTGGATGAGTCACAAGATGATCATGTTATGAGAGAAATGCATGAAGGAGTCTGTGGAGGGCATTATTCGACAAAAACAACTACACATAAAATCCTCAAGGTAGGTTATTACTGGCCAGAATTTTTGAATGATTCATTTTCGTATGTAAGGAAGTGTGAAGCATGCCAAAATTTCTCAGGGAAAATGAAGTATCAGGGAGCTCTACCACTTAGACCTATGCAGGTTGAAGCCCCTTTTCATCAGTGGGGGATTGATTTCATTGGAGAAATACAAGAGAAATCAAGTGGAGGACATAGGTGGATACTAGTGGCCACTAATTACTTCACCAAATGGGTGGAGGCAATCCCAACCAAGCAAGCAACAAGTAAAGTTGTAATCAATTTTTTAATGGATAACATTATTACTAGATTCGGTACACCCTTGAGAGTGATTATGGATAATGGCATGTGTTTCAGGTCTAATGAGTTCAAAGAGTTTTGTAGGACATATGACATCAATGTTTCTTATTTTGCCCCATATCATCCACAAGCCAATGGTCAGGCAGAATCTAGCAACATGAGTCTTTTAAAAATCATAAAAAGGATGCTCGGTAAGAACAAAAAATCTTGGGATTCAAAGCTAAGATTGGTTGTATGGGCAGATAGGATTAGTATCAAAAAGGAAATTGGAAAATCCCCATATGAATTAGTGTATGCAACACAAGCTAGGATGCCTTTGCAAAATTTACTACTAGTTTACAAATTTATCCTTCAAAAAGATATAGATGTTCCTAAACAAATGGAGGAGAGAATGGATCAACTTGCAGAACTTGATGAAATAAGGAGAATAGCTCAAAACCAGAACATGAAATTGCAAGCACAAATGAAATATTTGTTTGACAAAGAAGCAAAAAATAGAAAATTTGCAAAGGATGATCTGGTATTTATGTGGAATGCTAGGTGCCAGGAGAAGGGAAAACATGGAAAATTTGAGGCACTATGGTTAGGACCTTTTGTTATTATTGGTAAGCAAGGAGAGGATTCATATTATTTGCAAAATATGAGTGGTGAAGAAAAGGAGTTGCCTGTACATGGGAAATTTCTAAAAAAAAAATTATCTTAAAAGTCACAGAGGATCAAGGGTTGCTAGTGCATGGAAAACTCTTGAAGAAAACTTCTCATAAACTTTCCATGCAAAGTAGTATAGGAAGTAAAGGATAAAAGAAATTTCTAGTACATGGAAAATCCTAGAAATCCTATTTTGATCTTTTATCCATGTACAATAGTTTAGGATCATTTTTTCATCTCCACTTTCTTTCATCCAGAATGTTTGGTCTACTCACCCAGAGATCTGGATCCTTGCAATGATCTCACAATCATTCATCCCCAGAAGGAGCCACTGTTGGAACTATGAAATTTTGACAACTTCATTAACCCTGCATGATTATTAGTCTCCCAAAAAGGTTCATAATACAGACATAAAATCCTCACATAGCATTTTTTACCAAAATCCGGTTTAAATTTTGCCATAAAGCCCCATAAATTTCATCTGGCATTAAAAATTTAACATATAAAAATATCAACATAAGTTGATGCAGGTCTCATCAATGATAATATACATATCCTCAATATATCGGAAATACATCAGAAGGGTCATACCGATAAAGTTATACACCAAGAGAATGCAGGATTGTATTTCTTATCAACAAGACAAAAGGTATCGGTGTGACAATGTAAGGTCATATCGAGCTAGGTTACCTTTTACCGATTGGAGTAAAGTCTATTGGAGCAACTATAGTCATCAGAGAGAGATTTCAAAACACTGTCTGAAGCATTATTGGTCTTGCCGATAAAGCAAAGGGAGGACTCCCTCGGTGAGACAAATGATGCCGAGGAGAGTTAAGAAAGTCTTACCGACCCCTTGGGTTACACCGACAGAACTGAGCATGCAGAGATAAAAGGTGTTGAGAAGACAATGTGCATGGTCTCACTGAAGAAAAAGTTTATCGGTGAGATCTAAGAGATATTACTATGAGTATCATTTTGTCGGTAGGACAAATGCTTGATCTCGGTGACATAAGTTGATAAAGTGAACATCTCGGTGAGACAAAGAACTTTCGGAGTAAGGTGAAGAACCATTGGCCCGATTCATTAAGTCTGGGTGATAGTTGCTTCAATGAAGGTCATGGCAATATAAAAAGCAAAAGGAAAGAAACTATCAGGGAGACTTGTGATGTCGGGGGAATTGCAAGACGTCTTAGCGGATGGGTGAACGTTGAATAGACGGATCGGCCAAAGATTTGAAATGTCTTACCGATATGATCCCTGATGTGACAGTGAGAATTTCAAAAAACTTGCAGCATTCATGTCTCAATAAAGACATTAATGGTGTCACAATGTGTAAATTTTTTTGTATATTAGGGTATGATCAATTGAAATCATTGTTTCATGGAAGTAACAATGAAGGAGAGCAAGGGAACCAGCAAAACAATTAGGGCATTCATCTATCTTGGATTTATAGGCAAAATATATTAAGTTTCTCATCTTCTCAAAATTCATGAATTTTAAATATGGAAGGCACTAGTTCAGGAAAAATAAAAGGGAGAAAACCTGGGGAGGGTAATCAATCAAAAGTAAAGAAGCAAAAGACTGAATTGCAACTAGAGGGCACTCAAAGGAAGTTGAATCAAGACCTCATAGACTAGTTACCTAGTTCTAGGCCTAAAGCTAGGCGTTCTATGCAACTCAAAGCGGAAATTGACAAATTAGACGACATGCAAATTAATAGGGGATGTTTGGACTCCAATTAGAGGGTATGAGTTATTCAATTTCCATTATCACAGGATAAATCACTTTGAGCCAGTATGCAATCCGTGGAGGCTCAATTTGGGAAAATTGGTGTGCCCTAATGTCTTTATTGATGTCGAACTAGTAAAATTGTTGGCTGGACATTATAACCTGAAGAATAAAGCTATATGTGACTTGTCAGGGAATCCATTGATACATATGTCTAAGAATGCAATAGCTAAGGTTTTCAGATTGGAAGGAATATGCAGTGAAAAAATAATATGTGAAGAACTAGATAGTGAATTTAGAAGAATGGACACCATTTATAAAGGATGGAGATTACCCCTGCATAGACTAAGATGTCATGGCAAACCTACTCTGATGGAAGACAGTGAGGGACCACCATTTCACATAGATCTCTTCGAACCCTACCTGAAGTACACTTATTTTTCAGTGGGATAGGTATTGGGGATGGAAGTCCTAGAATATATGGTGGTTGTTCCCATGGTGATTGCTACATATATTCAGTATCACAATTCCAAATCATTTGATTATGCTTCACATATATTTAAGGAACTGGATGCAGGGTTGGTAGCGATAAAGAATGGGGCCTTTGCCCTCCATCTTAGGAATTATTCACTATTGATGCACTTGGTATTGTATTTTGGACAAGAGTTAGGTTTATGGCCCCAAGAGCTGAGGATTTCACAATCTGATAAGGAAGGTAGGTCATTGCTTGTTCAGTTATGAACTGTTGTTTGGGACAACAGGTTTGCTTATTCCAATTTCTTGCATTTTGAAGAATTCTTTGTGAAACCTTTGTATAGATTTTTTAATCATCCTTGTGATTATTCCTTATCTGAAGAAGTGAAGAGGTTTCTTAGGCCTAGAGATTATAATAGACCAATCAACCACAACTGGGGGGATTGGTACTACTTAGAAAATTCCACAATGATTAGGGTTTTTGGTTTTGAGGATACACCATTCATTTTGCCTAGAACTATCCTAGATAGAATTGCATACTTAGAAATTGTTAGGCAAATGTATTTCTCCAGTGTCATGAACTTAAGTTCATATGGGACAAAGGTCTTTATGCCCAGTACATTGTGTTTTGGTGATTTTACTGTATTGGCAAAGGAGGGTTACAATCTGATTCTAGATAAATTATTGCACTACAACATGAGAAGAGCATCATCAAGAAAAAAATTTGATGCAAAGGGATATATCCACTCTGCCAGACAAAGAATAAATTTTTGAGGGTACCAACATGTACCCTATAAATCTGATGACATAATAAAAAACCTGGAGGCAGAGGAAGCAGAAATGGTGATTGAGAAACATGATTAGGAGTTGGTGGATGCTGAGTTGTTATCCTCCATTAAAGGGATATCAAAAGCTAGCAGGACACAAGGCTCATTTGAGAAGGTATCAAGAATAAGGACTCAAGATTATGCCTATGTTGCCAGAGAAATAGATGTTGAGGAAACTATGGATGTAGATACGATTCATGAAGATTATAGGTCTTTTATATCAGATGATGAATTTGTGAAGACCTCGAAGTTTAAAATTTTTTTATACAAGCAAAAAGGGAAAGAGATAAGAGGACTGGTTGACAATGTCACACCAAGAAATGAAGATCAATTGTTAAAAAGCTTAACGGATTGGTAGAAGCTACTAATGACAGATTGAAAAAGTTCTGTGATGATGAAGGAAAACTAAAAGAAGCAACTACATGGAAAGGCGAATGCGAATTGATACTCCAAGAGATATTGAACACAACCAATACAAAGGACATAACATTGGATGAAGCATGTGAGAAAAATGAATGAATGATGATGATGGAGATCATGATTCATGATGTATTAGGAGATACAAACACACATTAGCACTAGGATTATATAGAGCACATGTTTGCAGCTCATTTGTGTCTTAACATAAATTAGTTAGTGATGAATTTGTTAATGTTTTATGCTTAAAACGTTTTCAAAAAGGCATGTCCTTTTGCAAACTAATGTATAAATATCCATTGTTGGATAATAGAAGAAGATATAATTAGAATAGGATAGACTGCTATAAGCATTATATTTTCAGAAATGATGACATTCAAGGAGACTATGTTGCATGTATGAATTTTGAAGGAGATAATGAAAAACTGTCGATTTAGTGGCTTCATTTTGGTATCAATTGTTTGTTGGATTCCTGTGATTATTTGATTATCTCTAATCTGATGTTTCTTGATTGTTTAAATTGAAGTATCAAGTATACATTTGATTTATTAGTACACATTTTCTATTTATGTGTGATTTGATTTATTGGATTCTTTAAAAAAGAATTAAAATTCCTTTCAAATCAATTACAGTAATCTGGGAATGTCATTTGGATCAGTAAGAAGAATCAAATAATTAGATTTGATATTCTGCCTCAAGTAGGGTTTATCAATTACATCCTTGCATGTTTATACCAGTTTTAAACTCATAGTTTTATGCCAAATGATTAGAGGACTTGCTAGATAGAAACCACTCATTAAAGGCTCTCATTTGACTCCATTTTACCCAATAAGGCACCGGTCTCCCTTATTTACATTACATTAGTTTTATTCATTCCATTTGACATCTCTTAATTGAACATATTAATTCATACCTTGATATTGCATATACAAAGTATACCAAAGTAGGATCATATCTTTCCATTGTTAAATTGCCATTTGTGGATAGTTAGATCAAGTAGGAAACATAAATTCAAAATTTGTGTTTCTCATATAGGTGCACCCGCCTAGGTTTAGTAGAGCCTTAGGAGTAGAGGGTTCAACCATATTGGTTGGCCTTTTCAGTTGACCAATAACATAGTGAGAGTGTGGCAACCTCTCGTTGTTCATTCAACCAGTGCTTTTGAGACCCAACATGGGTATCATAATTTTTTATTTGGATTCAATGGTATCCTGATTTAAGGTCTTTTTTTAGGAAATATATGGCACCATATGGAGTTCATATATTATGTCATCAATCCTATAGATTCAATATTGATATTTTCAAGTCTTTATGTTATATTTATCTATAGTAAATACGCATTATCATTATGCCATCCTTTTTCTTAATTAGTACTATATAGGAATCCAAAGGTCTTGAGCTAGGCCAAATGTGTCACATTTATAATAGTTCCTTTATTCTCTATTCAATTTCATCAATATTCCATCTAGGGTGGTGATAAAGAGTGGTGATAATAATCATGGATCCTTTGCATAGCTCAATAATATGCTCAAAGACATTTTCAAGTGGTATCCTAGGAGAGAGGATGTTGAATATCTTAAGTGATTGTCTAAAACCTATTGCACCAACTCAGGTTATGATCCCTTGCTTTGGGTAGATTTTTCATTAACACCAAGTACTGTGCATCACCCATTTCACTTAACCATGACTATTGTTTTTCCATACTTGGTATTTCATTTGATATCCCATGTAGTAAAACTTCATCCCCTTTGGGTTAAAAATGATCTATAATTTTTGCATGGTTTCCTCCTAAGGTTGTAGCCATTTATTTCCCAAAATATTATATGTGTCTCCAATACTAATGATAGAAGTCATTTTTTATGTCATACTCCCCTAGTTTTAGGTTTAGCTAGTATATTTTCTAAGTACATTTAACAAAGAATCTACCATCTACCATCACATTAAAACCCTCATAGTATTCTATTTTGAGACCTTATCTGAACACTAGTCCCTCATCTCTAAAATTATGAGTGGAACTAGTGTCGGTGAGTATAGTGGCCATTTATCCCTTCAAAAATCCGTAGACTCTAAACAAGTTGTATGTTGGTTTCCATAAAATCTTGGAAAAATTTCTTCAAAAAGCCTCATCTTGATCCTTTATTCTATCTTCTTTTTCTTCAAAATATAGTTTTGGTTCTTCATCTTTGATTGGTGGACCAAGTTCTTCAACTCATATATCCTCTTTAGAGGATACCTCAATGTAGTACACTTTCCATTTCCCCAACCATATATGACCTAATGACCAAGGTTCCATGTAGGAGAATCATATTTTATTTCTTCTCAATTCATTTCTTCCTTCAAATTCCCATTTTTAAGGATATCATTGGATTGTTGAGTATTTTTGCCAAAAAATATCTTTTGGAAAGAACACATGTTTTTTGGAACCTATTCCTTGGAGTAATGGTTTCTAGGTCTGAGGCACCCTTGGTTTCTCCTTAGAGATAATTTGATTCAAAGGATTTGACTAGCCTTTAGGATATTAAATGATTCCAACAATGAAGATCATCATTAACCTTTTCTTTAAAACATTGGACACCATCATAACTAGTTTTGATAATTTTCACATAACTCTACACTAAACCAAATCACTTGAGCTAAGCTAGCTCCCTAAATTATGCCTAAATATCAATCATATCAGATATTTTGATTAGTAATCTATAGAACCCATTATAGGATTTAATGCAACTATTAGTTTATGTGAGTAGTCCATGGTACCATTCTTCATGTGTAGTGCCCTTCAAATGTAGTATATAAAACTTAAGGGCTTAATTTAATTAATCATGGATCTAATAGATAGCTAGGTTTCCAAATTCTAAGACCATGCATTGGTTGTGCATTTTTTATCCATCAAAGGTAGGTAGTGTCAAATTTCCAAAAGCATGTTGCACATCTCTAGGGTTGACTAACAATCTCAGTATAAGTCTAGAACTATTCCTACTTCATTTATACAAGTTTATGAAATTATTTAGAGATATTTTAGTCTTAATTACCTCTAGTAGGGCTTGGTAGTCTACATTATGTGATGTAATTTCATCTAAAATTGGTATTTGAACTTAAAATTTTTGAACCCTTACACTTGCTTCTTCTCTTGAAAGGAAAGTAAACTAGAAAGGCCTGGTTGATGAAACTAGGAAAACCTTTTGAGTGTTTTTGGCACTTTAATTAAATTTTTTAGCCCCTAAACCATTACTTTAACCATGCTACTACTAGGTAATTTCATGTTACTATCCATTTTTTGAAGTATATCTACTAGCATATCCGAAATCAAGTTAATCTTCTTTTCTACCCTCACCTCTTGAGGCTTTCATTACATTCCCTTTCTACCATACTATTATGTTTTGATAATTGTTGATGGAAGTAATTCACCCTATATGACCCCTAAAAGGATTTTTCTTTACAATTTCACTCAAAAAAATCTAATTTCTCTATCACTAGGATGCATACAAGTTTAGCATATAAATAAATGTTTTCACAAAAAATCTAGGCTAGTAGGAAAACCAACTTTAATATCACTATACTGTCTCATGCTAAATTTATGGAAATACTTTAACAAACATGAAAATATTTAAATTTGAAGTAGAAAAAATCTAGATCACTTCAATATTTACCCACAATATTAACTTGGAAATATGTAAGGAAGGAGTAGACATTAAAAACCATAAATTATACTCAAGTTTCCTTACAAATCTCATGACTAAATTTATTAAGATTCAATATTCACTACTTAACCCTAAAGTAACCAACCTTAACCTAACTTTCTTAACTTATTAACCCAAAATTTATCCATTACTGTATTCTCAAGAATAATGCTAAATCTGTATGTTTGTGTTTCCTCTCCATTCCTATGAATATAAAGAAAACTTATATCTCAAACCAAACTCAGAATGGAAGATAAATAGAGAATAGTATTTCTACTAAGAAGGCATATGATGTTTTTTTGTTATCATAGCTAAAACATATTATAGATGATCTTTACACTAAAAATCCCTGAGAAAAGGGGATATTTGATTACACATTACCTATTAGAAGATACAAAACTATATTATATTACAATGTTCAATTCTATTGTATCATTATTAATGGGAACAAAAAATTATATTCATTACAATTAAAAGTGTCATACAAAATTAATATCAAAATTATTGGCAATAATGAAAGATCGTTGTAGCCTTTGTGTAAGTCCACCCTATTAGCTAAAGGGATTTCATCCTCTAGCATGAGACCTTTGGGAGATTTTTCCCCAGACCTCTTCAAATCTATGGGTTTTCATAATCATATCAAATTAGGGTTATTATTGGATTATTCAAGGATACCCTCATCAATTCATCTCTACAATATTAAGACACACAAAGAGAGCATTAAAATTACTTTGTGACCTCCATCCTATGTATGGTATGTGAGAATGACTTCTTGAACTCATAGATCAATGTCTTTGTTCATCTCAAGCTAGTGATGACAACCTCCTATGAAAAATAGGCTTGGAAGGTGTGGATGAGGGTCCCTTGAAATATACAATTGGGTTAGCCCACAATACTGTGTCCCACTTTTTAGCCAAAGTAGGACACTAATATCAACATTTTTTTAAAAACTCACTTTTTGAAACCTATAATAGCTAAACCATTAATAATTTGGATATTATGTGAACTAGTGATTTGTGAGGATTTGTGTGTAGATTATAATTTTTTTTTTTCCAAAATTAGAAATAAATTATGAATTTTTTGACGTTTTCTTTAATTACTTATTTTTTATAGTAAAAATAATTTTAAAAGTGACATTATGTCATCATGCATAGATATTTTATTGAAAGGATTAAATTATAAATTTTAAAATATACTTTTTAACATCAATATCTAGTGCATGTGAATATTTTTTCATAATTTTTGTTGCATAGTTTTTTAAATTAATTTTTGAAGTCAAAAATTATAATTTGGACATAGCTATTTCTCATCATACATTGTTTTGTATGTGTTGAAATTTTATTTTTTTCTTTTTCTAAAACAAGAACATTAATACCTAGTGGACATATATTTTTCGAAAAAAATTCCCCATTTTTTTTTTTTTTTTTGTGTGAAACAAATACCTTGATATTTAGTGGAAAAACAACATTTAAAAGAAATAAAATATAAATATAATAATAAAATAAAAAATATTTTAAATTACACTTTTTGGAAAGATTATAATAAGAGTTGCATACTTACAAAACATAATTTCTAAATGACTTTATTTAATCCCTCAAATGGTAAAGAAAAAGATTTTTTTTGCTAGCATTTTGATAGGTGCAAAGGAGACTCCATTGTCAGTATAATTTAATACTAGAGGTGTTCCATCCAAGTGGGTTTGATATAAAGGGGTCTTATCTAACCCTCTTCACTTAGAACCTTTTATATGAAATCCCTTAAGGCTTAAATCATTAGCTTTTCTAAAAATATGTGATTTGAATAAAAAATCAGGATGTCCAAAGTTTGGGACCCATTATTGTGGGATGAACCAACTATCCTTAGAAATCATGGCAAGGAACTCCTATGGATTTGAAACCTTATATATTGCATTAATGGTGGTGATTATTTCCCTTGTAAAGTACCTCGTTACACATCCATATAGTCTTATTTGAATTAGATTGAAATGATTATCAATGCTAGGTGGAAGCTCATGGAGATCCATGTTAGGCAATTATGCATTAATGGTGTCCTTAAAATATAGGGTTGTAGCTATAGAGTATTTATAAAATTTGGTAGGAATGCTTAAGTTTGAAGGTCAAGGTTGGTGATGGGGGGTGGTTTCTTATGAAAACTCAAGTTTCTCTAATAAGAAAAGTGGAAGAGAGGGATGGTTGAAAGCCATAGGAATAGAGGGAAGGATGAAATATTGATGAGGATAGAGATAGATGTGGACTTGAGAAGAGTCGAATGTTAGGATCTAGGTAACTTCACAACTTCCACCACTTGCATATAATCATTAGCTCTACCATCCCTTCACAATTAGGATTCATCAATCACTTAGTTTAATTCCTAGAAGATGAAAGAGAAGGATATACACAAACAATGGAATTAGAAAAGGAGTAAGAGTCTAGAGTTGGGCATCTCAATCCATTACATGAGTCACATGGAAAAGGGACATAATTTTTAATATCAAATGCATTTAAAAGGTGATCAAAGTATATATGCCAAACTATGGTGGAATTTTTTAAACACGTAATAGATGCACTTAACTATAGCTTACAATAAAAAAATTACTAAAAAAGACATAATGATTAGTTCTAGAGGTGTGAGTCCCAATAGGCATACAATTTATACACATACAAATTGGAGCTTACAAGAATTAATTAAACAATATAAGCTATTCTACCTTCAATATATACATTAGTCAAATTTAGTGTAAGATTTAGTAAAATATGATAAAACTATAAAAAAGTATCGCCAAGGCGAACCCTTGTTACACCAAGTCATAGTGGTTGTGTTCAAGGATGCTAGATCTAAATGCATACGAATGCCTTCATGAGTAGAATTTAACATTGCATATCTAGGAGTCTTCTTGAAAATGGTTTGGGTTGAGATCAATTTATAGGATTAAAAGTAGAGATCAAGGGCTCATATTGGTTAAGACCTTTAGAGAGATGAGACAAGGACAAGTCCCCATATTTGGTTGGTGGATGGAGAGCAGTCCAAGATTGAAGGGGAAAATATGGTGGATGATTCCCTTAGGAGGATTGGATGGTGAAGATGAAACATATACTTGGGAGTACCTTAGGGGGTGAACCAAAAAAATTGATTGCTTTGGGTGGAGGTAAAAGAATGGATCCTCTATCACTTTCTAGGGTTTTCCTTCACCTCCACTGGGAAATAAATCTTGCGATTAGTTTGATGTCTAGGGATTGAAACCCTAGAGGAGTGGGGTATGCAAATGTGTTGAAATGTGCTATGAAAATGTAACTACTTAACCTAAACTAATAGAATTTATCTTTCTTGAAAACACATGATGTAATGCAATACAAATGAAAGCAATAAGAGTAAATTAACCTAACATATTAGAGAAGTGTACCTGGAAACTGAAGAGGGCTGAAATTGGGATTGTGGAAGTCACTAGAAAACTAGAAAATCATGGTTTTGAACCACTTGGGACACTTACGCCAAGTAGGGTGACCTAGTCCCTTTTCGAGAAATCTACTCCAGAAGCCATTTATGCTAGCTGGGTCCCCGAATCTACAACTTTCAATGTTCGAAAGCTTGAGTGGGACTAGGTCACCATTATGGGTGACCTAGTCCCTTTCTACTTTCCTGAGAAATTGAAAGTGGACTCGGAGGCCTTAGGTTTGTATTTTGCTTCTTCATGAGAATCTTGCTCCAAACCTGCAAAATAACCTACAAAACAAAATGCATTTTTATTTCTAATGTGGGGTTTGCCTTGGTCAAACCCCTAGTTTTTATTTAAACTTGAAATGAAATAGAAATCTGCATAAAACCTAGCCCTAAGTTTGTCAAGAACTAGGAAAACCTGAAAGAAAGCAAAGCCCTAGATTCTATTGAGCTAGAATAAGATGCATCTAAAAGATTTCAAATGATGTAAGAATCTAAACCCTAGAAATACTACACCATTGCAATTGAAAGTAACAAGGAATGCAAATGGGATGAAAACCTCAAATCTATAAATGGGTTGAAGGTAGAAGATGGAGACACTTTGAAATCAATCTTTAGGACTGATTTGGTGGCTAGTTGCACCTCCTCAACCTAGATTTCTCCATGAATCTCCATAGGCATCTATCTCCAACCTTGTCAATGGGTGATCTTGGATGTGAAGTGAGCTTCCAGACATACAAAAAGCCCTAGTTTATTGTCTAAAAGATTCAACTTTTGCTGTGTGAGAGATGAATCTTCTTGAGGAAGATGTCTTTCACTTGATTTTGGAGTTGGATGTGAAAAATAATGACTAAGAGAGAGTTGCAAAATGACCTAAAAAATAATTATATATAAGAAACATGACCTAATTGTGAAGAATTTTGACCTAAGAAGCCAAAACCCATTGGGGATTTTTTATTAATTATTCATTTTCCCACTTTAAACCTCAAAAATCCTCAAAGAGGACTAGGTCGCCAACTTGGGCGACCTAGTCCCACTAAGGAAATTTTGAGTGCGAACGGTACTTTCTAATTGGTTTTGATTTTGTTTGTCAGAATTTGAATCATCCCTTGGGTATAACAAGCTTCCAAATGAAAATTAACAACCTTAGGGGCCTATAAATGCTATTTTTTGGTGAAAATTGGTGAAATGAGACCTAAATTTGGACCAAACCAGGCACAAAATTCTCCTTTTCTTCAAAGGTATACAATTTTTTGTGACACATTTAGGCCCACCTTTAGTATCCATATGAGTCTACGTGCATATGTAAGCTAAAGGACTCTAAAACAAACAATGAACTTTCATTTTCATAAAAGGATACTCATTCAAAGGTGGGAGAATAAAGCCCCTAGTGTAGTTATCTGCAAAACCACAATGTTAGGAACTGCATCCTATAAAAAAAAAAATTCAGAAGTCCTAGAAATCCTGTTATCTAATCCCTAAAGATCAAATTCGAGGGTAGATGTATGAGGCCCTTGATTTTGCTTGCTTTACGGAGGTGGAATCAAGATAGCCATCTAAACATGTCAAATGAGGGCATGCATATTGAAGGGAATTTCCAAGTACCATGCCTCATAGAAATAGGTGAGTGATAATGTAGGGAGTGGAAACATGAATTTGACGCAAAAAATGACATCAAAAATGGAGTTCACTAGCACCCAGAATAATGAATTTAATGAAAAAGCACACTAACAAGGTGAACAAAGTAAAAAGGTACAAATATGCACGTGTGTGAAAGTGAGTTAGTTAAAAAGAAAATGAAAAAGAGTAAAAATTCACTTACTTTCTCATTTACCTATTTTAGCATTGAAGAGTGACGAGGAGAGAGTGACAACATGCCTAGCACATGTGATTTTACTCCCACAAGGTTGGATTTTTTCCGCGATCAGGTGGCGAGCGATAGCCTCCAGTGTGAGGTTGGTTGATTCTGGAGCCTACATTTTGTGATTTTTCAATTATACAATGAATTTAATGCTTATTTAGAGTATATTAGGATCCTGGAAAAAAAGTTCACAAAGTGTCCCGTTTCTTTGCAAAGTGTCCTTTTTCTTTGCAAAGTATCTTGTTTCTTTGCAAAGTGTCCCAAAAGGGTTCTAAAGTGTCTAGAGCCATAGAAAAGAAACACAAGAACAACATTACTACACTTGCTTGATGAATTAAAGTAAAATTAAAGAAATTAGATGATTTAGATAGCATATTGTGAGACTTTGTATAGGTACCCACATGGTCTCAACAGTGGTTAGGTGGGAGACAGTTGAGTTTCCTCAGAGACTTGGCTCTAGCCCTATCACCAGCAGAGATGGAGCACTTATAGGTAGTGGGGATCTACTAGGCCTACCTTATGCCACCAATGAGATACCATGATGCTATGTCGATGGTGCTATGTAAGAGTTGGAATGCAGATACCTGTAAATTTCACCTACCCATAGGAGAGATGATGATTACACTAGAGGATTTCCATCACATTCTCCAATTCCCTATTCAGGGGGAGCGCATGCGGCTATAGAGGGGACGATCCTTCCTAGAGCAGCGGGCGAATATGTAGTACTTATTAGAGGGTCCCATTCACGATGATAGGGTAGCTGGATGGATAGAGCTATTTATTGATGGTGTTTTTATGCACTTCACAACATAGGTAATGCGTAGGTGCATTACCTCTCTTGAAAGACAATCCTCCATAATAAAATTGTAGAACACTATCCCAAGGTCTCTAATGTCAGGTCTTGACAATGCTTGGAATATCTCAGTTGATTTATGTGATTTGATGGAATCACAAGGTGGACTTACGAATGAGTTACAAAGCGGGGAAGTTGGATCTGCAAATAGAGTAATATGGGAAAGTTGTTGAGTGTTTGTTGCAAGTTCAAACAGCAGTCTGGAACTCCATTTCAACATCAGATTTAGCTTTACAATGTGCAATGAACCTTGCCTAAGGTTACTTATTAAAAAAAGGAAAAATGTCAAGGAAGAGAGAAGGTTCTTGGATCTGAAACTGCAAATGAACAGTGATCATGGAGGCTGCTATAGTAGACAAACTCCCTAAACTAGGTTTTGCTTGGCCAAGAGGATCCTACAGTTACACAAAACTAGTGCAATCTTCTAAGGACTGCAGATTTTTAGTTTGCATACACACATCATGAACATGCAAGTGAACTAAATTGCAGCAATCAAATAAAGAAGCCCAGGCTCACTTTGCATAGCTTGGATGTTCCGGAGACAAAAGGCTGGAATGTCGTTCTAGAAATGTTGTTTTGAAAACGGCTGATGGAGCATGGAACTCTAGATGGTATCTCCTAGCTAAAAATTTTAAATTTTAAAGATCAAGGGACGATAAGATACAATTCTACCATCTGGGTCAAATTCCGTTTTCAAATTGGAGGTGCGCTTGAATGTTCCGGAGACAAGAGGTCGGAATGTCATTCTGGAAATGTTGTTTTGAAAACGGCTGACAGAGCATGGAACTCTGGATGGTATCTCCTAGCTGAAAATTTGTAATTTGATAGGTCAAGGGAGGATAAGATCCAATTTTACCATCTAGGTTGAAGTCCATTTTCAAATTGGAGGTGCACTTGGATGTTTCAAAGACAAGAGACCGGAATGTTGTTCTGGAAATGCTATTTTGAAAACAGCTGACAGAGCATGGAACTCCAGATGGTATCCCCTAGCTGAAAATTTGAAATTTGAAAGGCCAAGGGAGGATAAGATCCAATTTAACCATCTGGGTCGAAGTCCATTTTCAAATTGGAGGTGCGCTTGTACATTCCGGAGACAAGAGGCCGGAATGCCATTCTGGAAATGTTGTTTTGAAAATGGCTGATAGAGCATGGAACTCCAGATGGTATCTCCTAGCTACAAATTTGAAATTTGAAAGGTCAAGGGAGGATACGATCCAATTTTACCATCTGTGTCAAAGTTCATTTTCAAATCAGAGGTACGCTTGGACATTTCAGAGACGTGAGGCTGGAATGCCATTCTGGAAATGTTGTTTTGAAAACGGCTGACAGAGCATGGAACTCCAGATGGTATCTCCCAACTGAAAATTTGAAATTTGAAAGGTTAGGGGAGGATAATATCCAATTTTACCATCTAGTTCAAAGTCCATTTTCAAATCAGAGGTGCGCTTGGACATTTTGGAGATAAGAGGCCGGAATGCCATTCTGAAAAGCTGCTGCAGAAATGTTCTTTTGGAATTTTCAAAACTTCCTAAAACTTAATGAAACCTTGTCAGTACACTTAGGCACCAGAAAAACATGCAAAATCCATAGGAAACCTATCCCCAAAGTCAAAAAATGAAGGAAAGAGTGAATCGAGCGAGCGGGGGGGCGAAGCCCAAAAAACCCAAGACTTAGCCATTTTTAAAATCTAGGGGCGAAATATGGTCAGCCAAAAATGAGACTTTGAAGGGCATGTTGAACAAATAGAACACCAAAAAAGGGGCACACAAAATGAGATGGGAGCAAAGCAGCCCGCCGGGAGCGAAAAAGAGGGTCCCTGCCTACGGCGGGGTGTGTGTGAAAAATATGCACAACAAATGGCGACTCGCTGGGTGAAATGCTCTAGAGCTTTTCGATGACAAACTGGAATCACAAACCCAAAATCTCTAGTTCTGACCTTCATGCTAGGGAAAACAAGCTAGACACTCAACCAAAGGATGAAAACCACTAGTTAACCCAACCTTCAGTATGCTAAAAATCCAGGTGTGTGCAATTGCGTTAATTCCCATCCTTCAGTTGTTGCAAGAAACCAAGCTCCATCAAGTTAAGCTACGTAGTTTATTCTAACTCCAAAAGAATCCAGTACATTTCCTCACTACTAATCAGGCATCCATAGCCCTGATGAGGTTGTCGTTGTGATTCTCCCAAACATTGCTCTACTACTGGCCAGGTGTCCATAGCCCTGGTAGAGTTGCTCGTATACCCCTGAAAAGATGAATTTATCTTCTTTTGATTTTCAACATTTTGCTTTCTTTCTTTTGTTTCTTTTCTCTTTTCAGTTCTTTTATTCAACCCATAAGAAATGAAGCTCACGCTCAGGGCTGAGAATCACAATGGCGTTGGTGCAGAATTTTAGATTTTTCACTTAACTAGACTTCACAAAGGACCTATAGTGACTGTCACATCCTTAAAATTTGTGAGAGATATAAGATTCTAGAATACTTTAAAATCAGACCAACCAATGACTTATCCACTTTGAATCAAACATCTAGATCGCTTGATACTAATAGAAGATCCTCACCATCCACTCTAAAAACTTGATTAGAGGTTCACAAAGAAATACATAGAACAACCCCAGGTGATAAGAATGATTGTTGTGCACACAAATGTGCCCAACGAAAAGCAAAGGGACCCCCAGAAAATAAACAACAAATAAAACAAAACAAAAAAGCAAATGAAAAGAAAACCCCAAAACCAAAGCGGGACAACGAAACAAAAAAAGTGAAGAAACTACTCTAAAGCAAGAAACCTACAACAGAAAAACTAACCTAACAAAGTAGGAAAAAAAAAGTATTTACAGGAAACCTACACTACTCAAAACAAGTTATGTACAAAGATATTTACAAAGAACCATGTTCAGGTAAGGTGAGCTGACACTCATGCCCGTCAGATTTTGCAATGCGTGCACAAGCAGACGGGCAATCGTTATAGTTCTATACCATGCAAATTTATCCTTATATTTAGAGGGAATAAATTCAATATGGAAGAATTCAAATTCTACCCCAAAATCACTAAGAATCAACAATTGAGGAGGCTCATTAAACCCATGATTAATTCATAAACATGTTCATTTTTTTCTCATTCCCATAATCAAAATGATAAGTGCAGCTATGAAAATTAACAAGAGCAAGGAAGGATAGAACTTTGATTTCATCACATGGAGATAGTAGCATTTGATAATTAAGAGCGAGCACCACATCGTCAGTCTTTGCATCAGCAACCTCGGGTGGGCATGGTGGAGGGTGTAGCATCTCAGGAATCAAGTCCGCATAAGGTATGGAGAATGGGGTAGAAAACACTTCTTCCATGTCTTACATGGGATCAACAATCCCCCTTGGTAGTTCTGCAAAAAAAAATTACTTCATCTTGTTGATCTTCTACAAACTGAGCATCCACATGATTGCTATCCACAAAAGGAAACATGTTGTCCCACTTCCTATCCCAAGTTTCAAATTTATCTTCATGATGGTCAATATCATGGGATGATGGCATGTATGAATCTGTCCTATTTCAGCCATCTAAATATGAAGGAGGATCAGCAATGATCATGGCAGAAGGACTTCGAGTTGCGTCTTGTATTCGACCAAGTGCTTCATCTCTGTTGGAAGCTATCTTAGCACCCTCGCCTTTATCTTCTTCTCTTTTTTGTTTATGCATCTCATAATGTCGTTCACTCATTTCCCCTTGTTCACTATCGCTATAAATGGAGAAGGAACCCCTCTCCCAATCTGGAAACTCTAGTGCATCACCATTCGGAGGTTCAAGGAGTATGACTCCATTGCTACCATCTTCTGGGATGTGCTCTTCCTCGGCATGAGCATACCTCTACAGTACAACTCCCAATGAAAAGAAGTAATCAATTGATGGTACCTCATCAAGGGGACCAAAATTTACTACGTGATTTTCCTCCAAAGACTCACCATAAATCCTATCATCCATGGTACTCAAATGCTCTTGAAGAGGGTGAAATTCTTGATGACTAGTGGACAACATTCCTATTTGATCCACTACATTGCTTGAAAGCTCGAGACTGTACTATTGTCCTTCTTCTATTGTTGTCCCAACATCCTCTTGAGGACTACCCCCAGCTAAGTCATTACTTGGCTCGAGCTCTTGGTCCTCACATTCTCTTTGTGATGCAACTGTAGGAAGTGGTGTGCTTGGTTACCTTGCTTGTTCTCTAACTTGTTGGACAACTTCTTGGCATAGCTTGCATGTGAACTCTGAGTGAGACGAATCATGGAGCCTGCACCAATTTGGTAGCAGCAATACATCCAAATCCACCTGATATTTTAGCTCAAACCAATCCTTTTCTAGCCTTGACACTAGCTCATTATATCTATCCATGATTGGGTTCTCATCGTCGTTTGAAATGAAAATCCGGTAGTGAACAACTGCAACCTGTGGTCGTTCCCACTCCTCCAAGTCTGCATTTTCAGGTGCTTGGTCACTATCATTGATGAAGGAGAGGTCTTCCAGTCTAATTTCAGTTATTCCTTCATCACCATTTTCTGCTATCCCAAGGCTATCAACCTCTTCCTCTTGTTTATTTTCAGCATCTTCATTGGTTGTCCTAGCATACACTGCTGCAAACTTGATTGAATCATCCTCAACTGCCAATGGCTCCTCTTCCTGAGTGGAGGACTACCCTTTACTGATGAAGGAGAGGCTTTTCAACTCCATTCCTAGTGAACCTTCACCAAATCTTTCTACTGTCCCAAGGAAATCAGCTTCTTCCTCTTGATATTCAGCTTTAGTGTTTGCTGTCCCAACACTAGTTTGTGGCGGATTTCTTGGTTTATCTTGAAGGTGTTGTCCTCCAGATGTTGATAGCTTTTCTAACATATGGGATGACTCATTCTCCTTGACAGTTGGCTGCTCTAACTTGTTCAAATTTCTTTTGACTTGGGTGATGACGCTTGCACACGATGAACAAGTAAATTCAGAATGTGGTGCATTATGAAATTTGCACCAACTTGACATTAGTACTTCTTCCAATCTTGGTCTGTCTTTTCTGCCCAAAAATTCTTGGATCAACTCTTCAAATGCCTTGGTTGCCATGGTTGTCAATTATTCCTCTGGGTCTGCAAGGACTAAAGGCTGATGTATTTCCCAAAAGGAAATCTATCCTTGCAAGACTTTCAATTCTACTCAAGAATGTTAGACACTCTAGCTCATTGTGCATTTGGGTTCCATGAATTCTACATCTATCTACCAATGAAAACTATTGCAATGGCCTCTTCAATCTCCTATTTAAATCTTCATGTAGTTGAATGATGTTGATTTGTACATGCTGCTCCATTTTGACTCAGCCTCTTTTTCCTTCAGAATTTTCTGATTTCAAGTTTTAGCATTTAAAGAGATCTCCTTATCTCAGATTTCTTCTTGAAAGTGATCTTTTTAACATCCAACACTCAGCTTTGTAGCACCAACATGTCATCCCTCCCTCCAGTGCTAGTTCTGTGGATGGTGTTTTTATGCACTTCACAACACAGGTAATGCATAGGTGTATTACTGAAAGAAAATCCTCCACAATCAAATTGCAGAACACTATCCCAAGGTCTCTAATGTCAGGTCTTGATAGTGCTTGGAATATCTCAGTTGATTTATGTGATCTGCTGGAATCACAAGGTGGACTTATGGATGAGTTACAAAGTGGGTAAGTTGAATCTGCAAATGGAGTTCCTAAGATGGGAAAGTTGTTGAGTGTTTGTTGCAGGTTCAAATAGCAGTCTAGAACTCCATTTCAACATCAGATTTAGCTTTACAATGTGCAATGAACCTTGCCTAAGGTTACTTATTAAAAAAAAGGAAAAAGGGAAAGGAAGAGAGAAGGTTCCGGGATCTAAAACTACAAATGAACAGTGATCATGGAGGCTACTATAGTAGACAAACTCCCTAAACTGGGTTTTGCTTGGCCAAGAGGATCCTACAATTACACAAAACTAGTGAAATCTTCTAGGGACTGCAGATTTTCAGTTTGCATACACACATCATGAACATGCAAGTGAACTAAGTTATAGCAATCAAATAAAGAAGCCCAGGCTAACTTTGCACAACAGCTTGTCATCAACAAGTGCCAAAAGTCTGAGCTTGAAATTCATCAAATACTGAAATAGCAATCACCATTACCACTTCCATTCAAGAAACTAACAACTAAAATTAACTTGGAAGGTAGAACCATACACGCAAAATGAGCAAACTCAAAAGTAACACCCATAGATCATGCAATGCTACTTTCTATTGTTGTAGGATGTTTTTACAATAGCTCTCCAACCCTTTACAAATGAGGGGAAGACCCCTATTTATACTTTTACAAAGCCCAAATGAATGGCTAGGATTCATTTACATTGTGTGGCTCAGATTCAATTACATTAAGGTTTCACCTACCCCACAATATTCAATAATTTAAAATACATCTTTGTCTTTTTCCTATTTTGTCTTGTAGTGGCCAGTCACTGTAGCAATTTTGTCTTCTAGCTAATTTCCCTTTTACTGTAGATGAAATTGACTAAAAGCTACCTTCTTCTTGATGGAATTTCAGCATTCCTAATTGGATCAAATGGTTCTATCAACAGACCCATGGTAGGCTTCTTGAAACCGGAAATGAGATGCCGAAATACTATTTTGAAAAATGACGAACTGGGCATGGCAACCTGGATGGTACCATCTGAGTGCAAATTTGGAATTTGAAAGGTCCATTGAGGATAAGATCAAATTTTACCATCTGGGTTGAAGTCTTTTTTCAAATCGGAGGAGCGCTTGGACATTCTGGAGATGTAAGCCCAAAATGCCATTATGGAAATGTTGTTTTGAAAACGGCTGACAGAGCATGGTTCTCCAGATGGTATCTCCCAGCTGAAAATTTTAAGGGTCAGGGGAGGATAAGATCCAATTTTACCATCTAAGTCAAAGTTCGTTTTCAAATCGAAGGTGCGCTTGGACGTTCTGGAGACAAGAGGCAGGAATGCCGTTCTGGAAAGCTGTTGTAGGAATGCTACTGCACAAATGTTGTTTTGGAATTTTCAAAACATCTTGAAACTTAATGAAACCATGTCAGTTCACTTAGACACCACAAAAACATCCAAAATCCATAGGAAACCTATCCCTAAGGTCAAAAAATGAAGTAAAGAGTGAATCGAGCTTGTGTGGGGGTGAAGCCCGAAAAACCCAAGACTTACCCATTTTTAAAATTTAGGGGCGAAATATGGTCAGCCAAAAATGAGACTTTGAAGGAAATGTTGACCAAATAGGACACCAAAAAAGGGGCACGCAAAATGATATGGGAGCAAAGAAGCCCACCGGGAGCGAATAAGAGGGTTCCTGCCAACGGTGGGGCATGTGTGCAAAATATGCACAACACTATTGATGCTACTTTATTCATGAGTACTAGTGATGAGTTTCATCATGATGCACATAGTAGCATTGGTCCTATTGTCGGATGGATGAGAAATGCCTCTGGAGGGTGGATTGGTACACTTGGTATGAGGCATGGCAAAACATTGGACAATATATGCCTAGGGCCGATGTATTCTGGCATATATGTACTATGATCTCAGGTGGTTCATTTTCTGAGAGCTAGAAACTATGGTACTCTAAACGCTCATATAGGTATGGTGCTTGGATCACACCACATGCACACAACCAGTGGGATTCCCATGTCCAATAATAGTTGGATATCCATGAGAATTCAGGTATCCATTATAATGATTATGGCAGTACGATGATATGCACTTTTGGAGATTGAGATTTGACCAACTAGATGAGGGGGATATCTTGTGGAGGCCATACTAGCTTGTTCTCTAGTGGCCTGATTATATGAGACAACTCAAGAGACTATAAATGACCAAGTTCTTGATAGGATGACATGATCACATAGTGCATCCATTCTACTATGATTGGGTCATATGATAGTTCAGACATGTATAGATACTGCCATAGGCACGATCATCATTCATGAGGTCTGCTCGGAGCGCATGGAGGCTAGGAGACATAGCATGATTCACATTGGGTGATGTCATCAAGAGTGAGTCGGACTATTCAGATCATGACCAAATGTCGGTTGATGATGCAGATGATGTCAGGGCCACATGGGACCATGCGGAGTGGTGGAGAGCCTCATGACCAGAGAAAGTTGATGCGGTATAACTATTACTAGCTTAGTCCATACCATAAAAACAGACACATGAACAATACAGGATTACCTTTAAAATAGAAAACACTAAAACAAACTGAAACAAGACACCCATGGCATTTAGATCAACATCAAAATTCATATATTAATTACTTCCAAAATATTTGTACATTAAATGACTCTCTGGCTGAAGGCCAGAGAGCCTGATTTCTTCCCCCTCTTGCTACTCTCTCCTCTCTTTTTTTCGTAGTTGCACTCTTTTTCCTCTCTCCTATTCGGTTACTTGTTCTCTCTTAATATAGATTCTAGGGTAGGGTAGTTAACAAACCGTTCCTCTACCCGATATGCCTACAGTCGGTTACAACTATTTAATTTTTATATGGATATAGCATTGTAGTTTTAAACCATTTATTGATATGGTCCCATGAAATTTAAGATTCCTAAGTCATTATAAGAGTCAAGGTGCTCCCACACCATACTCCTAGGCTTAAAATATTTCCAAGTCCCATGGAAATGCTGAGGTGAGATTTCTGCAAACAAACTATTCGCTTATGTGTCTTCATCACTGAATCAATGCCTTTGTTGCTTCTGTTGTTGTTATCACATAACTCCCATCAATGGAGTTGATGTTGGTTGCTGTCCACCACTCTTCATGCTGCTGCTTCATACCACCACCATATGGCCATCCTACCCACACAAGAGAGTGGAAGATTCTTCCCACCCTTCGCTTAGTGGTTGCTCTCATTGTACCTTCTACCCAACTACATCTTGGTGGATACAATACTAAGACCTCAGCTTGAGATCTTCGCACATGCAAGAACAACTATGCTCCTTGAATGCAGCTTGGATGGATCAACTGGCAACCAAGAACCCATGCTATTGCCCAGTGTAGATTTCCTTCTACACACTCAGAACCTTCTGGCACTCTAATACCATTCTAATGCAGTATAACTGTTACTAGCTTAGTCCATATCATAAAAATAGACACATGAACAATACAGGATTACCTTTAAAATAGAAAACACTAAAACAAACTGAAACAAGACACCCATGGCATTTAGATCAACATCAAAATTCGTATATTAATTACTTCCAAAACATTTGTACATCTTCGGCCAAAGAGCCCGATTTCTTCCCTCTCTTGCTAATCTCTCTTCTCTTTTTTCATAGTTGCACTCTTTTTCCTCTCTCCTATTCGGTTACTTGTTCTCTCTTAATAGAGATTCTAGGGTAGGGTAGTTAACAAACCATTCCTCTACCCGATATGCCTTAAGTCGGTTACAACTATTTAATTTTTATATGGATATAGCATTGCAGTTTTAAACCATTTCTTGATATGATCCCATGAAATTTAAGATGCCTAAGTCATTATAAGAGTTGAGGTGCTCTTGTACCACAAGTGTTCCCCATAGATGAGCTAGTGGGAGAGGCCCAACTGATACCAAATGAGGGAGAGGAGACAGAGAGAGAGGAAAGGGCCAAGGAGACACGGTACAAGGCTGTAGACATTTTTACAGATATCATTGATGAGGACTATGATGAGGATGTAGACCCAGACTACAATGGTCAGGAGGGAGAGGATGAGGAGTAGGAGCAGGATGGGGAGGAGGAGGGGGAGGAGAGAGTGGAGGAGCCACCCCTAAGTGGGGATGATGGTGCCACAGCCGAGGACCAATACGAGTAGGGAGAGGTCTCACTTGTTCATAGGACTAGATCCCAAACAAGAGATGTAGTAGTTTCCAAAAATCATTACCGAGGGGAGGTAAGCACATATTCTATGCCCCCTAAACAAGATGAGTTGGACATTCCACCCTCTACTAGAGATATAGGTGATGAAATTTAATTTTGATGGATGTATTTTATTTGTGATTTAATTCATATATATTTATATGATTATGTGTTACTAATGAGACTCTTGTTTTATTTTTTAGGGCTTGTGGAGGGTTGGTAAGAGTTGCTACATCAAGTAGCCACATAGATAGTACCAACAACCTTCAATGAAGAGGATATGGATACTGAGTGCGTGCCCCCACCTATCGTGGAGTGAGACCTAGAGATCCTAAGACCCTTCACGAGATTGCGGGAAGCCTATAAGGGCCTGAGGAGGTAGGTGCATTGAGTGAGAGCTGCACCATAGGAACAACCATCATGGCCTCTAGGAGTGATGGAGAGATTAGAGAGAGAGTTGACACAAGTACGGGTAGATAGGGTTTAGATATCAGGTGAGCACTAGTTGGTAGTCACGTGGATGGGACGATTACATTATGCACTCAAAGTCAGCGGATCATGGTTATAATAACACATGACTATCTCCTGATGCCCTACTACTGATGCATCATGAGTACCAGATCCTAAGGGATCTCGTAATCACAGTCCGTAGTGACACTATGTATTATGATGATATGTATAAAAGACTTTTGATATATGTATATATATGCATTTGTATTTTGTATGATGTAGTTTAATTTTGTGGATGTTAAATGATAATGTGATTAATCAAATATTTTTAGTATTTAATTAATGGCAACATGATTTAATAGAATGTGATGAAATTACAACATTTAGAATGTATGGTTAGATTAGACAGTAAGATTAAATATGTTATGTACTTGTGATTTTAAAGAGACATAAAACACAAAAGGGGAATGAGGTTGAATAGTATGAAATCTAAAGTAACTATAAAAAATGAATTAAATAATCACATTAGTGTTCAGGACACAAACATGATGATGTGTCAAGAACGAAGCAATGAGACAACCCATAGGATATAATCCAATAACTTCAATAACACTACTCTATAAATCATACCATTCAAGAGGGAATTAGACATAATACTGAAACAAATGCACGAAATTAATTGGATCTCGAAGGGGAGTGCCATCACCCTCACTTAAGGTATAGGAACTAGATCCATAATTGGAGTCGATCACGTAGGGACCAAGCCAATTAGGACTGAATTTACCTTTGTCGGTGTAATTGGCAGTGGCGTTGCATTGGTTTTCATATGAAACCAAATCACCCTTGTTAAAGGTTTGAGGAATGACACCAACATCGTCTTTGTGTTGCAACTATTTAACATAAGCTTGAAGGTTCTCTAAAGCATTAATGTGTTGCTCATCAAGCATTTCAAGTTGGTGCAGACGTTGTTCTACATAAGTGTCATTATCAATGAGACTTTGGAGAGAAATTCACAACGTGGGGATTTCTAGCTCTAAAGGAAGGATAGCTTTGGTACCATAAACAAGGTTAAAAGGAGTATTTCTTGTAGAAGAACCAACACTCGTGCAATACACCCATAGTGCATATTTCAGTTGTGCATGCTAGTCTTTTTTTTTTGATTGATAGTCGTCCTAAGGATTTGCTCCAGGATCTTATTAGTACTTTCAGCTTGACCATTAGACTGAGGGTAGTAAGGTGTGGAAAATCGATGCTGGATATGGAAGGTCTCAAGGAATTTCTTTACCTCGTTCTTAAATGGAGTACCATTCTTCGAGACTAACATAGAAGGGAGACCAAAGTGAGCGATGATGTGTTCCAATAAGAAACAACATATCACATCAGGGGTTGTGGATGGAAGGGAAATAGCTTCAACCCATTTGGTGAAATAATTGATAGCAGTGATAATGAATGTATCCAACAAAAGAAGGTGGGGAGATTTTTCCAATTAGATCCAAGCCCCATAGATAGAATGGCCATATAGGTATTTGGGAACAAATCTCTTAAGGAAGAGCGTGGATCAAATGACTATGTTCCTACCAATAATGACATCGCTTAACATATGCATAACAATCTTTTTCCATACTTTTCCAATAATATCCCATACGCAGGAGCTTTTTCACTAAGGTTTTTCCTCCAAAATTTCCTCCACAAGTACCAGAATGGGCTTTTTCGAGGGAAATATGAGTTTCAGCATCCTTGAGGCATCAGAGAAGGATTCCATCAAATAATCTTTGGTACAATGTGTCTAGAAGGATGATATACCTAGTGGCTAACATTTTTAGGACTAACAGGTATTTTTAGTGGTGGGTTCGGGAATGGTGCCATCTTTTAGATAAGTGTAGATGGCATCATACCATTCACATGGATTATCAAAAAATGTGTGATAGATATTAGGAGGTTGATCGTTGATGGAGGGTTTCATAATAGGATGAATGGTGAAGACTATTCTCTCAAAAGGGTTAATAGGAGAGACAAGAGAGGCTTAACTAGCCATTGCATCTGCATGGCGATTATCTTTGTGAGGGATTTTATCAATGGTAAAGGAGTCAAACTAGTCTAATAGAATAAGAACAAGCTCCTTATATTGTGAGAGTTTATTATGTTTAGTTTTATGGAGACCATTGATTTGTTTAATGACTAATTGAGAATAATGATAGATCTTAATATTTTTAACTCTCATGACAAGAGCAATGTGTAACCCAACAAGTAATGCTTCATACTCAGTTGTATTATTCGTACATAGGAAATTTAGACGATAGGATAATGGAATAGGCTTACCAATAGGTGGAATTAAAATAACTCTAGCATCAGAGCCTATTTGACAATTGGATCCATCAAAGTACAATTCCCATGTAGGAATGTCTATAGTAAACACATTGTCATCAGTAAAAGATTCATTGGTAGGCAATGCTAATCATGAAGGAGCATCAACTAAATGGCCGGTTAAGGCTTGAACTTTGATTGATTTTTGAGAAATAAACTTAAGGTCAAACTGAATTAACAACATAACCCATTTAGCAAGACATCCTGATAGATCTGTTTTAGTGAAAATATATTGTAAAGGATCAAAATTGTTTGTCATGTGTACTTCAGCATTGAGTAAGTAATGTCGCAACTTACTAGTGGATAATACAAGAGCGAGACATTATTTTTCAATTGTGGAGTAACGAGTCTCATAATCAAGGAGTTTTCTACTAATATAATAGACAAGATTCTCTTTACCGTTGGAATCCTTTTGAGCCAACAAGGTAGTGAGAGCATGGGCAGAAGAACCGATATAAAGGATGAAAGGTTGATTAGGTATAGTGGGCTATAAAATAGATGGAGTTATCAGGTATTCTTTCAAATGCTCAAAGGATTATTTACAATCATCATTCCAATCAAAATTGACATCCTTTTTAAGGAAGTGAGTAAAGGGTAACATACGATCGGCTAAGCAAGCCACAAAATGGTGACTGGCTTGTATCTGCCCTTGTAATGTATGTAATTAGTAAATGTTACGAGGAGGTGGCATATTGATGATAGCATCAATTTTCTTTGTATCAACCTTGATGCCTCTATAAGATATGATAAACCCCAAAAGTTTACCACTATCCACTCTAAAGACACACTTTTTAGGATTTAAGCACATGTTATACTTACACATACACTCAAAGATTTGATGGAGGACATTCACATTATCTTGGAAGGTTAAGGATTTGGAAAGGATTTTATCAACATAGTCTTCTAAGATTTTGTGAATGTAATCATGGAAGATTAAGGTCATTACTCATTGATAAGTAACGCCAACGTTATTTAACCCAAAAGGAATCATAACCCAAAAAAATGTGTCCCAAGAAGATGTAAAATTCGTCTTGTATTGATATTTTGGGTTAATGAAGATTTCGTTATACCCTGAAAAATATATCCATAAAGGATAACAAATCATGTCCAGTAGTGGAATCCATGATCATATCGATGTTAGGAAGAGGAAAGTCATCTTTGAAAGAGGCCTTATTCAGATCTTTAAAATCCATACATATCCTAACATGATTATCGGGTTTGGCCACCACGACAATGTTTGAAATCTAGGGAGAATAATCAATGGAGCAAATAAAACCTATTGTACAGTTTTGCACATATGCCCCTCTAAAAGTGGGGACCCTCTGTTGGCATGATCTTTTGGCCTATTTGGCGGCTTTCCCCCTCTTTGTGCTTATCTTTGAAAATCTTGGGGTTTTAATCCTTGGTGCTGAATTCCTGGTGGGTTTGAGGTCTTGCGGATGTCCTCTTTGGGGTGGTCTTCTTTTTTTTTATTTTTTCCCCTTTGTTGTTTTGGTTTGGGTCCTAAGGGTTGGTTTTCTCCCTTGGATTTCCCTTGTTTTCCCTATTTCCTTTGTTCTACTGAAGGCAGAATCGAGATGCAACTTAACTTTGAACTGTTGCTAAGGGTTTGGTTCCCGTTCTCATTCCAGCTTCACTCCCACTTCCTCATTTTCTCCGTCATTTTATTTGTTTTTCCATAAGGTTCACTTTCCTCCCTTAGCTTTTCTTCGCTTTGATTTCCCTTTCTTTTGTTGAAGGTAGGACCAGGATGGAATCTTACTCCGAACTTTTTCAAAGTTTGCAATCCATTTTCATTCTCATTCCAGCTCTACCTCCTGCATTCTCATTTTCTTCATTGTTTCATTTGTCTTTGGCCTCCGGGTTGGTTCTCCACTCGTGGGTTTTCTCCATTTTCCTCTTTTGTCATTTCTTTGGGATCGAGATCAGGATGAAATGTGGCTTTGAATTTTGGCAGATTTCGGGTTTCCTTCCCTGTTGCCGTTCAGCCTCCGCTTCCACCCTGGTGGGTTTTGCTTCTGCCTCCACCTAGTTTTCCTTTTGTTTCCTTTCGCGTTCCCATTCCACCTCCACTTTCGCCAAGGTGGGTTTTGTTTCCACCTCTACCTGGTTTCCCTTTGATTACCTTCCCCATTCCCATTCAGCCTCCTCTTCAATCGGGGTGGGTTTTGTTTTGCCTATTCCCCTTCCTTTCCCATTTTGTCTCCGCCTCTGCCTATCTTGGCTCTCCGTTCCTATTCTACTCATGGCTTTACTTCCATCGGGGTGGGTTTTGGTTCCACTTCCGCTTGGGTTTTTCTCTTGGTTCTCTAACTTTGGGAATTCTATGAACCTGCTTGGCTTTTGATGGTGTCTTGTTTGAATGCAGGTTGGATCGAGCTGGAATTAGTAGGATGTACTTTCAATATTTGGGCATGATTTGTGGGTGCAGTCAAGTACACTTTGTGGTTGTTGTCATGAGACCCACTCCTGCACACAAGGTCGATGCATTTCATGCTCATTAATGGTGGGCTAATCAGGTTGGTGGATTCAACTTGGTTTTTTTTTAGCTGGGCCATCCGCTTGCCTAGCTCTGGTTTGGTTGGTTGTTTGTTTTCCTCGTGGTGGGTGCGCATGCGTTGCTATTCCCACAGGGGCTCATTTATTGTTGGGCGTGGCTCAAGGATCAGTCCCCTGGTTGCATGTGATCTCAGGTTGATCTGATAGGGTCCTTACTGCATTCATTACTGAGCGACGGGTTATTGCTGACTCTTGGGGCCGATCTGGTTGAGGGCTGACTCTCTTGTAACTCTAGCTCTCTATCACACGGAGCTGCATTTCTATAAGGATGGAATTTTTCCTCATTTGTAAGGGTTGGAAGAATTGGCCAAGCTAGTTAAGTTGGTTACCAATCAAGTTTTAGCAGTAGAATAGCATGTTAGAAGATTAGAAGTTAGTTTTACATTTCAAGCAAGGGCTGTAACAAACCAGAAATGTTGTTAATATGATGATTTAATACAAAGTGTGGACATTGTGTTATGATTGGTTCCTCCTTTGCATTGAATAATCTTTCATGTTTCTTTTTCCATCTTTAACTATAAATGTTGTTAATATGAGGATTTAATACAAAGTGTGGACATTGTGTTATGACTGGTGCCTCCTTTGCATTGAATAATCTTGCATGTTTATTTTTCCATCTTTAAAATCCCTTGAGAATGTTTGGATGTAGTTTAGATTTAGTCTGTAATGCTAATGATTTAATATCTGGAGTGTTGTAGCAATCCCTGGTTCATATCTTAGTTAACTTCTTGATTGTGGGAATGTTTTGTAAGGTCAACCTGTACCTCATATGCACATGTGCTTAGTTCAACTGTATGTATTCACTCAGCCTTATTGAATGAATGCCTAGAGCCTGAAAATATTTAACACCCTAGAAGATTGCACTGCTCTCTGCAAGATTGCAGGTATATCTTGAGTCAACCAAAAACTAGTTTAGGGGATTGGTCCATTCGAAACATTTTTTCATTTGCATGATTAATATTAGAAGTAATGTTAGCAATTAGAAGTTCTGAAACCCTCATCTTTACCCTCATCTTTTGTTTTTTTTTTTATTAAATGGTTAGAACTTGAAGTTGAAGCATCACCATATCTTAAATTTGATGAGTTTAGAGCTTCCAGTACTTGTATGTAAGACCCCTTGTGATTACCAACATATTCACATTTTATCACTAAGTTTGTTCTACTGCATTATCATAACTTGACCTCTGAAATACCTTGGGGTTATTTCTCTATTCATAGAGATCAACCTTTTAAGAGAGATAGGATAAATTTTGTTCTATCTAAGTTGTTGCCATGCGGAAACACCAAACAACAGGATTGGTGCTAGAGGGAGGGGCCTAAACAAGCAAGCTAGAGTGTTTTATAAATGCCATTTCTCTTGAGAGGCTCAAAAGGAGAACTAGATCCATAAATAGAGAAGAAGAAGAGTTTCAAGAATTGCCACCTCCAACCAGGTCAAGAAGGACCATAAGAAGGGAGGAGTCATCATCCAATCCATCATTTCCATCATCCTCACCACCACCCACTCCATCTTCATCCGATTCTGAGACTGGTTCCACTCCACAACCCCAACCAATTATCCAGTGACCGTTACCACCTCTGCTAATGGCTTTCTTGGTGAATAACCCATCACCCTTGACATTCAATAACTACAATATTATGCCCAAGAAACCTAAGCACTTTTTCTCTAAGTTTCATACGAATGACCCAAATAGGACATTAGAGGAACATATTATGATCTTTTAGACCTATCTGAGGGATAGAGGAATTAACCATGAAGATTTTGTGTGCAGACTCTTCCCCTATTCGCTAGGAGAAGAGGCCTTTTACTGGTACAACCACTTACCTTCTACTTCCATCCATAACTGGGTAGAGCTTGAGGCTGCATTCCTACTAAAATTCAAGATTTCCATAAGTGCTAATGAGCTATACATGTAATTTATTGGGGTAAAAAGAGAGGTTAATGAACCCATAGGATCATTCAACAATAGGTTCCAATGAGCATACACTAGACTCCAGGCACCCTATGTTGGAAATGAGGACACTGCCTTGGAAGTCTACTTTGAAGCCCTTGACAACCTTACCTCCACTTTCCTTAAGTGGAGAGCTAATCCATCAACTACCTTGCTTGTTGCATATATGGAGGTTGTTAAGGTCAATACAGACCTGAGACAACACTTTTCTGGACCTCTACCATCTCTAGGACTATTTGCTCACCCAAGCCAAGTCTAATCTCTCAACCAGGCTCTGATTTAATCACATGCCCATCATGAATCCTATTCCACAATGGCTTCCAGTCCCTCACCCAGGTCATCCAATAAACTAGGTCCAACCAATGCCTAGTTATCCCTAGCAAAATGCTAACCATCCCCTCCATTTATAGGCACAAGCTAATTTCCCCACATATTTGCAAAACTCGAAAGTTTTGAATCAGTCTACTGAATCTGGAGGAGTGTCAGGGAACTCCCTAAACACTGTGAATCCTATCCCTTACAACAATCCAGATAAAGAAAGGTTAGATGAGCTGACCAAATAAGTAAAGAAGCTGAACATGGAGGTAACCTACTTGAGGAACCAAAAAAATCAACTCCAAGCTAATCAGAAGAGCATGCCATCTAGTTATAATAGAGGGCAATACTATGACAAAAATTAGAACTTTGAGAGAAATCAACAAGGTGGACAAGGATTCAAAAGAAGACAACCACCTAGGTAGAATAGGCCATGGAACATTGGACCTAACAATGGAGGGGTTCCCACTCCACTTGACCAACCTTCCAATCCTGAAAAACCTCCAGGTGGGGTGTACCTAGCAGAGGCCACTTTTTTCGGATGGTGTAGGCTTCACAAGACCAGTCAGCATTCTGAGCTTGACTGCCATGAATTTCAAACTACTGCTTCCATTTTTCAATATGAAGTTGGAAACAAATCCACCAGCCAGGAGTTGGTGCCCTTGAATCCCTATGATTTCCCGATGTTAGTATTGAATCATGCTCCATTCCCTAGGGGTGAAGAGAATGAACTGGAGGAGGAATCAAGCATTCAAGATGAAGAGGCTAAACAAGTGCTCAATGAAGATGAAATATCTTAGCTATTTGATGAAGAAACTAAGAATGACAATGGCCCATTGGATGAAGAAGAGGCTAACATTGAAGAGGTGCAAATGTTTTAGCAACCTGTTAGAAATTATGATCTGAGGAGAAAGCCCCATAGGAATCCATAAGCTGGAGGACCATTCACTACATCTACCCCTCCACACAATTTTACTACTCCACCAAATCCACATGCCAATAACAATCCATCCTACCCTCAGGTGCCAACGCATTACCTCACAAAGGGAGGACAATCAGATGTTTCCAAAGGAAGCATTGTTGATGCAACTAAGGATAAGAAATTTGGTCATTCCAAGGAGCTCCACACTGATTTGAATGTGGACCAGCTAGGAGAATATGTCACTGAGGAGCTCAAAAGGGTAAAGGTGAGTCTTTGTGCTTTTGAGTTATTAAGAGTTCCTGAAATCAGAAATGTAGTCCTTGGGTCTTTTAATTCAAGTATAGTGACACTAGGAGTAGCTACCAATGAGGCAATTTCAAGGCCTCCTAGTTCACAAACACCCAAGGGTCCTAGTCTATCACAACCCAGGGATAGGGGTAAAGAAAAAGATAAGAGTCAAGTTTCCCAAGCTGACTCAAAGTTGAGTTTATTCCAAGGAAAAATGGAAACCCCTCCTTTTCTAATTTCCATTCACATATTTGGCAAAAATCTACACAATTTCCTACTAGATTCGGGGGCATCCACAAATGTTATGCCATTTGTTGTCTGCAAGGCTCTTGGTATTACCCCTGCAACTTCCCAAAAGAAAGTAACCCAATTAGACAAAACAAAAGTGAACATCCTAGGAGAACTAAATATGACTCCCACGTAGGTTGCCTCAGATCCTAGAGTGCAACAGGTGCTCAATATTCAGGTGGTTGACATTCCTAACACCTATGGTCTGATCTTAGGTAGGGATTTCACCAAGGAACTCAATGGGTACACATCCACAAATCACTCCCATATGTGGCTCCCCTGGAAGGGAGTCCCAAATCATATCAGAATTGAGAGAGAACTGAGAGTGAAGTATGTCATCACTGAATATCAGAATACTTCAAATGAGATACTGGTGACAAAAGTCAGTATGGGGAACTATGTCCTAGCCTCCCCTACTTCGGAAATAGAGGAAATATTGATGTTGCAAGGCTCTTCTGGTGAGCCTACATTAGAATTCAGTAGCTCCGAAGTGCAACTTGAACAAATGGAAGAACCAAGTGATCAAGATGAAAGACAACTCAGCTTGTTGGATAACTTCCAAGAGTTTATTCAGAAATATGTAGAGGATCAAATACAGCTAGGTAGAAATATCAGCTTTGAAGAATTGCTTCTTCCTAATTGGTTATGAATCCATGATGATCCTCATTCCAAATTATAATGTTACTTGTTTCAAACTACAGTAGAGAAGGCACAAGGGCACATCAACTCAACCCCAACTATTGGGTCAAGGATACAAACCATTCAAAATAGTCAAAGGGGGAAGGATCCAAAACCTCCTAAGGAACCTCCAGGTGATAGTAAAAATAGAAAAATTCCAAGAAAAGCAAGATCTACTGATTGCTGGACATTAAGGTTTGATCGATCCAAATCCAAACAAGGTGCTGGAGCAGGGCTTGAGTTGATCAGTCCTAAGGGTAAAACCTACTTTGCTACTCACAGACTCCAATTCCAATGCACTAACAATGTGGTTGAGTATGAATCCCTAGTTCATGGGATACTAATGGCATTAAGAAAGAAAGTTAAAATCCTCCAAGTGTTTGGAGATTCCAAACTCATGGTAAGGAAAGTGAGAAAACAATATTCATGCCATGGCAAAAGGATGGCTAATTATAGACACAAGGTCTTGGACCTTATTGAAGGATTCGATGCCCTCAACATTCAACTGATACCTCAGAGTAAGAATTAGACTACTAATTCTCTAGCGCAAGTAGCAAGTACAATGAAGCCTTTATCATTTTCAGGATTAAATAAATTCACTGTGAAACGTGTTCCAGTACCCTCACTGCCCGACAATGTCACCAATTTTCAAGTATTTGAAGATGATAGGCACATTCTTGATTTTATAACTAGCTGTGATGTATTTTCTTCCCAAGTAATTGATGAGGTTGAGCCTTAGTAGGCCAAAATTGACCTAGGAGGAGTTCTCAATTTGAAAAATAATACCATCCCAAGGGGCATGGTGCAATTAGAAAGGATCTTTGATTTGGATAGGATTCAAGATCAAGAGCAGAAAATGAAAAGGGAATCCCTCAACTGTGAATGTGAAACATATGATATGGGGACCCAAAATGATATCAAGAACGTCCTTATCAATAAGGTGTGCACTCAAGAGGAGAGGAAGGGAATTATTGATGCCTTGCACACATATCAAGATGTGATAGCCTGGAGCTAAGATGACTTGAGAACATATGACACTTCGGTCATTACACACACAATTCCCCTCAAGTCAAATGTTAAGCCATTCAGGGAAAGACAAAGAACAATCAATGCTTTGTTGGAGCCCATTATTCAGAGGGAAGTACAAAAGCTACTCTCGGCACTAATCATATTCCCAGTAAGATTCAACATGGGTCACAAACTTGGTTCCAGTCAGGAAGAAAAATGGAGAAATTAGACTATGTGTCAATTTTAGAAACCTGAACAAAGCATCAAAATAAGATAATTATCTAGTCCCTTCACTGGATGAGGTGCTTCAGGTTGTCAATGGATCTCAGATGATGTCCTTTTTGGATGGGTACTCTAGATACAATCAATTCATGGTTCAATATGAGGATAGGCACAAGACTGCCTTCACTACAAAATGGGGAACCTTTGCTTATTGGAGAATGCCCTTTGGGTTAATCAACGCTAGAGCTACATTCCAAAGAGCTATGGATATTGCCTTCAAAGACATCATTGGCAAGTGCATAATCATCTATATGGATTATTTGATAGTATTTTCCAAGAAGAGAAGTGATCATATTGCAGATTTATGCAAAGTATTCCAGAAGTGTAGGGAATTTGGTATTTCCCTTAATGCAAAGAAGTCCATCTTTGGAGTCACTAAGGGACAGTTGTTAGGACACATTATTTCAGAACAAGGTATTGCCATTGATCCTGAATGAGTGGAGACAATACTAAAAACTCAACCCCCTGCAAGCAAGAAAGAAATGAAGTCATTCTTTTGGAAAGATTAACTTTGTCAGGAAATTTATCACTAGATTTGTAGAAATAATCAAGCCCCTAAATGCCATGTTGAAGCAAGATGCAAAGGTTGAATGGAATATAGAGGCTAACGAAGCATTTGCAGAAATAAAGAGAGCTATTGATGAGGCCCCTATTCTAGTAAGTCCTAATTATGCTAAGCCATTCTACATCTATTCATTTGCTTCTGATCACTCCTCTGCAGGCTTGTTGACACAACAGTTTGACCAAGGTAATGAACATCCCATAGCATTCATGAGTGCACCTCTGAAGGATGTCGAGCTAAGGTATCCTAGTGTTGAAAAGTAGGCGCATGCCTTGATCCGAACTGTGAAGAATTTTAGGCACTACATACTGAGAAACAAGATCTTCGCTATAGTCCTTGATCGAGGATTCAAGCTATTGTTGATGTAAAATGAGTTGGGAAAATGTATCCAAGTGGATAACTATGTTACAAGAATATAATATTGAAATCTGACCCATGAAGTTGGTAAGAGGGCAGGAACTTACCAAGATAATGGTAGAAACGAGTCCGGACCTTGTAGCCTAGCATTATAATCTTGAAGATGTTTCTCCGGGGGACTGGTATGATGACATTATCTACTACTTGTTGAATCAACAATGTCCCAAATGCCTTAATTCCATGCAAAGGAGGGCTCTACGTTTGAAGAGTGGCAATTTTATGATGAAGGGAGCTGTCCTATACAAGAGGAATCATGAAGGTGTCTACCTGAGATGCCTAGGGAAAGAAGAGGTAGGGAGAGTGATGACTGAATTTCATGCTAAATATGGCACAGGCCATAGTTCAACACCTTCCACTACAAATCAGATTATAAGGGTAGGCTATTATTAGCCTACCTTGTTCAAGGACACACATCACCACGTAAGAACTTTCCATGTATGTCAAACTGCATCAGGCAGGGAGAGGTGTGCAGCTCTTCCACTTCGGCCTGTCATAGAGGTAAAACCATTTGCACAATGGGGAATGGATTTCATTGGTCCAATCAACCCATCTTCATCTGAAGGCCACAGGTATATTCTTACCATAACTAATTATTTTACTAGATGGACTGAAGCTCTTGCATGCAAACAATGCACTTTCGAAGTAGTAATCAATTTCATAGAATCATGTATCATTAATTGCTTTGGTTGTCCATTGGCTGTAGTTTGTGACAATGGTTATGCATTTTCATCTTTAAAGTTTTATAACTAGGCTTATGACCATGGAATTTCCATAAAATTTGCATCCAATTACTATCCACAGGGGAATGGCTTAGCTGAGTCTTCCAATAAGAACCTTCTGACAGTCATCCAGAAACTACTAGAAAAGAATCCCAAGGATTGGCATACCTAGCTTATATTTTCTCTTTGGGTAGACTGCACTAGACAGAAAATATCCTTATGAACCTTTCCCTACAACTTAGTGTATGGCTTGGAACTTGTTTTCCCCATCCAACTGAAGATCCCTACCCTACAATTCATCAATGAATATTATAATGGAGAGGATAAACGTGAGGCCCACTTGGCTGAATTGTTGCACCTTGAAGAGAGAAGAGATGAAGCCCTAGAAAACTTTGCAAAACATTAGGGTATAGTGAAAAGATGGTTTGATAGGAGAGCAAAGGTAAAGGCCTTGAGAATCTCTGACTTGGTTCTCTACTAGAATAAAGCCCATGACAAGAAGGGGGAGCATAGAAAATTTGACAGACTTAGGCTTGGACCTTATCAGATTGCAAAGATTTTGGGAGATAATGCCTTCTATTTGAAAACCCTTACTGGAGGAGATATCCCATTGCCTATCAATGGGTAGTATTTGAAGCATTATTTCTAGTATTGAGTTGTTCTCAGCTCTTTCCTTGTACATAAGTAGATTAGGTTTCCTTTATGTTATGTTGTTTTTTGCCTTGGTTTTTGTGGGATTTCTTTTGGTTTTGGTCTGGTTGTCTACTGCTTGGGTTGGTTTTCCTTGTTGCTCTTCTGATCGCTTTAGGGTTGTCCTACTTTCCTCTGGGTTGGTTGCATCTGTATAACTGGTTGCTTGTTTGGGGTTGCTTTGGGATTTATTTTACAAACTCTTATCATCTTTTCAGGGTCATTCAAATTGGCGGATTTCCTTCATTTGATGTTGCATAGGCTGGGAGTAAGTGTCACTTGACTAAGTTGAATTCTAGAATGCATTTGGGTCTTATATCTTTACACAAATCATAAGAGTTTTGAAGTTGCACATGGTCTTCAGGAGGTCTGATTGGGTGAAAATATTAAATTCTACTCTGGTGCCACTGTGGTTCTCATGCTTGAGTGTGGGGTTCTTTTCTTGCAAGGTGAAAAGTAAAGATTTGAAGGAAAATTTCAAAAGAGAATATCAAAAGAAAGAAAGAAAATATTGAAAATCAGAATGTTCACCTTTTCAAGGGCATCCTAGTACCTCTACTAGGGCTATGGATGCCTAGCTGGCAGTAGAGCTATGCTAGGGAGGGTCATAGTGATAACCTTACTGGGGCTATGGATGCCTGACTAGAAGTGAGGCTCTATCCAAGTTGCTTTTGCGGTCAAAATCCTTTGGTGACTGAATTTGGTCCTTGCTGCAACTTAGGAAAGTAAAATAAATACATATGCCCACACTTTGACCCTGGTATAGGAAAGGTTAGCTTGTTAGTGGTTTTGGAAACCTTTTCTATTTGTAACCTCATGCTTGGATTGAAACCAAATATTCTAAGTTCATGATGTGAGTTTGTCATCAAAATGCCCCAGAGCATTTCCCTAGTGGAGTCACCATTTGTTGTGCAGTTTTGCACATATGCCCCTCTAAAAGTGGGGACCCTTTCTTGGCTTGATCTTTTGGCCTGTTTCAGTGGCTTGCCCCCTCTTTGTGCTTATCTTTGAAAATCTTGGGGTTTTGATCATTGGTGCTTGTCATCATCTGGGGGTGCCTTTGTGTTGAATTCCTGGTGGGTTTGAGGTCTTTTGGATGTCCACTTTGGGGTGGTTTTCTTTTGTTTTCTATTTTCCCCTTTGGAGTTTTGGTTTGGGTCCTAAGGGTTGGTTTTCTCCCTTGGCTTTCCCTTGTTTTCCTTGTTTCCTTTGTTCTTCCAGATGTGAAACCAGGATGGGAATTAACTTTGAACTTTTTCTAAGTTTCGGGTTTGGTTCCCATTACCGTTTCGGCTCCGCTCCCGCTTCCTCATTTTCTCCGTCATTTTGTTTGTTTTGTCCTAAGGGTTGCTTTCCTCCCTTAGGTTTTCTTTGCTTCACTTTCCATTTCTTTTGTTCGAGGTGGGACTGGGATGGAATCTTACTCTAAACTTTTTCAAAGTGCGTGATCCCTTTTCATTCCCGTTCCAGCTCCACCTCCCGCATTCTCATTTTCTCCATTGTTCTATTTTTCTTCGGCCTCCGGGTTGGTTCTCCGCCCATGGGTTTTCTCTGGTTTCCTCTTTTTTCATTTCATCAAGACTAGGACTGGGATGGAATGTGGCTTTAAACTTTGGCAAAGTTTGGGTTTCCTTCCCCATTCCCATTCCACCTCCGCTTCTGGTAGGGTGGGTTTTGGTTCCGCCTCCGCCTAGTTTCCCTTTGGTTTCCTTCCCCATTCCCGTTCCGCCTCCACTTTTGGCGGGGTAGGTTTTAATTCTACCTCTGCTTGGTTTCCCTTTGGTTTCCTTCCCCATTCTCGTTCCACCTTTTCTTTCGTCTAGGTGGGTTTTCTTTCACTTGTTCCCCTTCCTTTCCCTTTCCGTCTCCACCTCCGCCTGTCTTGGCTCTCTATTCCTTTTCTACTCGTGGCTCTGCTTCTGCCGCGGTGGGTTTTGGTTCCACTTTCGACTGGGTTTTTTGCTTGGTTCTCTGACTTTGGGAATTCTATGAACCTCCTTGGATTTTGATGGTGTATTTGGCATTAATGGTGTCTTATTTGAATGCAGGTTGGATCGAGCTAGAATTTGTAGGATGTACTTTCAAGATTTGGGTGTGATTTGTGGGTGCAGTCAAGTACACTTTGTGGCTGCTATCACAAGACCCACTCCTACACATAGGTTCAGCACATTTGGTGCTCATTAATGGTGGGTGAACCAATTTTTTGGATTCAACTTGGTTTTGTTTGATCTGGGCCGTCTGCTTGCCCAACTCTGGTTTGGTTGGTTTCTCATTTTCCTCTTGGTGCCCGCGCACGCGTTGCTATTCCCACGGGGGTTCATTTATTGTTGGGTGTGGCTCAAGGATTCATCCCCTGGTTGTGTGCAATCCCAGGTTGATCTGATGGGGTCCTTGTTGCATTCATTGCTGAGCAGCAAGTTATTGTTGACTATCGAGGCCGATCTGGTTGAGGGCTGAATCTCTTGTAACCCTAGCTCTGTGTCATGCAGGGCTAACTTTCTATAAGGATGGCATTATACCTCATTTGTAAGGGTTGGAATAATTGGCCAAGCTAGTTAAGTTGGTTACCAATCAAGTTTTAGTAGTAGAATAACATGTTAGAAGATTAGAAGTTATTTTTACATTTCAAGCAAGGGTTGTAACAAACCAGAAATGTTGTTAATATGAGGATTTAATACAAAGTGTGGACATTGTGTTATGACTAGTGCCTCCTTTGCATTGAATAATATTGCATGTTTCTTTTTCCATCTTTAAAATCACTTGAGAATGTTTGGATGCAGTTTAGATTTAGTCCGTAATGCTAATGATTTAATATCTGGAGTGTTGTAGCAATCCCTAGTTCATATCTTAGGCAGCTTCTTGATTGTGGGAATATTGTGTAAGGTCAACCTATACCTCTTATGCATGTGCTTAGTTCAACTATATGTATTCATTCAGCCTTATTGAAGGAGTGCCTATAGCCTAAAAATATTTAACACCCTAGAAGATTGCACTGTTCTCTGCAAGATTGTAGGTATAGCCTGAGTCGACCAGAAACTAGTTCAAGGGATTGGTCCATTCCAAATATTTCATCATTTTCACAATTAATCTTAGAATTAGTGTTAGCAATTAGAAGTTTTGAAACCATTAGCTTTTGATGTTTCTTTTATTAAATGGTTAGAACTTGAAGTTGAAGCATCACCATATCTTAAATTTGATGAGTTTAGAACTTCCAGTACTTGTACATAAGACCCCTTGTGATTACCTGCATATTCACATTTTATCATTGAGCTTTTTCTACTGCATTATCATAGCTTAACACCCAAAATACCTTAGGGTTATCTCTTTTTTCATAGAGATCAACCTTTTAAGAGAAATAGGATAACTTTTATTCTGTCTGAGTTGTTGCCATGCTAAAACACCAAAGAACAAAACCTATGTCAAGGATTTTTTCAAATTATCCTTTAACATGCAAGGCTACCTTAAGATTCATTTTTTGAATCTTTTAGTGAACAGGTTTAGTGTTCTTAGCAAGGAAAATTTTATGGGAAACTATCTGGGGATCTATTCCTGGCATGTCAAAATATTTCCAAGCAAATAGTTTAGGAAAGGTACGGAGCAAGGTTGCAAGATCCTCTTGTTCTTCGTCATCTAGGAACTTCCTAATTTTATTGATTTTTTCCTTTCCATCGATGTCCATGGGGATGTCATGGGTATCTCCTAAAGGGAGTACATTAGACTTGGGAGCTTCAGGATCATATGGTTCCAAGATGGGGTGAGGTTCGTTAATAGTACTAACGGTAGACTCAAAACTCAACATAGCACAAGAGGCATGTCTCTTAGAGCGAGAAGGAGTATCCAAAGCACCTAAGAGATGTTTTAAATTATCCTCGTCATGAAAATAGGTGAAGAGGGGAGCATCAACATCAAGAAATTTAGGGTGCTTAAGCGTAATGGTTGTCCTTGATGTGCAAGATATACTATTGATGTTGAGGGATGGTTGTTGGTTGGATTTTTTAGCTTTAGAAAAGGAAAACCCTAGACTGGTTTTAGTTCCTTGCATATTAGGTTCAATGGGGACATATATTCCTTATTCATGCTTGCTGCATCCTTTACCCTTGTAACCCAATTGTTTCACAAGATCATAACCATGTCCATAAAGTCTCTCCATTTCTTGTGTGTTAGGGGGTTGTTGATACTCTAGCTCATCAATTTTTTTTGTATATGTGGCTTTTTCTTCCAAAAGAGATGAGGTAGATGTGGGGGAAGGGTTTTCCTCTTGTTGGGTACAAAGGACAATGGATTGATCATTGTGAATTTTCTCTTTGTGTGTTACACTACACTCACCCATAAAGGAAGGAGTAAACTCTAAAGAGCCCCAATCATCACCAAGTAAATTAAACTTGGTTTTATCTTTAGGTTGGTCCTTCTTAGAAGGGGAAATATTAGAGGTAGGAATTAAGGTATGGAGATGACTTGATGTGCCCTTTTCGAGTTGCAAGCAAATATCAGGTTCGAGATCAATGTCAATTTGATAAACTTTATTATTATAGACATATTTCATTTTGAGATGAAAGGTCGAGGGTATTGCATGCATCTCATGAATCCATGGTCATCCCAAGAGAAGATTATAAGAAAGATCATAGGGCATGGCATGGATAGGAGTCTGCAACATAACCATTTCGATAGTAATGGGTAAGGTGACGACACCAAGAGGTTGTTTGGTAACATTATCAAATCCTCTAATGGATAAGGAATCTGATTGGATTTGCGATCAGTCCACATGTAACCTATCAAGAAGCTTAAAAATGCACACATTTAGGGCAGAGCCATTATCAAAAAGGGTCCTTTTAATACCTATCTGATCATACTAGGCTATGATAATAAAGGCTTCATTTTGTTGGCATAATTCTAAGGGCAGTATCTCATGTTGATATAAAGTAATATCCACATTAGTTGTGTTCATGTCATTTAGGAGAGCTGCCACATCAATAGTATTCATACTAGGAGGAACCACTATCTATTGTAAGGTTGTTTCAAGCATGGAGTGATAGGGGAATTTTGAAGAATATCCCAAAGGGATATTTTGGCAGGAGTTTTTTTAAGTTGTTCAACCAAATCATACTCCCTCAGTTGTGAGTTGAAACAAGGAGCTGCAGGTAAGATGGGGTTGGGTAACAATAGAGAAGTGGAGGTAGATGGTTGTTGGGGATGTGGGTTATTATGAGTATAATGAGTGTGGGCAATGGTATCATTCTTAGGAGGGTAAAGTGTAAACTTAGGTTGGGGTGGTGTTGGAGGTTGAGGACAAGGTAGGCAAAGAACAAATTGGGGTTGGATGACATTGACATCTTTTGTGTTAGATTGGTCATCACAACAAACCATAGTGGATGAAGTAGGGGAGATGAAATCTTGGAGGACATCATCTAACATACCCATATCATCACAACTAAAAGTTTTGGAAGACAAGGGTTGGGAAGTTTTAACTACATCATCACCAATCTTAGTGGATGAAGTGAGTGAGAGGAAGCTTTGAAGAGATTCATGTAACTTATCAAAATCATCACTACTAAAGGATTTAGATGATATAGTGCTCCTATAGTGAACAAGTGTGTGCATTGTATTATGTGAGTTATCTATTTTTTCAGGTGTATGTTTCACAGAATCTACTTTGAAAGGAATAGGAACTAAAGTAGAAAAGGAAAAATGTAAAGCTATTATGCTACTTAGAAATGACATTTTAAGCTAAGAATAACCATATAATAGGAAAAATCAAAACTAAAACCATCATTAACAGAAAGAAACAAAGATTACAAAATCTATAAAATAAATGCAGAAATTACTGATGCAAAATACCTACTGGGACTAGGTCGCCCAAGTTGGTGACTTAGTCTTCGTATGAATTTGTAGACATGGAAAATATACTGACACACGTGATCCTGATTATTAACATCGTTTCATCCTAAATCATACTCTTAGCTTACCATCACTTTTCATCTATTAATTCGATAAATCATTATATATTTAATCAAGTCATTCTCCCCTCTATTGATTAAATTAATTAATTTAATTTAATTAACCCTCATATCTCTGTTTGTTTAAATAACTTATTTTACTTAAATTAAAACTCTAAAAGTCCTCTTATTAAATTAAATAAATTAAACCTTATTTGAATTAATCTAACATTGTCCCCTTTAGTTAAATAAATCAAAACATTTATTTAATTAAACCCTTCCTCTCAATTTGATTTAAATCAATTCATAAATTTAAGTCTAAATTGTCACATCTCCTAAATTCCTCATTAAATTAATTAAACTTTGGTTAATTTAATCTTAATCTATGTCACATCCTCTAGAGAATGCAACTTGCACAATAAATCAATTACTGTGATTTATTAAATCTTCTATTTTCCCTCACTTGGCATAAAAGGGGAATATTCCCTCAAATTTGAATTCAAATTCAAGTGGGCTTGGTCCTTCCAACAAGGTATTTATTTGACCTTACAAGTCCTTTTGCCTTGAGCCGAGTGGCCATAACTCCATTTTCTTCCCTCTCCAACAAGTCATTTCACTAATTTGAAATTCCAGCTAATGTCATTTATTGATAGTTTGATCAAAATGTGCACAACCTTCATTCACATCTTGACAAGTGGCACTTGGCCATTGGATGTTGAATGATCCCACATTGCTCAAATTCACTCATTCTTCCAATTTGAAATCTATAAATAAGAGGCTCTTCCTCTCATTCTATCATCCACAATCCAAGCAAGTATACTATACTTCATTTCATCCACAACTTATCAATTTCATATCAAGTGTTCATCATTTTCATGGTTTCATAGCAAGGTTATGCCAAAATTTCATCAAGGAGCTTCAATCATCTACAAATATTCATCAAAGCTTGCATAGGATTTGGGAAAGGGCCAACTTTTACACATAATTGGCACCAATTCCCCCACGGGATTAAGAGTTTGCATCTTAGAATAGGATTTCATTGCTTTCTTTGTTCATTTCTTCACTTTCTTTCCTATTTGAGCATTGCAAATTTATTTCATGGGGAATCCTTGTTCTATCTTGCATATTGATCTAATATTGCTCTTTTTTTCAATTTTTATGCAGGTATAGGATTGGGGTTCACATTTTGGCACTAGAAGGAGGGTTGATTTGGAGAAATTCATCACGTTTTTCCAAAAATCCATGGTTTTTTGACATTTTTTGTGCCTACAAGAAATTGCACTGCTCACAGTCTAGCTGCACCATATTGCACCACTATCAGTCAAGTGGCGCTATATTGTACCACTCCAAACTCCAAACCCCACCGCTAGAGTCTTCCCGCCCACAAATTTCAAATTTCAAAACTACACCGCGGGTTTCTAAACTCCAAACTGCATCGCTGGGATAAAATAGTGTCGCCTTTGCACTCTCTATCCTGCTGCAGAGCACCACTCTCAGCCATCAGAGGTGCTATATTGCACAGTTGGAGTTTCTAAACTCCACTACATTTGCTAACTGCGCCACTGGGTGATGGTAAAAAGTTCAAATTTAATTTTTTTTTGACTTGTGCCTTTTTGTTTTCAGCTTTTTGAGCTATTATCCTATTTTTTGTCTCTATATCTTTTGGTTTTAATCATTTTGCAGGTTAGGGCAAGGAGAAAGAAAAGTGGAAGGTTACATTATGAAATCATTCTCATCTTATACCAAGTGTTTTTAAACACTTTAGTGTTGTTTAAAACTCTTAGAGAATTCTCAATCTCTCTCAAGAAATTTGTTATCTTTCATGCTTTAGGGAACACTAAATTTCCTTTTGGGCCATAAAAAAGAACAATACGATTTTTTCAAATTTTGCAAACAAAGGGCTTATAAGGAGCTTTAGAACAACTTACTAGATTTGGTTTAAGGTTTAACAATTGAACAAGGCAAATCCCACATATGATTTGGTGCTATAAAAATAATTCACTTTTTCTATGTGGACTTAAAATGAACAAGTGTTATTTTGTTTCGTAATTGCTTACTCAAAGTAATACCATCAAAAGGATGTATGCACTTCTCTTGCGCCTCACAGTGATCTTGAGAATCAAAATCCCTTTTGGTGTTCTTACGTTGAGTAAGGTAATTACCTCCACATTTCATTTTCGGGATTAAAATTGAACCAATCTTGCGAGTGTGAGCGTGGTATATTGTGAGTGTTCTCCCTTTATTTTTCGATGAAGGTCGATTCAACTACGAGATATGCTTTCTTGCTTTTGTTTATCTTAGTGAGCCTGCCTTGTGGGAAAAAGTAATCACCCAAGGGAATGATCCAACTAGGAACACACTAAAGCCATGCGACTTCCACCTGGGATATAAGTGTGGATATTAGAACAAAGCCCAATATCATGAGGATTATTCTGATGAGAAGGGAAGCAATGGTCTCTCACCATATGGATAGTCCCCCACGAACGAAATTCCCACATTAAAACCCTTGTTTAGAAAAGGCCAAAATCCTTAACTATTTGTTGGTGCAAAACATCATATCCTTTGAAGCCGCCCCATATATACATGTGGTTCTATTGTAGAGATGAAAAGTATGCCATGGGAGATTCATGGGTACTTATGCTTGATTGACCCGAGAAGCGAGTGCACTATAAGTGGGAGCCAGTGTGGTCAAGCATCTAATCATCCACACTGAATATGCATAGCTGAATTTATCCAAGTGGGAACCCAACAAATATTTTCTTTTCAACCTAGGGATTGTACATGTTCTTGAAATGAAAACACTTTTCTTGGATCTAAAACATTGGGAAACAAACATTCACAAAAGCTTCAAATTTCCAAAATTTTTGGAGGAAACAAATACCCTTGATGAATCAAAAGCTCTCTTGATTTCTCTAGGGATTCTATCCTTAGAGGTTTCTAAGTACTTGGGTTTAATCATCATTTGTTTTCAGTAAAGTCAACCTAAGAAACTGTTCTCTTGAAACCTTAATTTTCACATAATGGACCTTGTGGAATGAAAAGGAATTGAGGCATAGAAATTTAGTTTGAAATCATAATCAAAAAATTTTTTTTGATAAAAGCAACTCATTAAGAAAATATAAGGACAATTGGACCTCACACATGTGTTCTCTCAAATTATTTCCTATAAAATCAAAATCCAAAAATAAAGGTTCAAGAAGCTTAGTCCAAAGGCTCGTGAAGAGCATCTTTCTATGCTTCTTGAGGTTAGAGAATGATTGGTATATAATTTCTACAAGAAGGCTTCAAAGAACAACCCAAGTTTGTATGAGTTCTATTATCAACAAAATCCAACTCTTTTTCAAAGGTTTTCTTTTCTCACATAGGAAGTATGGCATTTTCTTCAATGCTGAGGTCTTGTAAGAAAGAGTCTTGTCTAGGTCAAGTCTAGGATCAAAACAATCACTCTCATCCATCCCTCAATCATAAAAATCAAACCCCATTTCATCAACAAACTCTTGAAAACTTTGAAACATCATTCATGATAAACTTATAGGAAAAATCAACATCACCTTGTTTGAATTAATACACTTAGTCAAATTGTCAATCCTCTTGAATCAATTTACCTCTAGGATAACATAACTTCCTAAGGTTTACAAGTTCATAATCACTTCATTTGGATTAATAGACTAAGTCAAATCACTCTCTTGTATGAGTTTTCTCTAGGATAACACAACTTCCTAGGGTTTACAAGTTCATTATCATCTTGTTTGGCTTAACGCACTTAGTCAAACTATCCTTAAATCAAAACCAAATAAATTCAAGCCCTAAAATGTTTAGCATCCCCCCCAATGTTCTTCAAGAGTTTCATTCATCCACATCATCCATCTTCCATTTATCTCATCCCCATCATCACTTTTGATCCTTAGACTTTCCTAGTTCTTCTCCTTTTGTGCCTAAGATTAAGATCAATAGATCTTTATTTTATGGTTCGAACAAGATCACAACACAAGAGGAACATGGAAATCACTAAGGAAACATCAACTTCAAGTGACCTAACTCAAACGACTCCTAAAATAAACCTTGTAGGATCAAGCAATCCTCCAAACAACTTCTCCCTGCCATTGCAAAACCCTCAAGAAGAAGGCCATGTAGAGGACATCAATGATAATGACTTTGGAATGACGCAAGAGGAAATAACTGAAATGGTTCTGAATCCTAAGAATCATAGAATCATCAACACCATGTTGAAACTTAATCCCTCTCTATATATACATGCATTAACAAAAGAAGGGGCCAAACCCCCTTATGAATTTAATGTGAGTACCAATATGGAAAGGCCTCTTGCGAGAATACCCCCAATATCACTTCCAATCGTCACTCAGGATGTTCCCCAAATCATATCAACAATCGCTTCAACCCTACCAATTTTTAACAAGGGAAGTGCCATGCTTCGTGAAATCCAAAAGAATCGCCTTGTAAACAATAGAGAAATAAATATCAACACCACACTGGATAACTCTGTCTTGGTTAATTCATTACACCCATATGTTCCACTTACTTTCCATAATCATGCAGAATCATCCTCATTTCATGCAACACCAATCTATCCACTAAATATACAAACTTCTCTCCCCATGAATTCATAAGGAGAAGGTGGGTTATTCTTGGCATGGGGAGTCATTGATCCATCCTCATCATCACTTTTTCAAAGGAACACATGACCATTCCCTCCATTACCTCTGACATCTATATCACCTTTTAGGTTGGGCCTTCCCCCCCTACCCGCCACCAATCTACCAAACCAAAGCAATATAAGCATCACATCAAAACCTCTCATTTTTCCATTAGTATCGCAACAAATGGAAACCATTCAAGAAACCAAAATGGTCAACACATCCACCAATCCCCAAATCTCCCAAAGCATGGTTTCCCAAGGACCAAGCATCTCAATCACACAACCCACAACCCAAACCTCGATCACCAACACAACCCTTCCACTCACCACAACAATCAACACCATTCCCAATCCACCACCGATTATACAAAATCTAACATGATGAATTCATTCATCACCATGATTCAAGAAGTTCAAAAATCCACCCACCAAAGGGTACTTCAACAAAACCAACAAGCTACATAGCAGGCCACTCAACAAGTGCAAGCATAATTAGATTCCAAACAAGCCACTCAAGCTACACAAGCCCAACAAGTCACACAAGCTATAGAAGTGGCACAAGCAGCCCAACAAGCACAAGAACAAGCTGAAGCTCAAGCCCAACACTAGGCTCAGTGGGTGCAAGAATAGTAGCACACACAACTGCAAGCAATCCATCAACATGTATACCAACAAGCCCTACAAGATTTTCAGGCACAACAACAAGCTAAACAAAAAGCTCTGTTGGCACAACAAAAACTAGACCAACAACAAGCTTTGTTGCTGCAAAAATAGCTTGACCAGCAATAAGATTTTTTGGAACAACAAAAAATATACCAACAACAGTAGGACCAACAAAAAGCTTTGTTGAAACAACAACAATAGGACCAAAAATAAGCGTTGTTGGTACAAATGCAGACATATTAGCGGGCCTTAAAGAAACAAAAAAGCTTGTATAAAACCCCCACCAATACCCCACTCTTCAATCAAACACTACAAATGCCTCAAAACGCATTCATCCCACCTCCTCATCTACTAAACGATGTTGCAACACATATCAAACTGCTCTTGTAGCAGGTAGTGGACCTTTAGTTAGGAAAAACAACCAGAACGCTGAGAAATTTGTGCCCCTATCCTTTTAACAAGAGTCTTACAATGGTACCATTCTTGAAGGGTTTTGAAATCCACAAATTTGATAAATATAATGGGATGGGAAACCCTAAAAATCACGTTAGAGAGTTTCAAGTGCATTGTATGGAAGTCACATACGATGACATGTATTGAATGTAGCTATTCCCTTGGAGCCTGACTAGTACCGCCATGGAATGGTTCTCTCATCTACCCACATACATCAAAATATTCTAGGAAATTGTGGACGCATTCCTCAAAAACTATGCGTTCAACATGGGTATGGATGTTAGTCTAGAGGAACTATCAACACTAAAACAAGGAAAAGGAGAGCTACTCGCCTCCTTCTTGCAAAGATCGAAATCCAAGGCTAACCAAAACAAGTGGACCATACCAGAAGAGCAACAATTTTGCACAATCATAGCCAATCTAGATGAAAACTTGGTGTTCTATCTAAAAATGCAATGCATTACAACATATGATCAATTGATCCCAAAGGTCCTCAATATCAAAAGATCCATTACTACGCAAGGGGGCGCATCTACATTTCCTGCACAACAAGATAACCACCCATCCACCAATTATAATGATAAACCTCACACATGGTCAAGGAACAAAAATGTCATGAACGACGGAGTGGTTGATGCTAAGGTAGTCATTAGTGCTCCCAAGAAAAATATTCAAACCCATCAGTAACCATAGAATCACAACCGCAACAATGTGCAAACCAATACAGTATCACAACAACAACCACCTCCAAACAATCAAATCAATAACCTGAACAATCAAGGAGGACCACCTCCCCGAAATAAGTATCCTCCCAAGCAGAAGTTTGCGGCCCTTGGGGAGTCAATCGAATCTATAATGAGGAAGCTAGTTAAAGAGAACCTTATCAAAATTTCCAATTATAAGCAATATGTGAAACCCATGACAAAACCACCATGGTACAATGAAAATATCCTTTGCAATTTTTGAAGGGAAAATATGGATGGATCTAATGACCCAACAATGCGGAATACATTCCCTTAACACTAATACAACAAAGGAGAATAACAAAAAGTGGTTCTAATAGCTTCTAAAACTATTGAGATGAATACATATAGCATAAAAAAGATAACAAAATATTAAGCATTCATAGATGACACAAGTATATATGTGGGAAAACCTTTTCAGGTAAAGAACCCACCACACCAAGCAAAGACAATTTGTATTACAGGAATAAAAGATTACATACAAATTCTTCAGTCTTTACTCTCAGATCAGCTCACAACAGCACTCTCAAGTTATTTCTCACTGTTACAATTCTTTTCTCAAAGTATACAATGAATTCTCTCACTTACCATCACTTGCATTGACTTGCAACTTACATGTACACTTTCGTCAACCTCACATTGACTATACAAGTCTTACATCACATTCAATGTCTTAACCAAACCCACGGCTTCCAGGTTCATGCATTAAACATTCAATCAAGCAATCGATCTTCTCAGATTGCATCAAGCCACCCATGCAATAACTTCACCACCCAAATTGGGTTCCTCTCATCAGCTGAAGTTGACCTACAATAACTGCCTTCACTACATTGGCCTTAAGCCAATCAAACTGTTGTCAAACTACCACGTGTCCTTTTGCCATTCGCTGGTTGCTCTCACATTCTGGTCCAACTCACTTGACCAAGCTCCAAGCTCGTCCGAGCTCTTTCCACGCTACTGCTGAGCTCACTGACTCACCTCACAGTATGGTGGTGAGCTCACCCAAGCTCACCCAAGTCTTCCCCATGCTACCATAGCCCTGCCCGAGCTCACCCTCTAACTCCACTACGCTACCTCTACACTATCCAAGTTGCCTCATAGTATGGTGGTAAGCCAGTCTAGGGTACCACTGGTGGTCAAACCATGCTACCGTGGGGGCTGCCAATCCACCCCACGGTAGGGTGGTGATCACCAACCATAACGCTGGCGATCTTACCGTAGCCATCATGGTGAGCAAGCTCACTACACGCGGTGGAGTGCTAAGTGCTAGGCTCACCGCTGGCAGTCTCACCATGGACACCATGGTGAGAGGATCCATCACCTACGGTGTGGCGGTAACTGCCGACCAAGCCATTGGCAGCTTCACCATGGCCACCGCAGTGAAGGCCTTTGCTGATCGCGGTAAGGCGATGATCGGCGAGGCAGGCTGCAAGCTACCTACCGCAACCATGAAGGTGAGTAAACTCACCACGTGTAGTAAGGCAGTAACCTCCAAGACTGTCACCACAATATCACTAGGGTCAAGATAGTCCACTGCGATAAAGCGATAAAGGCATAAATAAGCCAATCATGGTATGGTAGTAAAGGAAGAAACATCAAATTTTTTGCCAAGCCCTTTAAACTAGAGACCCACAAGGCTAGAAGTTGAGACATACTTTCTCAACAATTTTCGTAAAATCAAAGGGCATACAACCGCAAATTGCATGAGATTGAAAAACATCATCCAAGATCTCATTGAGGATAAAATCATAAATGTCGGGCAACCCACTGGAAATCAAGATTTAAAATATACACGAATCCGATGCCCAATCACAATCAAGGAAATAATCAAGGAAACAACCAAGGAAATAACCAAGGGAACAATAAAGGGAAATAAAATTATGCTAGTGCAAACCTTATATATGAAGACATATCACATGCATAGATGAAATGGTCACTGTCATTAGCGTCAAAGGAGCCAACACTAATTGTGGAGTCACCACACGCAGCAGCAAAGTTACTATTGTAGGGGCATCACAGCCATCTAAGACCCCCATCTCAAATCTGAAAGTCATTCCTTATGATTATAACATCATTGACCAGATAAAAAGAACCCCTGCTCAGATCTCTATCATGGGGTTACTAAAATTTTTTGCCGCCCATAGGAAAATCCTTGATGAAGCATTGGATGTGTCAATGGAACAATTCTAGGCTATGGTTGGTAACATCGTTACCCCAAATATCCTCACCTTCTCCGATCAAGACTTCCCCGCCCAACCATCTCACAACCATGCACTTCACCTTCAAGTCCTAGTTCACAAGAAAAAAGGTCAAAAGGGTCTTGGTGGATGGAGGTGCGGGCCTCAACATTTGTTCGCTTAAACTTATAAAGAAATTGGGAATCTCAGAAGAATCCATCACCAAAAACAAAGGCATTACCATTAGAGCATATGATGACTAGGAAAGAGTGTCTCAAGGCACTATCAAGATCCCAATCCAATTAGGGCCAACTACTATGGAAACCACATGTCAGGTCCTCGACCTTGATTTTCCCTACAATATCCTCCTGGGATACCCATGGATCCATGGGATAAAGATGGTAGCCTCAACATTTCACCGATGTGTAAAATTTTCATATCCGAATGAAAAGGTCACAATCCATGGTGACCCTGAACCTTTTTCCTATTGCAAGAATTTTGAAGCCAAGTTCTACAAAGTCCCCTAGGTACCAAAATATGATGAAGGACCCTCCACTCCCTACATAGATCCATCTAACCTCGCCTCCACTTCTATGACAGAGACACCCTCCATCCCCGATATATCCAACATCAAGCTCATGATCTAAGACAATGGGTGTGGAGATTAAAAAATGAAGAAGAATTCTTTTGTTTTAGGAGAGTTACCTCAATCTTCTACGTCACATGGGAAACCCCAACCAGTTGAAACACCTGTCCACACTTTCAGGGTGAATCCTTCTAGATTCCGCCATTGGGAGGATCTAAGTCAAGAAAATGTGGACCAAAGAGAAATTTCAAGTTCACTATACCAAGCTGAAAGGCCCAAACCCACTCTAGCCATGGATGAATCTAGCAAAGGACTGCAAATGATGCTTGGTATGGGCTACAATAGAAATGAAAGCCTTGGAAGGAACAATGATGGAAAAATGGATCCCATCATTATAGAAAGAAAAATGAGAAATCTTGGTCTTGGATGTACCCCTCCAAGTATAACCATACATTGTAGAGGTAATCCTAATAGAGTAGTCAGGTCTCCCCCTCAATTATCAACAACCACCCTTCAATTACTCGTATCAACAGGTCTGCCATTGGATAATTTCACATTTGACATAACTAATGTATGTAGTAGTAGTGATGATGAGGATACCATAGCTGGCCTACCCACACTTTTTGAAGACTCCTCCTTACTCATGATTAGTGCCTCACCCATTGAGTCAATCCGACAAACAAATAAAATAAACCTAGTTTATCCCCAACTCATCAACTACAACCAACGAGGACCACCGGTTCTAGACGCATTCAAAAATGATGAGGCACTCTCAGAATTCATGGGACTAAGGGATATAGTACCATACAGAGATCATAAAGCTAGATTTTACATCACAATAGACACACATGCCTATTATGGGGAGATGATTGAGTCCTTCAGTCATAAAAGAAAAAGAATGATAATAAGCTCAGGGTCATTGAGTGAAAAGCACACTGTGACACTCTCTAATCATAGCATAGTAAAAATAAAGGATGCATTGAATGGTGAAAACCCCTCTAAGGCACCAAAGGATGAAGGATTCAATATCCCCCTACTGCACTTCATCAAGAGAAATCAAAAGTCTTAGCAGAATGGTGCAATCCCATAAATTTGGGAACAAAAGCATTGCCACACATCACCTTCTATGCTGAATCACTTCCCCAAAAGAAAAAGAACTATTGGTGGAATTCATAAGAGAAAGAAAGGTGAACTTTGCATGGAATTATGCCAAAATTCTTGATCCGGAATTCATGGTTTATCATTTTGCTGTCTACCCAGGGGCAAAGCGAATGAGACAAAAAATAAGAAAGATGCACCCTCAGATAGCCTTGCTAGTTAAGGTGGAATTACAAAAACTCTTGGATGCTAGTTTTATACGCCCAATTGATTATCCGAAATGGGTGTCAAATCTTGTGCCAATTTCAAAGCCAAATGGGGGCATCCATATCTACACCAATTTTAGAGACCTAAGCAAAGCGTGTCCTAAGGATGACTTTCCACTACCCAAAATTGATATGATAGTGGACATGACGGTTGGACACGAGATGCTATCACTAATGGATGGCTTCTCAGTGTACAACCATATTATGATTGCAAAGGAAGACCAACATAAGATAGCGTTTACATGTCCATGGGGCAACTACTGTTGGAACATGATGCCATTTGGCTAAAGAATGCGGGAGCAACATATCAAAGGGCTATGCCACTAATTTTTCACGACATGATTCACAAAATTGTGGAAGATTATGTGGATGATATATTGGCCAAGTGAAGGAAAATATAGGATCACATAGCATCTCTAAGTGCCATCTTTGATAGATTGGAGACATACAAGGTTAGACTTATACCCAAGAAATGCATCTTTCGGGTGCAATCAGGAAATATCCTGGGATATACAGTATCAATGAGAGGAATAGAAGTGGATCCCACCAAAGTCAAGGTGATCCTTGACATGGAAGCACCCAAGACACTAAAACAACTCAGAGGCCTATAGGGAAGGCTCCAATCCATCTGTAGATTCATAGCACAATTGGTGCATAAACAGATCTCATACTCTCATCTACTCCACAAGGGAGTAACATACAAGTGGAATGACAAGTGTGATCAGGTGTATAGTAAAATAAAAGAATATCTACTTATTCCACTAGTATTAATGCCACATACTCTAGGAAAGCCACTAATCCTGTACATTTCAGAAACCATGGTAGCTCTTGGTCCTCTATTAGCTCAACACGATGAAAATGGAAGAGAAAGAGAAATATAATATCAGTAGAACTATGGTGGGACACAAGATAAACTATAATCCCATTGAAAAGGCTTGTCTAGCAGTTGTATTTGCAGCACAAAAATTTAGAGACTACATGCTCACTCATCAAATCAAGTTGATTGCGAAGATAGATCCTCTCAAATACCTGCTTTCTAGAGCCACCCTCACAGGATGGACAACCAAGTGGGTCATGATATTGACAGAACACAACATTGAATATGTTGAGAGAAACTCTATCAAGGGACAAGTAATTACAGATCAACTAGTAGAGGATCCTATTTATGCAGAGAACCCACTCATTTCAGAATTCCCAAATGAATCAATTTTAAGCCTAAGTGTTGCAGACCAATGGAAGATGTATTTTGATGGATCTTACATGCAACATGGATCAGGAGCAAGAATTTTCTTCATAACTCCCCAAGGAGATTGCATACCCAAATCTTATAGTTGTCATTTTCATGCACAAATAACATAGAAAAGTATGAGGCTCTTGCCATAGGCTTAAGGATTGTAGTACAATGGTTGATCATGTCTTTGAAGGTATATGGGGACTCTCAGCTTGTAATCAATCAGGTAAACGATGAATATCAGACAAAGGGTGATAAGCTAAATCCATACAAGAAGTTAGTCGAGAGCCTCAAAGAATCATTCATTGATATCACATTTGAACAGTTACCTAGAGAAAACAACAAAGCAGCAGACACAATGGTGACAATTGGATTACTCTTGGAAATCCCATGCAACATCCCAAAGCAAGAATTCTTGGTAGATCAGCTTCTCATACCATCATTCAAGGTACCAAAGTCTGAATTTGTGTGTGAACTCGTTAGTCCCGGTGATCCCTGGTATCATGATGTTTGCATCTACTTAAGAATAGGATTCTTGCTTGTTGATATAACCCCAAACCTTAAATGAGCCTTTGTTAAAAATTCCACCCGCTTTGTCATCCAAGGAGAAACCCTTTATCCTAGGAGAATTGAAGGAACCTTGTTTCACTGCTTGAACACTGAGGAAGCCTTGACTGCTTTAACTGAGGCACACAATAGAATTTTTTGTTCACACTCGAGTGGTATGACCTTGGCTAAGAAGTTGCTAAGAATCAGATACTACTGGCCAACAATCGAAAGAGAGGAACATGACATTCTCGGAAAGTGTTTATAGTGCCAGGAGCATGGAGACCTTATTCATGCACCAACTCAAGAGCTTCATCCTACTATTACACCTTGGCCCTTTTTGTAGTGCGGGCTCGATATCATTGGAAAAATCACCCCCACCTCATCCAAAGGACACAAATTCATCATCATCGCCACAGAGTAATTTACAAAGTGGGTCGAAGCAATTCCCATGATCTACATAACCAAAAAGTAGATATCCAAGTTCATCCTGAACTACCTCATTTTCTGATACAACATCCCCAAGCTATTATCTTAGATAATGGGACACCTTTCAAAAACTAGGCTATTCGTGACTTATGTGAAAAATTCAAAATCCATCGCTTTTCCACTCCGTACTATCCCCAAGGCAATGGCCAAGCAGAAGCTACCAACAAAACCATCTTAAAAAACCTTAAGAAGATAGTCAATGGCACTGGTTGTGACTAGCATCTATAGCTAAATCCTACCTTATGGGCCTATTGCACCAGCATCCACACGCTAGAAAAGTGCCACCCCATCCTCCCTAGTCTACGAATCAGAAGCCATCCTCCCAATTGAGATTGAGCTTCCATCATTAAGGATATCACTGCAAAACCTCATTGTAGATGAGGAATATCAGGTTTCAAGGTTAAATGAGCTGGAGCTATTAGATGAATGGTGCATGGATGCCCTCAACCATCTACAGGTCTACCAAAATCACCTAAAGCATAGCTACAACAAGAAGATTAGGAGACACACATTCGAAGTCGGTGAACTTGTACTAAAGGAGAACCAAAAGAATGTGCCAAATCCAAAAAGAAAAGGAAAATTTGAGCCCAATTGGTTGAGACCTTTCATCATCACAACAAGCTATAAATCAAGAGCCTACCAATTATCAACACCAGAAGGCAAACCCCTCTAGTAGCCCATGAATAAATCCCATCTCAAAAAGTTTAATGCCTAAAATGTTGCAAGGTATAAAACCAAAAAGTACAAAAAAATCAAAAAAATGTCTTGAAAAAATAGTCACCCTGATGAAAACCTGGCAAACAGGCATCTTGGTGACAACAAAAAAAATTAAAAATTTAAAAAATCCAAAAGAATCAGAAAAAGGATTGAAAACAGTAAAGAAAAAAATCGTCCTCTAGTGAAAACCACTTCGGTGGTGCTTTGGACAAGTACCTTGGTGAAAACATGGAAAATAGGCACCAAGCATAAATAAAGAACTCTCCATCCACCAAGACCTTCACAACTCACTTATCCACTACATTCCATCTATCCTTCAACCATTCGTTTGCAACCACACCATAGCTTGATCTTGTGCTTGTATCATGTTCCACCCTAGTACTACTTGGCATATTCCTAAGGTCAATTTGTCCTGCCTTTATCGAAGTATTCTATCACATTACATTGGGGGCATGTTCCTATACCTACAATGGATCAGATTCATGTATATTTTGGTGATCTTCCTTAAAATCAAAAAATAAAAAACATTCAAAAAATGTCAGAAATCTAAAAACTCAAAAATAGAGTCATCCTGCCAAAATACATCATCTCTAAGCTTGAACATAGGAAAGGTTGATCTTTGATCATTCCCCGAGACATTTTAGGTCAGCCGTTAGGCGTCTGTCGCCATCTGGCAATCCCTTTTCCCATCTCTCATCATTGAGTCAATTCTATTGTCAGTCAAACTATGTGGTCTTTGCGTGTATAACATAGGCAAGGCTAATCTTTTGATAAGCTCCTGAGACCCCTAGGATAGGTCTTTAAGTCAATCTCTTGGTCAAAATATCGAAAATACCAAAAACATTAGAAAATCTCAAAATCCTAAAAACAACCTCTAAACATCTTAAAAAAATCATCAAAAACATCCAAATATTTGAAAACCCAAAAATGGTGCACCCATCTCATCTCACTTTCACCCACAATAATCATCATTCCTAATAAATCAATCACCACCTTCATCCTTTGGTGAGTCAGTCAGAAGCAATTCTACCATGTTCAAAAGCTAACGCCTAATCGTCAAAGTCTCAAGTCTCGGTCAGCAAGCAAGCAAGTTGATCAACTCAAAGTATCAACAGATTATCATCGAATCAATCTCACCTAAACCCTAATCAAAACATGTCCTAGGATGCATCCTTCCTACACTAGACATCAACATCAAGTATCACCAGTAGTTTAGCCCTGGCTAGCAGTACAAAGAACATTAGCTTGTTTGTTTACTTTATCTGGTCTTTTTTGACTTATCTTATTTTGCGCTCATTCCAAGGACTTCTCGATGAGGCCTAAACAAAACAAGTTTAGAGAGAAAGGAATGGGATAACGATCATTAAATTCTTATCTACTATGCTTGTTGGATACTCTTGTAAAATAACTTAGTCACACGTGCTTTGTTTGGTTTATAGGGAGGGTGTTTTAGATATCTTATTGACCACATAGGAAGGCTTTATTTTCTATGTTTTGGTCTGAGATGTTTAGAATATCTGAACTACATCCTAAATAAGGTTTTGAATGCTAAATGTGAACAAGAATACTCCTATCTATTTGTTGAGTCAAATTCCATCACACTAGGTACCATGCCATCTTGGTTCTTTATACCTTGATGCATCATACGTATGTGTGTTATCAAACATAAAGTAATTGGCCCTTTGAAAATCCTGACTCCTGGTAAGCAAGTCATCATCATCAACATTTAATGACTTCTTGGATATCTCTTATTTCCATACTAACATGGTACCATGATAGTTAATCAGAACATCACTAATGGATCCACCCTACATCCATAAAATCATCAGCATAAATACATATCATATCATATAGATCATACCACATCATATCATCTCGCATTATCATCATATTAAGTTATGAGGAATAATATAGATTTTTTATTCTAAGTATCTTAAGAAATCATTGCATTACATTCATTTCATATCATACATTACACGAATCATTAAGGGGCATAATAGAAATCACTAGCATCCATTATCATTACATAATTAGTTGCATATAATTTTCATCATTAATCATCTGCATACAATACATAATCATTTGCATACATTGCATCCATACGATTGTCATCAAAATGAATAGAAAAGTATAAAAATAAATGCATCCATAATCATCTGCATATTAATACATAATCATTTGCATACATTGCATCCATATGATTGTCATCAAAATGCATAGAAAAGTACAAAAGTAAATGCATCCATAATCATCATCACATCATGTAGAAAACATACATCATATTGCATAAGCATAACATAAATAAAGAAACATTTCATAACATCTCATTGCACATAGGAAATTAAAATGCATCCATACATCATACATCATAGAACATCTCATAAGTAGGACCATCTCATATATATATCATCAAAATATACAACTTTCATGATACAAAAATCGGATCAAGTGTATACATCAAAGAACATGATACAATTGTGGCAATAATCAGAGCCCATGGATAAAAAATGGATAACTACTCATGGTCAAAGACAAGCCCTATTGGTTGTGCCCCTCCCCCTCTGGTCTCTGACCATGGTCCTCGAGAGGCCTCATCCCTGTCTTCTATGAAAAGTCAAACACTCGACCAACTAGTTGAACTACTTGCCTATAATGCTGCCGATAATACTCGGCCTCTCTAACCACCTCTCGATATGCTCTCAAAGATACTATTCGGCCCTAGGCAGATGAGGCTATACTCTCCAGCCAATCTCCTGATCCCTCTTAGACTGAGCTTGGTCCCTCTCAATAGTGACTGCCAAAATATACTGTCTAGCCTGATCTCTCTCCATAGTCAATATATGAACCTAACCTTGCAATTGTTGGATCAGTGCATCTCTATGATCGGGATGCCTTGGTGGATGCTGATCTAAGACTGCTCTATCCCTATCTCTGGGTTGGTCATCCTATGCAGGGATCTCATGTATCTCTACCCCTAGTGGTGTCGGTGCCCGCAGGGGTGCCTAGTCCCACGATGGTGTTTGATGTGGAGGAGGGCCACCTCCTCCCTTGTCTCCATCACCATCTTTGTCACCATTTCCTCTACCTCCCTGCCCCCTACCTCTACCAGTGGACCTGCCTCTTGGCCTCCGTCGTGGAAGAACTATGCCTAGAACTTTCAATTGGAGAGGAGGTCTGAACCAAGCTCTGTAGGCCTGAGTAACCCTTGCATCTATCGGCCCCTGATCATATGGCAATGGCTTGGCCACTAGCTTCCTAAATGAGGCTACTACCTCCAATGCTAGAATTGGCTGACCCCATGCTATCTCTTGTGTAGAGTGGGTGAATATCACCATGTACTGATCATCTAGCTTATCTTGAACCTCACCGAACTGTCAAGCCTACCTATATGGGAGGTACCTCTCTATCATGAAGTGCTCGTGACCCTGCATCCATTTGTCCTGTCGAGCAAAGAATAGTTGCTCGTCATCATCGTACCATGAGGCTATACCCATCCATGGCCTCTAAAAAAACTCTCGCATCTCATCAAGCACCTGTCATCAATGGGAAATGCCTCCTATACCTATATGAGTAAAATGAATCTAGGCTCCCCCATACCACCAAACGTTAGGATCATCAATATCTAGAACAATCGGTGTGACAACTGGACGAAGCACTAGAATTCGCTCCCATACCTAGATGTGTAGTAGAGTGACCCCAACCTGAATGGCCCTTCTGTCGAGATATGAAAACTCATGGAGGTGCCTATATAGTGAGGCCAACATCACTAGACCCCAATTAAAACACTCCCTATGGATGGCCATCCACTCCCAAGCTAGCCCCCAACCTACACTAAAGTATCGACCCTACTAATCTTGTGCCACTAAACCTAAAATGATGGTCACAACAATCAATCTATAGGTGGGCACTATGCCTCGGTACCTCTCCAAGCCTATCTATCCCTCAAAAAATTAAATCTCATTAAGACCTATCACATCGTAGCAAGCATCCCTAGCAGGCAGTTGTAGGATGTGCCAAACATCATCGAGTGTAATAGTAGCCTCGCCAGTAGGAAGATGGAAGGAGGAGGTCTCACTATGTCATCACTCTACCAAGGTTGTCATCATCCCCAAGTGGTTCCAAACCGGACGAACGTATGCAACAAACCAAAGGCCGAGCATACCAAGCTGCTCCTCAAGGAATATGTGCATACCCTATAATCTGCTAAGCACTGGCCATGTATGCTCCCTCAAGTGAAGTATATCAAGGTCCTCATGCACAAGGGAAACAATCGCATCAAGCCTTGTAAAAAATCTACCTCCCGTGTCAGCTTTTCGCATTTGAAACAACAAATGCGGTGCTATTTGCAAATGCGGTGCAGTTTGTAAAGTTCCAAAGTACGCCACCATGGTGAAGTTTAGCAAATCTTAAATTCCAAAGTGTGTTGTGCAGTCTGATTTCCATGTGCGGCTGACTTTGTGCTCAAACCCTAATTCCAAACTGTGTCACACGTTCCAATTTACATATGCGGTGGAGTTTGGCCAAAATCCTAATTCTCCTAAATGGCCCGTAGCGACGCTACTCTCATATGCAGTTCATTTTGAGGCCACACAACACCGATTGGGAATTTGCAGTGGTGCTATATAGCATCACTTGACCTAAAGTTTACTTGGACCCTATTAAATGCACGTAAAATGAGAAAATTAAAAGTTGAGATAGGGGTACAGACCATGGGTCCTACGTCAACTAGCCACTGGTGCACTCGCACCCTCTCTAGTACATGTCTGGGAAGCTATCGTTGCGCCATCTCGACCGGAACTCAGAGTGCAAAAATTTCTAAAGGCTAAGTGTGCAAATGAATTGAATGTGACCCCTCAAGGTCTATTTAAGCCTACAAATTAGGGTTTTTGGACCTAATTTGACCATCCAGCTAGGGTTTTGGTCCCACGATCCCATTTTTGTCCAACCAAGGGCCATGTTGCATCTTTTTTGGTATTTTAACGCATTTTTTTAGCATCTTGGGGCACTTTTGGACTTATCGGGCATGTCCTCATTTTTCGTGAGATCATGCAAAAATCAAAATTTTCATCCAATCTCTCGAGTGGGCAACATATCAGCATAATCCTTTCGCTAGGACAGTAGTGGGGCATTCGAAAAAAATTGAGAAATTTTGAACTTTGATCACAATAGTTTATTCTTTGAACCAATACAACAAGTGCATTGCTTCAAAGAGGGGCTAAATGTAGACATGGAAAATATACCGACACACTTGATCCTAATTATTAACATCGTTTCATCCTAAATGATACTCTCATCTCTTAATTAGATAAATCATTATTTATTTAATCAAGTCATTCTCCCCTCTATTGATTAAATTAATTAATTTAATTTAATTAACCCTCATATCTCCATTTTATTTAAATTAAAACTCTAAAAGTCCTCTTATTAAATTAAATAAATTAAACCTTATTTGATTTAATCTAACATTGTTCCCTTTAGTTAAATAAATTAAAATATTTATTTAATTAAACCCTTCCGCTCAATTTGATTTAAATCAATTCATAAATTTAAGTCTAAATTGCCACATCTCCTAAATTCCTCATTAAATTAATTAAACATTGGTTAATTTAATCTTAATCTATGTCCATCCTCTAGAGAATGCAACTTACACAATAAATCAATTACTTTGATTTATTAAATCTCCTATTTTCCCTCACATGGCATAAAAGGGGAATATTCCCTCAAATTTGAATTCAAATTCAAGTGGGCTTGGTCCTCCCAACAAGGCATTTCTTTCACCTTACAACTCCTTTTTCCTTGAGCCAAGTGGCCATAACTTCATTTGCTTCCCTCTCCAACAAGTCATTTCACTAATTTCAAATTCCACCTAATGTCATTTATCGGCACTTTGATCAAAATGTGCACAAACTTCCTCCATTCACATCTTGACAAGTGGCACTTGGCCATTGGATGTTGAATGATCCCACGTTGCTCAATTTCACTCATTCTTCCAATTTGAAATCTATAAATAAGAGGCTCTTGTTCTCATTTTTTCATCCACAATCCAAGCAAGTTGACTATACTTCATTTCATCCACAACTTATCCATTTCATATCAAGTGTTCATCATTTTCATGGTTTCATAGAAAGGTTATGCCAAAATTTCATTAAGGAGCTTCAATCATCTACAAATCTTCATCAAAGCTTGCATAGGAGTTGGGAAATGGCCAATTTCTACAGATAGTTGGCACCAATTCCCCCATGGGATCAAGAGTTTGTATCTTAGAATAGGATTTCATTGCTTTCCTTGTTCATTTCTTCATTTTATTTCCTATTTGAACATTGCAAATGGATTTCATGGAGAATCCTTGTTCTATCTTGCATATTGATCTAATATTGTGCTTGTTTGCCATGTTTATGCAAGTATAGGATTGGGTTTCACACAATTGTTTGAATTTTTAAGGTATTTTTTGAGAAAAAATGCAAATTTATGGAAGTTAACATGCAAAGATATAGTATATATGTCAAATTTTTGTATCAAGAAAGGAAATGAATGGCAACTATGGTGATTTTTCACTAATGCAAACTGAAAAACCCTAGGATGTTTATTAACACAATGTAACATTCAATGCAATTCTAAATAAAGAGCTCCTAGTATGCAAATGCAATAAAAATGAGAAGTATGTAATGTGTCGAAATGCAGGTTCACCAAAATGAACTACAAAATTTGGTTGCTTTGGGTGGAGGTAAAAGAATGGATCCTCTATCACTTTCTAGGGTTTTCCTTTACCTCCACTAGGAAATAAATCTTGTTGGGAACAGGTGCCTCAACTTCTGGCTTGAACCTCTTTTAAAGACTTGGCGTTTTGTGGCCTTTTCTGGACTTTACCTCTCTACTGCTAGGAGTTCTTATTAGAGGCATGGTAGTGTGGTTTACCGCCATACCACAGACCTCTATTGCTTTGTTCGCAGTTGGGCGGTGTTATCGCCATACCATGGGGTCTTTGACTTGAGCTGGCGGTAGTGCGGTTGACTGTGCGGTCGGTTTGATCGTTTACCTCCCTACCGCGGAGGTTGCTCGAAGATGGTGTGGTGGTCATGGTGAATGGTGAAAATCAACAAAGAATTCTTACTGCCATACCACGATGGCCTTTTGGCCATGTCGCGATGATGAGGTAAGCTGTGGTAGTCAATAAAGCTTCCTACCTCCTTATCATGGAGGTCTGGCAGTCGGGGCGCAGTAGTATGGTTGGCTCAATGGTTGACACAAGTGGTTACCGCCATACTGCGGAAGGCTTCATAGTGCTCAGAAGTGATGCAGTGATGGGCGACAGGCTGGTAGACAAGTTTCTACCTTGGTACTACAAGGGTGTTAGGAGAGACACAGTTACGTAGTGGCATTGCCATACCGTGAAGGTCTTTCAACCTTGGAGCGGTGACGTGGTGGCACCGCCATACAATGGTAGTCTTTTTGGATCAACAAGGTCAGAGGTGATCGAAATTTGTGTTGACCGGTCTAACTTGACTAGTAGTGGTGAACAAATAGGAAGGTGACACATGGCAAGTAATCAAAGACTGATTGGCTGAACTTTGAAGTGGTGAAAGTATTAACTGCAAGGCTCGATTCGACAGGTGACAGAATCTGATTATTGCAAAGATAATTAATGTTTGGATGACCCAATGCGTGATTGCAGAGCGAATTGGTCAGAAGCGATCAGATTCATCTGTCAGAAGGAAGGTGCATACTAATGGCACCCGATTGGTTGGTTTGCATAATAATGTAAGTAATACTTGTTACAGTCGTATATATTATGGTAGAGGTCACTAAGGTGATGGTATGTTAGATGATTATTCATTGTATGCAGAAAATGCATTGTAATAGTGAGAGTTGTTGAACAAAAGGAAGTCTACTGATGTGAGCTGATATTAGAGAGAGAGAAGTTTGTTAACTTTGAATGTAAGCTTTTACTATAATACAAAGTGATTGCTCTTGGTCTAGTAGGTTTTTTCCCGTAAGGGTTTTCCCACGTAATTTTGGTGTTATCTTTGTGATTGTTATTTTCTATTACTCTTGTTTTCTTGTATGTGTTCATCTTAAGTTTTTTAAAGGTTTAAAACTGGTCTTTGCACTTCTCCTCTGTGGTTTTAGCATTAGGAAAGCATTTCCACACTATTGCCTTTCCTTTCAAGTGGTATCAAAGCTTGGCTAGTTGTGCTATCCTTGTTGGTAGGGTTGGTTTTTTTTGTGCTAATACTATTCCAGTGGGAGTCTTGCAAAGTTAGAACCTAGTTCTATTTGAGATGGTGAGTACATCAGGTAGAGTAGAGATTTAAAAATTCAATGGAGGCTACTTTGAGTTGTGGAAACTCAAAATGGAAGACTTGCTTGTGGATAGAGACCTATAGGTTGTTGTGTCTGGAACTATACAAAAAGGTATGAAACAAGAATATTGGGACCTTGCATATAGAAAAGTGAGAGGTCTAATAAGACATAGTCTGGCCGATTTTGTACTCTTGAACGTCCATGAGGAGAAGTCTGCAACTTTATTATGGAAGAAGCTTGGAGATATTTATCAGGGAAAGTCTCTGGTAAATAAGTTATTCCCGAGGAAGAAGTTGTACTCCTTGAAGATGGACGAAGGTGCATCTGTTGTAGACCATCTGAGCTCATTTAATATGAGTGTTGTTGAGTTGGTGTTTGTGGGTGTGAAGATAGAGGAGGAGGATCATTGCATGCTCCTTTTATGCTCATTACCTAACAGTTTGGATCATCTTGTAATGGCTATTGGAAGTATGACCACTACTTTCAAGATGAAAGACATTGTTGCCTCACTGTTGTCTGAAGAGATGCAGAGGAAGTCTTCAGAGATGGCCAAAGAGGCTCTTGTTGTTCGAGGTAGGTCGAAGGAGAAAGGCAAGAAGAAGGACAAGAAGTCTAAATCTAAATCTAGAGGGAGATCAAAGTCTCTTGGTAAAAATTCCAAGATGAAATTCTGGAATTGTGAGCAACTTGGCCATATCCGAAAGTATTGTAAGGAGGAGAAGAAGAAGAATAATGCTTCAGACAATGAATCTTCTTAGAGTGATGCAGATTCCTTCATTGTAGCCTTGGAAACTCAGGAATCAGATGATGTTTGGATGGTTGAGTCAGGTGCATATTTTCACATGACGTCTCATAGAGAGTGGTTCACTAAGTACGAAAAGTATGATGGTGGAAAGGTGTACCTGGAAATTGATTCAACACTAGAGATTGTTGGCCATGGAAGAGTCAAAATAGAGTTCCCTGATGGAAGAATCAAAAGGATTGGTGATGTACTGCACATAATAGGTTTGGCTCATAACTTACTTTCTGTCAGTAAGCTAAATGATGTTCATGTGAAAGTTTCTTTCTCGAGTAAAGGATGTAAGATGGCTAAAGGCGCTATGCTACTAACTAAGGGTGTATGTTTGGAACTCTGTACAAGCTGGATGCACATCCCATTCAATGCAACATCTCTGTAAAGTCAAGAAAATATTCTCCTGTAGAGAAGGATGATGAAGCTCCTCTCGGTGCAAATACCTTGGACGTGAAACTCCTAGTTGAGAAAACCATTTTGTGGCATCATTAGACTCGGTCACATAGGTGAGAAATGTTTAAAACCCTTGAAAAATAAAAATCTTGTTGAAGGGTTTGTTGATTATAACCTTGAGTTCTATTTTTGTGAACATTGCATATATGGAAAGAAACACCGTGTTTCATTTTATTCGAGTCCTCATAAATCTTATGGTGTACTGGATTATGTTCATTCTGATGTGTTTAGTCCAATTAATGTTCCTTCGTTATCGAAGTCTAGATATTATGTTTCTTTTATTGATGACTATTCGAGAAGGGAATTTATATACTTTGTTAAGAGTAAATCAGAAGTGTTCAGTCAGTTTAAAGAATTCAAAACTTTGGTAGAAAATCAGACTGTAAAGAAAATTAAATGTTTGAGACGGATAGGGGCGATGAGTTTTGTTCTGCAGATTTTGAAAGGTACTATAAATACCATGGAATTAAAAGGCATAAAACTACACCTTATACTCCACAACAGAATAGAGTTGCTGAAAGGTTGAACAAAACATTAATGGAGAGAGTGAGAAGTATGTTGAGCAGTGTTGTTCTGGAGCAAAAGTTTTGGGCTGAGGCTCTAGCTACAACATATTACCTGGTAAATCATTCACCTTTTTCTACTCTTGTTGACAACACACCTTTGGAAGCGTGGTTTGGTAAGAAGCCCTCTCTGAGACATATTCGTGTCTTTGGTTGTGAGGCATATGTATATGTGCCAAATAAGAAAAGATCAAAGTTGGAGAACAAGGATGTTAAATGTATCTTCATTGGCTATGGTGTCAGTGTGAAGGGATACAAGCTTTGGAATCCTAATACTAAGAAGGTTCTGTACAGTAGACGTGTAATATTTTATGAGCTAAAACCTTTAGTAGTTGATCCACAGTTAGAGACAGATAAAAGAGGAAAGAAGAATGATGTAGTTTAAATTCCTCAGACTCTAGAAAAAGAAGAACTACATGGTGTACCTAAAACTGAGGAGAGTTCAAGCAGCTCTAAGAGTTCTGAAGATGAAGAACCACAACCTCAACCAGTAAGAAGTTCTACACACGAAAAATGACAACCTGATAGGTATGGTTTTTCTATGTTAGATTCAAACTGTGCTTATGCTTTGATTACTAGCACTGATGAGCCTAGGACTGTGAAAGAAGATATTAACATGTCTGATTCAAATTTGTGGTTGGAAGCCATGAATGAAGAAATGGAATCATTGAAGAAAAATGAAACCTAGGATTTGGTACCTTTGCTTGAAGGGTGAAATCCTATTGGATGTAAATGGGTATTTAAGAAGAAGACTGGTCTAGATGGAAGTGTTAAAAAATATAAGGAAAAGTTGGTTGAAAAGGGATTTTCCCTGATACAGGGAATTTATTATGGAGAAATATTTTCCCCACTAGCAAATTTGACGTCTATTAGATTTCTTTTGTCATTGGCAGCAACGTATGACTTAGAGATCGAGTAGACGGATGTGAAGACAACGTTTCTCCATGGAGAGTTGGAAGAAGAGATTTATATGTCCTAGCCTGAGCACTTCGTTGAAAAAGGTAAAGAAAGTCTGGTCTGCAAATTAAAGAAATATTTTTATGGTTTGAAGCAGTCTCCTAGAATGTGGTACCAAAAAATTTGACACTTTTGTGTTGTCTATGGGATTTGTGAGATCAAAATTTGATTAGTGTATGTATTACAAATCTAAAAATGATTGTGCTTATTATTACCTTGTATGTGGATGATACGTTGTTCATAGGAAATAGTGAGTCTATGATTTTTGATCTTAAATCTCATTTGTCTACAAAGTTTGAAATGAAAAATCTGGGTGCAGCAAGGTATATTCTAGGGATGGAAATAACAAGGGACAAAATGAGTAGAAAGCTTTGGGTCAGCCAGAGTAAGTATGTTAACACTGTTCTGGAGAGATTTGGTATGAATGATTGCAAGCAGCTAGTTGTTCCAGTTTTAGAGGGAACAAAGCTATCTGTTGAAGACTATCCAAAATCTACTACTGAGATGGAAGACATGACCAGGGTTCCTTATGCAAGTGTTTCTGGTAGTCTAATGTATGCAATGGTTTGTACATGGATAGACATTGCCCAAGCAGTGGGAGTTCTTAGCCATTTTATGGAAAATCTAGGAAGGAAACATTGGGATGCTATGAAGAGAGTGTTCAGATATTTGAGACGTACTTCAGAATATGCTCTGTGTTACCATGGAAATTTGGTTGCATCACAAAGAACACTCAACATTTGTGGATATGTGGATTCTGATTAGGCAAGGGACATTGACAGTAGGAGATCCACCAGTGGATACACTTTCATGTTAATTGGTGGTACAGTTAGTTGGATGAGAAAGCGACAGGTTGTAGTCGCTTTTCCCACTATAGAGGCAGAATACATGGCAGCAACACATGCCTGCAAAGAAGATGTTTAGCTAAGTTATTTGTGTTCTGATATTGGGTTTAATGTAGGGCAGATTACAATTTGCTATGTCTATCAAACTGCCATTTGTTTCACAAAGAACCCTACTTTCAATGCTAGGACAAAGCACATTGTTGTGTAATAGAACTTTGGTAGAGACATGGTGGAGGATGGAAAGGTCTGTTTGGAAAAGGTTGACACCTTGAAGAATGTTGCAGATGCATTATTGAAGCCAGTGAACATGGACAAGTTTAGATGGTGCACAAATTTGATGGGACTTGGGGCCTATGATCGTCAATAAATTCAAAGTCTAGAGGAAGCCAGGAAGTCTTTGTCAAGTGGGAGCTTGTTGGGAACAAGTGCCTCAACTTCTGGCTTGAACCTTTGTAAAAGAATTGGTGTTTTGTAGCCTTTTCTAAACTTTACCTCTCTACTGCTAGGAGTTCTTCTTAGAGGCATGGTAGCATGGTTTACCACCATACTGCGGGCCTCTGTTGCTCTGTCAATATTTGGGCGGTGTTACCGCCATAGCGTGGGGTCTTTGACTTGACATAGCGATAGCGAGGTTGACTACGAGATCGGTTTGATCGTTTACCTCCCTACCGTGGAGGTTGCTCAAAGATGGCACGATGGCTGCTGTGAACAATGACAGTCAGCAAAGAATTTTTACCGCCATACCGTGATGGCCTTTTGGCCATGTCATGGTGGCGAGGTAAGTTGTGGCGATTAGTAAAGTCGCCTACCTCCTTACCGCAAAGGTATGGTAGTTAGGGCATCGTAGCATGGTGGTATCAATGGCTGACACAGGCGGTTACCGCCATACCGCAAAAGGCTTCACAGTGCTCGGGGGTGACGCAGTGATGGGCAATGGGTTGGAAGACAAGCCGGTACCTCAATACCACGAGGGTGTTAGGAGAGACCAGTGGTTATGCAGTGGCACCGCCATACCACAGAGGTCTGTCAACCTTAGAGTGGTGACGCAGTGACACCACCATACCGCAATAGTCTCTTTGACTCAACAAGGTAGCATGGTAAGAGGTGTTCAACATTTGTGTTGATCGGTCTGACTTGACTAATAGCAGTGAACAAATATGAAGGCGACATGTGGCAAGTAATCAATGACTGATTGGCCGAAGTTTGAAGCGGTGAAATTATTAAGTGCAAGGCTCGATTCGACAGGTGACAGGATTTGATTATGGTAGAGAGAATTAATGCCTGGATGACCCGATGCGTGATTGCAAGGCGACTTGGTCAAAATCGATCAGATTTTTCTGTCAAAAGGAAGGGGCATAGTAATGGCACTTGATTGGTTGGTTGGAAAAATAATGTATGTAAGACTTGTTACAGTCGAATATATTATGGTAGAGGTCACTAAGGTGACAGTATGTGAGATGATTATTCATTGTATGCAAAAAATGCATTGTAACAGTGAGAGTTGTTGAACAAAAGGAAGTATGTTGTTGTGAGCTGATATCAGAGAGAGAAGGTTGTTAACTTTGTATGTAATCTTTTACTGTAATACAAAGTGATTGCTCTTGGTCTGGTGGGTTTTTTCTCGTAAGGGTTTTCCAATATAATTCTAGTGTTATCTTTGTGATTATTATTTTCTATTACTCTTGTTTTCTTGTATGTGTTCATCTTAAGTATTTAAAAGTTTTAAAACTAGTCTTTGCACTTCTCCCCTTTGGTTTTAGTGTTAGGAAAATGTTTCCACACTGTTGCTTTTCCTTTCAAATCTTGAGATTCTTTTGATGTCTAGGGATTAAAACCCTGGAGGAGTGAGGTATGCAAATGTGTTGAAATGTGCTATGAAAATGTAACTACTTAACCTAAACTAATAGAATTTATCTTTCTTGAAAACAAATGATGTTATAATGCAATAGAAATGAAAGCAATAAGAGTAAATTAACCTAATCGATCAGAGAAGTGTACCTAGAAATCGAAGAGGGTTGAAACTAGGATTCTGGAAGTTATTGGAAAACTAGAAAATAAGGGTTTTGAGCCACTTGGGACACTTACGCCAAGTGGGTCAACCTAGTCCCTTTTCGGGAAATATGCTCCGAAAGCCATTTCTGCCAACTAGGTCCCCGAATCTAAAACTTTTAGTGTCAAAAGCCTTGAGTGGGACTAGGTCGCCATTATGGGTGACCTAGTCCCTTTCTGCTTTTCTGAGAAACCGAAAGTGGACTTGGAGGCCTTAGGTTTGTATTCTGCTTCTTCATGGGAATCCTACTCCGAACTTACAAAATAACCTGCAAAACTGAATGTATTTGTGTTTCTAATGTGGATTTTTCCTTGTTCAAAGCACTAGTTTGTATTTAAACTTGAAATGAAATAGAAATCTACATAAACCCTAGCCCTAAGTGTGTCTAGAACTAGGAAAACCTGAAATAAAGAAAAACCCTATTATATTAGGCTAGAATAAGATGCATCTAAAATATTTGAAATGATGTAAGAATCTAAACCCTAGAAATCCTAAACCATTGCAAATGAAAGTAACAAGGAATGAAAATGGGATGCAAACCTCAAGTTTGTAAATGGGTTGAAGGTAGAAGATGGAGCTATTTTGAAAGCATTCTTTAGGAGTGATTTGGTGGCTAGTTGCACCTCCTTAGCCTAGATTTCTCCATGAATCTCCATAGGCATCTATCTCCAACCTTGTCAATGGGTGATCTTGGATGTGAAGTGAGCTTCCAGACCTGCAAAAATCCCTAGATTGTTGTCGAAAAGCTTCAAATTTCGTTGTGTGAGAAATGAATTTTCTTGAGAAAGATGTTTTGGACTTGATTTTAGAGTTGGATGTGAAAAATAATGACTAAGAGAGAGTTTCAAAATGACCTAAAAACAAGTATATATAAGCAACATGACCTTATTGTTGGGAATTTTGACCTAAGAAGCTGACACCCATCAGGTATTTTTGATTAATTATTCATTTTTCTTGCTTTAAACCTCAAAAATCCTCAAAGAGGACTAGGTCACCAACTTGGACTAGGTCACCAACTTGGGTGACCTAGTCCCACTAAGGAATTTTTGAGTGGGAACGGTACTTTCTGATTGGTTTTGATGTTGTTCAAGTCATAATTTGAATGATCCCTTGGGTATAACAGGTCTCCAAGTGAAAATTAACAACCTTAGGGGCCTATAAATGTTGTTTTGAGGTGAAAATTGGTGAAATGAGACCTAAAGTAGGACCAAAACGGGCACAAAATTGTCCTTTTCTTCAAAGGTATACAATTTTTGGTGACACAAGGGGATGTGCAAGTATTTTGAACCATCTGATATGGTACCAAGGCCATGCCAAATGCATAAAGGAAACATGCCATATGCACAATGGTCATACCTTTGTAGACATGTTGGGACGTGCAATATTTGATGGGTTTGACTAGGATTAGGAATGTGCAAGTGAGAGTTTAGTGAGTTAATTAAAATTAATTCACTTATAAAAAGTGAAATGAAATTTGAAATAAAATAAATAGATATTTATTTAATCTTTGGGAAGGGGATAGAGAACTTCTAAGGTAAATAAATGTTTAGATTCATTTACATAAGGTAGAATTTAGAGGAAGGTTGATTAAGTTATCTTAGCCTTGATATAGGATTGGGTGAATAAGTATGAATAGTAATTTTATTAATTAAATAATACAAGATTATTTAATTGATATGGGAATAAAGATGGGGTAGTTAATCAAACAAATAGGGATTATTTAATCAATTATAGAGGAAATGGTTAGATAATTAATTAATTGATGAGGTGTCAATTTTAAGTGTTTACATTTTCTCCATATTTGAATTTGTGTCACATATTAGCATTATTTTAGATAGCATTTTGTTGAAGAAGAATAAAATTATTTGGAAGAAAATGGTTAAGTTAGAGAACACACCCTATTCATTTGAATGAGTGACTAAGGGGAAGGATAATGAGAATTATGATGTCCCCTTGAGAGTATAGGTAGGATAAACAATATTAAATTCTAAAAATATGATGAAATGAGGTGACATACCACCAACACCAATGAGTTGGGAAATAGTGAAACTGTCAACATAGGATGTGAATGTCTAAAATGATTAAAAATAGAAGATTATACCTAAGAGAAGAACTACCAAAAAATTTATCATATCATTAATGATAGATTAGGCCTATCATGATATGATATAAGAGAATACATTGATTGGTTGTAAATCCACTGCAAGGTAAACTAGAACCATTGAAATGTGTTGCTTACACATGTTAGATGAAAAGATGTTTTAAAATTATGTTTAAGATAATATTTTGATAGTAGAACCCCTTTCAAAATTAATTTATAAAATAAAATTAGGAATTAGTGCATTATAAATGCTTTAAAAATATGTTAAAAATGAGTTAAAAGTTGAGCTATTGGATTGTGGTGGACCCTTCAAAATGTAGAGAAAACCCATTGAATCATCCCATGATTATAAAAATTATTCACACTTATAATAAACATGTTAGGCATATAATCTAGCATAGAAGGTGAGTTTGGAATGGCAACATGATGGCTTGTAAAATTACTTTTTGAGAAAAAACCAATAATTAGAGAAAAATAAATAAATAAATAAAATTTTAAAGGTATTTGGAGTGCGTATGTCTTGATCTATGGTGGAATTGCTAAAACATAAAGAAACTTTATGAAACTATAATTTGCAAGCATAAAATATCTAAAAACACATAAAAAATTGGTTAGTTCAGGGGATGCAAGTCCCATTGGATGTGCCAAATATGTGTACTTAAACATAGAGCATATAAGAACAAGTTAAATAATATAATCCATTTTACCTACAATTTATGCAACACTCAAACTAAGCATAAGAGTTAGTAAAATATAATGGAAAAAAAATTGTGTCACAAAGACCAACCCTTTGTTGGACCAAGTCATGGTGGTTGTCCTTAAGGATTAGATAGTTATTATTAAACATTGATATCAAAGGATCAAATTGGTTGATACCCTTAGAAATATGAGATGAGGACACATGTCCTCATTTGGTAAAGGATGGAGAGGGGTACAAGATTGAATATGAATTTATCGTGGAAGCTTCTCTTAGGAGTAGTGGATGGTGAGGATGAAAAGGGTACTTGGGTGTACCCTAGGGGGATGGGAAAGTCCATTGACCTATGTAACATGGTACCAAGACCATGTCACATATACAAAAAAACCATGCATTTTGTATAAAAGGATAAACCTTTGTACATGTGAAGTTGTACACAATTTGAGGGGTTTGACTAGGATTAGAAATTTCCAAGTGAGGGGTTAGTAAGCTAATTAATTTTAGTTTACTAATGAAAAGTGGATGGAAAATTGAAATTAAATAAATAGACATATTTATTTTATTTTTGGAAAGGGGATCTATGAAACTCAAGTAAGAAATATTTAAATTTATTTACCTAAGGTGGACTATAGAGGAAGGTTGATTAAGTGATTTTAAGCTAGATATGAGATTAAGTAAATTGTGATGAATAGTGAAATTATTAATTGTATAATAAATATTATTTAATAAATAAGAGAATGAAGATGATAATTAATTAAATAAATAAAGATTTAATTAATCAATTATAGAAGAAATGATTAGATAATTAAATAATTAACAATGTATTAATTTTAAGTATCTACACTAATTATTAAAAAAGTTTTATACCTCTATTATATGCTACCATTTAAATGAGATATTACCCCTTTCTCTTTGTTCTCAAAATCAATATGATAATGCCTTTTAAAATTGAAGTCATATAACTTTCTCCCTTCAGCTGACTTCCTCTCATTGTAATATTCTTTTTATCACTTTTTACCATGTAGAGATACCATCACTTACTATTTTCGTCACTCTCTAACCAACTTCTCTCATTTCAATGATGGATCGTTTTTAGGTGTGGTAGCGAACATGCATACAACATCCAAGGAACTCAAGAATCAAACACTTTACAACATGCATGCTAAAATTATTGACCAAGTTAAATGACTTGTTAGCATGGACAATAGTTAAAATGCTAGCAAGGAGAAAAATAATTGTCAACAAAAATGGTGGAACAAGCTACCTAAAGGAAGAAACTAAGAATTACCCTAGCTACTGCCTCACACTATAGAGAAGAAACATTTAAGCTACTCTTTCTAATAGGCGAAAAGAGACCAAACGAATCATTCATAATCTTCTACTATAGAATGCTTTGCAATTATTATTACTTGCACCATATTAGCCTATAATAAGCATTCAAATGAAGATGATCACCTCTATATACATTGTAGCAATGTCTTAGATCATCACCAACACTCTATTGGTTTGAATCTCAAACCTACACTTGGTACTCACCATTTTTGCTTTCATAATGTTGTTGAAAATAATACAAATAACTCTCGATAATGAATTTAAGCAAAAATCTATAGTATATTAAGTGAACCCTCGTAGCACCTTTCTAGTTACCTTTCTCAACTTCTTGATTACTTTTAGCAACCCATAATAGACATGTAACAAACTATTATGTAAATTTAACATCATGTAACAACATTTTAGACATCTATATATATCTAAATACTAAAAAGAATATATTACAATATTTTAGTATAATTATCCTTTCATTATTACGAATGAACAAAATAAGTATCTTGCATTTTTGTTTCTACGTATGCTGTTTTAGAAACCCTTTTGTGAAGTCTCAATTATAATTAATGTTAATATAACATGAAATTAGAGTGTTTGGCCGAAACTAATGTAGATTTTATACCTCGCCCACGAAGGACAGGCATTAAAGGACAAACAGATTGTTTAGTTAATATACCATGTAGCGTGTCGTTAAAAGTCAAAGTAACTAGTTAAACAGTCCCCTAGATTCTATTTTGTCGCACTGGAATGAAAGCCCTGCTAGAGCGGGATGTTTGTTCTAGTCAATCAAGTACTGCATGTAAACGTCAACGTAGCAGCTAATGTAAGACCCCACGCAAGCACTAAGAGTGTTCACCGCCTGTCTGTCGACGGGGTTGTTTACTATCAGACTTCCGAGAAAATGAATTGATTCAGACAGTGTTTTTTCTATAAAGCCTCGAACCAAGGCTGAATTCCTCAGAATCTTTTGCCTAGAATCCTTTTTGTCTATAGAGGAATAAGGCCTGTCCACAGATTTGTGGTTTATTTTGTATACCAAAATGGTAAATTTCATGCCTATTGTGGGACGTAAGCAGTTTAACTCTGTAGAAGATTAATTATAGATGAAGTTTTATACTAACCCAGTCTATGAATTTGCAGAGCAAGTTGAACGGATTCGATGAGAATGAGCTAGAAGGGTTTGTGGACTGGAAAGGAAGGCCTGCTCGCAAGGATCGCCATGGGGGAATTCGCGCGACTTTCCCTATTTATGGTTTGTTAATTTCTTCTTTTGAGAAAGTATGAAAACAATCATGTTTTCATTTGCCATTTTATGGAAGGACGTGAAGGTACTACAATTTTCTTTACTGAACTATGTTTCATGATTTGCAGTGATGCAGATATTTGAGATCCTGGCTTTCCTTGCCATAAATATAAACCTCGTGACATATTTCAATGGGGTTATGCATATGGAGCTCTCTGATGCAGCCACCATGCTCACCAATTTCGTGGGGACTACGCTACTGTTGTCGCTGGTTGGGGGATTCGTTTCTGACGCGTACCTTAACAGATTCAAGACAAACTTCTTTTCTGCTTGTATAGAACTTACTGTAAGTGTTCCCGTGCTTTACAGTTTTCTTTCCAAATTGAATTAATTTGAATTTTTTTGATGTTTTTGGTTTTATTTTTTCACACTAAGCCTTTTTTAACAATAGATGCCCTTTCTTTACTTATTGGACTAGATCATTGAATAATATAGCTTTCATTGATGTTTAGGGATACGCTGTATTGTTAATACAAGCGCACTATGAGAGTTTAAAGCCTCCTCCCTGCAATCTACTCGATAGATCTTCTGTCTGCGAGAAAGTGAGTGGAGCGAAAGCTGTGATGTTGTTCGTGGGGCTCTATTTGGTAGCTATTGGAGATGGAGGTGTAAAAGGTTCTCTGCCGCCTCTCGGAGCAGATCAATTCGATGAGAAAGACCCAAAAGAGAGGAGAAAAATATCCACCTACTTCAACATGCTTTTCTTCAGCATCACTGTGGGATCATCTATTGGTGTCACAGTTGTTGTGTGGGTGATGAACAACAAGGGATGGGATGCAGGTTTTGGCTTATGCCTAGCTAGCGTTTTCATTGCAACCATAGGCATTGTGGCTGGAAAATCAACATACCGCATCAGAATTCCAGGGGGGAGCCCTCTAACTCGCATTCTTCAGGTATGGTTGGAACTTCTCATATAGATTTATGTCTGGTTCAATGTTGCACAAGACAATTTTAGAAGGACTTACTAAAGTCAACGAACTTGTTGGACTAATGGACTAGTAAGGAAGGGGAACTTGTTTAGCATACAGACAGCGACCTTTTTCATGTTTAGCAGGAATAATATTCTAGCTAGTTGATGCCAAATGTTTTCTTATCACTAATTTCTACAGTACAATTTGTAATGAATATAAGATTTTTCTATGTTTTATCTTTAACAAACCCATTTTTAAAATACAAAATATAACATATATTAAGATCTAGCACATGAGACTTGTTTGAGCATTATTGTAGGTGTTTGTAGCTGCATTCCGCAACCGAAAACTCAGCACACCAGAGAATCCCAACGATCTACATGAAGCACATGATAAGGAAGCAGGCATCATTACTGAGAAACTTGCACATACAAATCAGTTCGAGTATGTAAACTCTTAACACTTAATTGGAATATTAGTAATTGATTGTTGTTTCCCTAAAAGAAACACATTATGTAAATAGTGAAACAAAGAATATAAGTGCTAATTACAATTATTTGTTTGAATTTTTTTCAACAGATTCCTGGACAAAGCAGCAATATTTACAGGAAATTCCTCTCAATTTGAGAATAGCATGGAGCCTAGTGGGTGGAGACTGTGTACTGTGACCCAAGTAGAAGAAGCCAAAATTCTAATTCGAATGGTACCCATATTTGCAAGCACAATACTGCTGAGTACAGGTTTAGCACAACTTCAGACATTTTCCGTGTCTCAGGGTTTGACCATGGATCGAAGCATGGGGAAGCATTTTGAAATCCCAGCACCTTCTCTAGCAATAATTCCTTTCCTATTTCTAGTTATTCTGACTCCAATCTACGACAGGATTTTTGTTCCAATTGCTAGAAGATTCACTGGACACGAAGCAGGGATTACTCACTTGCAAAGAATAGGAATTGGATTAGTATTGGCTATTATGTCAATGAGTATTGCTGCTCTGGTGGAGGTGAAGAGAAAACATGTGGCAAAAGAGAATGGAATGTTGGATGCAATACCGATTGTGATGCCGCCTATTCCAATGAGTGTGTTCTGGTTGGGATTCCAATATTTTGTTTTTGGAGTTGCAGATCTGTTCACCGTGGTAGGGACGATGGAGTTCTTCTACAGTGAAGCCCCTGAAAGAATGAGGTCGATGGCTACTGCATTTTCCTATACATCGTTAGCTCTGGGTTTCTTCTTCAGCAGTGTTCTAGTTAATGTTGTCAATGCTGCGACTAGAAACATCACCGACAGCCATGGCTGGCTTCGGGGTAACAATCTGAACCGCAACCATCTTGACTTGTTCTACTGGTTACTCGCAGTCCTCCTCTTGCTCAACTTTTTCAACTATCTCTTCTGGTCAACTTGGTACAAACACAAAGCAGTAGTTGGGATCCAGGAAGACAAGGTACCTGTGAAGGCTTGACACAAGTATACCTATTGTTGGGAGTATTCCTTTCACTCTTCAGGTCCAACCAGCAAGCAATCGAACCCATAGGTTCAGTGGGCACACTATAGTTTTGGCGTAGTTAATTTCTCTATCGTTATATCAAAAGATGATATTAAATGCATGCATACTAGATAATAAGGTTATGGCAATTAGAGTTTTAGTGAACATGATATATGTTTGTGAATTGGTGAGGGAAATTAAGAAGACAAATGTAGGTCATCTAAATGTTTATATATTTGTTTTTAAATATTTTTTGTAATTATTTATTTGGTCTATTAAAGGCTTTTACATAAAACAATTTGTTCATCTAGGCAATTGACAAGGTATTCAACTATATCTCGAAACATTACCTTGATTTTTCATATACCTAACATGTGAAGGTTTTTTTTTTAAATTGTTCTTGTCTATCATAGAACAGTTTCACACATCAAGATCAAGTTACTCATTTTACTTCACTCCTTCAATGGCTAACACATCAAATTACTACAAACATTTAGAAACAAGAAAAAAAAAAAAAAATCATAAATAAATCATATAAATAGTATCAATCAAACTTACTAGACTTGAGGTAATGTAACAACTAATCAAATCTACTTTAACACACTAAATGAAAAAAATAATGATAGTAGTATAATGACCGTATACAAATCTAAAGAGCAAGAACAATAATTAAATTATTTAAAATTTAAATAAGAAGAATAAAACAAAGATTTTTCAAGCAATCTATTACATACATAACTAATACAATTAATAATTATGCATAGTCCTTTTAATCTAGGTAGTAGAATTCTCCTTTTACTATTCACTTTCAAACATACAAGTAACATTGTCATTCAAATATATAGATACATCTTGTTTTAAAAATGTATATCATTATTTATGTGTATACGTATATATGCATGTGTGTGTTTGTGTATATGTTATGTTTATGCATGTATACACAAATACATACATATGTACATACATATATGTAATATTAAGAGTTTACATACTTTATCTTAAGTCTTCTCTTTCATCTAGTTCAATCTTTAAGTTTTCATAGTAAGATACAAATGTCTGAATATGACCATACAATAATCAAATTAAGGCATTGAGGGGCACTGCGTGAGTATCACATTTTAGTCTCTCAAACATAAAAAATGCATAAATTATTGTCTAAAGATGTTCCATATGTAATAAATTCTTCCAACATGATTTTGTTGGAATAAAATGAATAGCAATCCAATCCTTCAAACTAAATATAAAAGAAACCAATAAAATTGGTTACATGATTTTTAGTTTTTTTTATTGTGTGTAGGATCAAATTTTCATCTAAATCCATTTAAGATAAGTGACACTCAAAGATGATATAATCAAGTAGTTAAACACTACCTAATGCTAATCCAAGTGAAAAAACTTATTATAAAACTAAATTTGAGATAATTTGATATTTTAGTTTACCAGTATATGTTAGAGTGGGTAATTTATCTATTCACTATAGTTTACGTGTACTTAGGTTGATGAGGTTAGAGAAAATGTTGTCTAACTAAATGTTAAACCTTTTAGGCCTCTACATATTACCTAGTTGTTTGGTGAACCTCATTTGCATACATTTTGAGGTTGGAAGACTTTCCATCTCACCTCAAAGGTCACATTTGTAGTCATTCAACACTTGTCACCAAGGTTAATGACTTCGTCAAATAAGTTGTTGGTTTGCACATTCCAAGTGATCCAAAGGCTGACACCTATAAGAAACTTGTCTTCTTATTTGTGCCACAATCATGGACTACTTGTCAATCCACATGTGGATTACCTCTTCCTTTCCTATATATGGAAGGTCATATTGTACGTTTTAATCAACTCTTTTATCAATCTCTTTGATAATGGAAAATTAGGCTCATTTTACAGTGCAAGTATTTTTGTGGAAGTGACAAGTTTGTGATGTTATGATCTTGTTCAAAATCCTAACATGGTAATAGAGCAATGTAGTAAAACCCTTTCAAAAATATTGCATCTAGTCTAGTATAGAGTTCCATGCAATTTTATTTGCATGTAAAAATAATCTTTGTTTGGATGCAATCTGTAGTTTATTGGTTTATTCACAAAATATTGGCCTATTCGACCTATTTGTAAGAAATTTGGTGGCTATTTCAGCCTCGTTGCAATTACAAATCATGGTTTTTGAAGGCACTATGGATTTTTCCACTCGAGATTTCCTCCCTCCATGCCCCCACAAGAAAATACCTACTTGTGGCTTCCATGCATGTTTCAATTAGCAACCTGCATAACTTTTCTAGCTAATAAATTATTAACCCAACCTACAAAATTAGGTGTTATTCAAAGAAATATTTTAAATGCTGAGAAGAATTCCCCTTGAAGGGTTATACCCTCTCTAGTTCATGAATTTTTTAAGGAATTGCAATAATTATGAACTATCTTCCTTTATGCAGGCATAGATCTGCAACATTTCTCCTCTCAAAGGCTTAGAATGGGAACAAATTTGGAGCGAGAGCCAAACAAGCATGGGATTTGTAAACGTTTTACTCCATTCTTCCTTAGAAACATGGAATTGAGAATATTTTTAGATACTTGCATGTTCATGAGCAGTGTCATAGTCAAGAGTGTTGGTTAGAGATATTTCTATTGTGCATTCCAAGTGACTCACATAAGGTGCCACATTCCTTTACTTATGGTCCATAGTTTATCACTAGTGATAGGTAGTGTAGCCCCCACATACTTGCTCTTCAACTCATCCAATCAACGAAGGGGTTTGAGTTTCTCTCCAAGAATTGCATATGGTTACAACTATTGGTAGGTAGGGGGCAGCCACATAGTCACTACTATTACAGAGTGACAAAATGGACAAAATAGAAAATGTAGAAACTGCACAGAGACAACATTGATGAAACTTTGACACATAGAAAATAATAGATTTTCATATATTCCTTATTTGCTTCAAAATACAAAATATAGAGGATATGCTTTGTTCAACAATACAAAATAAACTAAAACTATTTGGACAAATATCCAATACAAAGGGTACTACAATCACACCTAAACAACTATAACTCACTACAATCCTATAGCTAACACTATCACTGCACTGCATCTGATAACTATTTCCTCTGTGTTTCTATCTCCTCACTTTTTGTTGTATATTCCTTCTACTATTACAGGATCTCCATTTCAATACAAAAACTGACTCTACTTCAAAAAATAATGAATACATTCTATTCTTTTTTTTAAATGCTCATGAGAATGAGTGCTATAATTCAAATTCAAAATCACCTAACTCATTTAATGTTGTGACTCAAGTAGTTGTTTACAGGTTTACATTGGGTCAGCTGGGAGTAATCCCGAAAACTGACATGGGGACAAACATCCTCTGATGAAGGATTATATATTTCCAACACTCCCCCTTAATCTGAAGTCATATATCATTTTGCACTATCCTTTCAGAACTAATCTCTGAAGCTATCCACAATGCCAAGCTTATCTCTTAGGCATTCAAAACCATCTTTTGCTAATGCTTTGGTGAAGATGTCGGTGAATTACTGCTCGGATCTGCAATATTGTAATTCCATAGCACCTTGTTCTACCAATTCTCTTATGAAATAATAACGAATCTCAATGTGTTTTCTTTGTCCATGGAAGATTGGATTCTTTGTCAGTGTTCTTGAGGAAACATTGTCACAATGAATAATTGTGTTGTCTTGTTGTTGTTGTTGTAAATATGCAAGGATCCTCCCCAACCAAATAGCCTAACATTTTTTTGCATTCGCTTCTATGTACTTAGTATCTTCTCTATTGAGAGAGACAATGGGTTGCTTGTTGGATTCCCATGAGATTGCACCCGATCCCATGTTGAAGACATACCCTGATGTGCTCTTCCTATCATCCACATTTCCTTCCCAATCATTATTTGTGAAACCATACAACTTAAATTCATTAGATGCACCATACATGATTCCACAACCTATTTTTTCATTGACATACCTTAAAATCTTCTTTCTTACTTGTCGATGCATGTCCTTAGGTTTCTCCATGAACCTAAATATCAAACTTACTACATACATTAGATCAGGTCTAGTTGATGTTAAGTACATCAAACTTCCAACCATGCTCTTGTAGAGGGTTGGGTTCACTTCCTTATTGATGCCATCCTTACGTAGTTCTAGACCTTTTGTTGGTGTGGGGGCAGGTTTGTTGTTATCCATTTTAAACCTTCTTAAGATCTGTTTGGCATAATTATATTGTGAAATAAGAATGCCACACACTATTTGTTGAACTTCAATACCAATAAAATACTTCAACAAACCTAGATCCATCATCTCAAATTCCTTTTTCATCACCTTTTCAAAATCAACAATTTTGTTGTCACTATTACTAGTAAAAAATAGATCATCTACATATAAAACAACAATTAAAATATCACCTTGAGCTACTTTGATGTAGAGTATGGGCTCACTGATTCTTTTGCTAAAGCCATTACTCAACAAATATGAATCTATTTTGTTGTGCCACACCTGAGGTGCTTGTTTTGGCCTATACACTTTATCTTCTTGTCTTGGGACTTTATATACAGGTGGTTGCTCCACATACACCTCCTCCTTCAGCACTCCATTCAAGAAGGCTGAATTTACATCCATCTGAAACACCTTCCACTAATGTTGTGTTGTAATTGCAATGACTTCACATTATTTCCAGCCTTGCAACTAGTGCATAGTCTATTCTAGGTTGCTGTTTGTACCCTTTCATAACTAGCCTTGCTTTGTGTCTTTGAATTTTTCCTTTAGTTGTACACTTGGTCTTGTTGATCCAGTTCACTCTAATCACTTGATTTCCCTTGGGTAAGTTGGTTAGCTCCCATGTTTGATTCCTCTCTATATCCTCCAACTCTTCATCCATGGCCTTACACTAGTTCTCTTCTTTCACTGCTTCCTCAAATTATGTTGGATCACTACAAGAGAATAATGCAAAATCTAAATTCTCATCAAAATTAGCATGTTGTATGCTATCAAAAATATCCCTCACACTCTTTGTTTGTTGTTTCATAAATGATGTGAGTGTAGGGTTTGAATTATTTTCTAAGCTGCTTCTACTCTGACCTCTGGAGCTACTGCTTTGTTGAATTTTTTAGTTCTTACTTTGTTGTCTCTATTCAAAGCTATTGTTTTGTTGAACACTTGCAAAGCTATTGTTCTGTTGCACATCATTGGAGCTATTTTTTTCTAATGCTCTACAATAGTTTCTTCCTGAGCTACTGTTCTCTTGAGCTCCCCCTAAGTTGTTATCTTTCAGAGCTTCTTCATCTTCAAGGGGTATTGTAACTGAAATACCTGTGGTGTCATCCATCATTCCATCCCATGCTTCATTCTCAATGAACACAACATCTCTACTGATCACTACCCTCTTAGTGACAGGATTATACAATTTGTAGGTTTTTGACTCCTCACTATAGCCTATGAAAATTCATTTTTCACCTTTTTCATCAAATTTCTACTTCTTCTCTTTTGGCACGAGTGCATATACCACACACCCAAAGATCCTTAAATTCTCAACACTCGATTTGCTATTTTTCCATGCCTCTTGTGGAATCATATCACTGACAACCTTTGTGGGGCATCTATTTAGTATATAGACAACCTTTGTGGGGCATCTATTCACTATATCCTATGAAAATGTATTTTTCACCTTTTTCATCAAATTTATGCTTCTTCTCTTTTTGGAAAGAGTGCATATGCCACACACCTAAATATCCTTAAATTCTCAACACTCCGTTTTCTATTTGTCCACGCCTCTTGTGGAATCCTATCACTGACACTCCATTTTATATTTGTCAATGCTTCTTGTGGAATCCTATCACTGACAACCTTTGTGGGGCATCTATTCAGTATATATAGATTGTTGTTGCTACAACTTCACCCAAAAATATGTGTGATAGCCCTTTTTCTTTCAACATACTTTCTATCATGTCTTCAAGGGTCCTATTTTTCCTCTCAATAACTTTGTTTTTATGTGGAGTATACCTAGTTGTGAATTGTTTGTGAATGCCCTCATTCCTACAAAAAAATAGAAATTCTTTGACAATGTACTCTCCCCCTCTATCTGTTATTAGGGCTTTGTTATACTGACGACTCTCCTTTTCAACTACTACCTTAAGCCATTTAAATTTCTCAAAGGCTTCTAATTTTTTTTTCAAACAATAGACTCATATTTTTCTGATGTAATCATCTATGAAAGTCATGAAATATGTGTTTCCTCCTAATATGGGGGTTTTCATGGTTCTGCACAAATCTGAGCACACTAATTCAAGAGGTGATCTTGCTCTCCTAGATTGAAATGGTTGCCTATGTTTCTTTCCTAAAATTCAAGCCTCACACTTGCCATCGGGTTCTACAATGGATGGTAAACACCTAACCATTCCTTTCCTATATAATAAACTTAAACTAGAAAAGCTTAAGTTCCCATACCTTAAATTCCAAAGTTTGGATGGGTATTTGACGACTTTCTTGAATGCACACTATTGTTCCACTGTCGACTGCTATGAGTGTTGGCGAACATATCTATTGGTGTGCATTTGTTGTGTCTGTCATAGATACTATGTGCATCTTGAGAAAAAAATTATATTTCTCATCACCTACACAACTACCATCACTCTCTTGCTTCCTCCTATGTCAAATATCTTGCATTCCCCATTCTCCATCAGGATTTTGTAACCGTTTTGGACCATCTTTCCTATGAAATATATTATGTTTTATGTTGGGGGCATAATAAACATCTTGTATTTTCTGCCTTTCACCATTCTTGGTTTGAATTCTAACAACACCTTTTCCAATGACGAGAACCTTCTAATCATTTCCCATTTTTATTTCTATTTTAATGTTACTATCTATGGAGAAAATAATTTTTTATTACCACTCATGTGGTTGTTGCATCTGCTATCCAAGTACCATACATCATCATTTCTACATTTAGCAAGGTTGTAAACAATGAATACATTGGACTGTTTTCCATTTTCAAACTTGTTCTCATTTTCCACATTCGCATTTTGGTCTCCATGGTCACCTTGCTTCTTTCTACACTCACTAGCATAGTGTCCATACTTCTGTCATTAATAGAAATGCACATTACTTTAATCATACCTATGATTTGAACTTCTGTTCTTCTTCTAGTTCAGGTTTGCTGACTTTGAGTTGCTCATCTCCTTTGTGTTGTCAAAACCTCCTCTTCCAGAATTGATTCTACCTTTGCCTCTTTGACCTCTACCTCTGCTATTTCTTCCTCTTCCATTACCTATTCGATCAGTTTGAGCTTTGAATACTTCCTCTAGGGAAGGATTGGATCTATTCAACTATTTCTCATGGATTTGTACTGAACCCATCAACTCATCTACAGTCATCTTAGAAAAATCCTTTTCCTCTTCAATGGTAATGACTATATGATCAAACCTAGCAGGTAGACTTTTTAGGATTTTCTCAATAATCCTTTGTTCTTCCATTGTTTCTCCATTGATTCTTAACTAATTTATCAAGGTTGACACCTTAGTGTGGAAGTCTGAAATAGATTCACTATCTTTCATTTGTAAGGTCTCAAAATCTCTTCTTAACAGTTGCGACTTCACTAACCTCACTTTGTTAGTCCCTTTATAATTGTTTTAAAATATTTCCCAAGATTTCTTTGAGTAATTTGTTGTTGGAATACATGGGAAAATAGCCTCACTCAAGGTTGTCTCAATCAAACTAAGGGCTTTACATCTTTCATTCTTACTTCTTTTAACCGATTCTTTTGAGGATTTGAAAGGGCTGCATAGGATGCTAAGTCTATGATATAATTGAAATAATTTGTGACCAACTCCCTAGATCATTAGCAAGCAATATTGTCTTTATCTTCTTATCTCATATATCATAGTTTTTCCCATCAAAATTTGGTGGTTGTTTCCAACCTTTGCTCTCATCTCATGCCATTTTTTCCTAGATTTGAGAAAAGAGATTAATTCCTAGATAACCTAGGGCTTTACAAAAGACACCCACAAAAAACTAACTACCCAAACAACTATGGCTTTGATACCACTTGTTGGTAGGAAGGAGTGCAACCACACAATCACTACTATTATAGGACCTGACAAAATGGAAAAAAATAGAAGATACCGAAACCACACAGAGACAACACTGACGAAACTATGACACATAGAAAATAACATATTTTCATATATCCCTTGCTTGCTTCAAAATAAAAAATAGAGAAGACATGCTCTATTCAACAATACAAAATAAAATTAAACTATTTGGACAAACGTCTAATACAAAGGGTTCTACACTCACACCTCAACAACTGTAACTAACTACAATCTTGTCTAGTTGACACTTTCACTATGTTGCATCTAACAAACATTCCCTATTTGTTTTTGTATCATTATTTTATATTGTATATGCCTTCTATTGATGTAGGGTCTCCACTTCAATACAAAAATGAGCTCTACTTCAAAAACTAATGAATAAATTATATTTTCTTGTTTGAAAATTCTCATGAGAATGAGCGCTACAATTCAAATTCAAAATCACCTAACTCATTTAGTGTTGCATCTCAACTGGTTGTTTGTAGGTTTATGTTGGGGCAGTTGGGAGTAATCCCTAAAAAATGACATGGGGGAAGACATCCTCTAATGGAGGATTAAATATTTACAACAACAATAACTTGACTTAGTCAACTTTCCACTTTGGGTAGTGTGGTAGGGACAAAAGGCATGATCTTTGTCAATTGCACATCAACCAAATCCAATGAGACTCTACAATGATCAACTCAATACTCGGCAGGTTTCTCCACACTTGGTGTTAATACTTAGATGCCTTTTCTATTTTTTCTATTGACAATTTCATCTCTTCCATAGTTCCATGGCATGGTAAAATTTTAGCCTAAATTTATTGCAATTTCATCAATTAATGTTATTTATTAGTCTAGGATAACTACCACACATTTATAATTCTATACTAACTACAATATTGATATATGTTTTGAGATAACATTAACATTTAATATTAGTAATTGTCACACTCATATCAATATTTTATGTTAGGATACACATGCCAGATTTATTAGGTGAATTTGTAAGGGGGAGGATATTTTTTAGTTTTTTTTCCATTGTTGACAAAGTGTTGTGGGGGACGGGGATTGAAGGTCATAGTTGAGTTTTAATTTTTAATTTTTATCATTTTATTGAGGTTTGAAACAAATACTTAATCTATGTCTTCATTATCTACCTCATGACATAAAATTGTAAGAACTCAAAATAAAAAATAAGTTTGTAAATGCACTCATACACAAAAAGTGAATGTGTGTTCCTTAGGGAGGGAATTTTGTACAAGTTTACACTGAATTATAAAGTGTAATGGGTGGTTTTGTGGTGCCTTCATTTTATAATAAAAATAATGGATCCTCTTGTTTCTTGCATCATGTGTATGTTCCCTTGATTTGACATCACAATAATGGATCCTCATGATTCTCACCTCATGCATGTGTGCCTTGATGCACACCTTTTTTTAGTTTCTTGTACATCTTTAGTACCTAATTCTAGGCCTAAATTTCTTGTAAAATTTTGTGCCCGATTTCAATAGGCCTATGTATACCTCTTAGAGTTAAGGGTGGATTATTATAATCTTACATGATAATGCTTCTTTCAATGGAGCAACTTATTTCAATCGAGTAGTGGAGGGACCTTCTATCTTTATCTCTGGTATGGGGGATTATTTTAGTGGATCAGGCTTTGTGAGATTCTAGTTCTCTAGAATCAATGTACTATTTGCTTTTTCAACTTCATAGAGTTTGATTTCCTTTGTGTATTCATGGTTGACTACTGTTCTATATGTTCACTCATGTAGTTTTTTGTATCTCTTATCATTATCTACATTTCTTGGAGGTTCGTTGCTTCCAAAAAAAACCAATTCATCTTTGATAGAGTTTACAAATTCAACATTCTTTAGGAGTTCTTCATCATCATGTTCCTATCTTCATGGGATATCTTTTCAGGAGGTCTTATCACTTAAGGGGGGCTGTTAGAGTGAATAATTTTTCTATTCACTATAGCTTAAGTGTACTTAGGCTGATGATATTGGACAACATTTTGTCTAACTGAATGTGCAATCTTTTAGGCCTCTAGTGGTTGCCTATTTGTTTGGTAAACCTCATGTTCATAACTTTTGAGATTGGAAGACTTTCTACCTCACCTCAAAGGTCACTTTTGTAGTCATTATTGACTCTTGTCACCAATGTTGATGACTTAGTCAAATACGTTGTTGGTTTGCACATTCCAACTTATCCAAAGGTTGACACCTATAGGAAACTTTCCTTTTTATTTGTGCCACATCATGGGGTACTTGTCAATCCACATGATAGGTGGATTTATTGTTCCTTTCCTAGATATGCAAGGTAACATTGTACATTTTAATCAACTTTTTTATCAATCTCTTTGATAATGTGAATTAGGCTCATTGTCTGTAAGTTTTTTTGTGGAAACATAAGGTTTTTGTTGTTATGATATTAGATGGAAATCCTAATAGTTTATTCTAAACATACCTCCAAAAATGCTTAGTTCTCACTCTTTCTTGACTTATATAGAGTTTTTATTTAAAGAGATATTATATTGTAATTACTTGATATGGATATTTCCCAAAAAAACATACACAATTCTGACATCACTTTATATATTTATTTATGGAGTCATCAATATTTGGGAGTGATAGACCTAACTTTTATGGGCTTCTTACATGGTCCAAACATCTATGCATTACTCAATATACACTAAAAAGGCATAGACAAATAAAAAATTTCTTTCTCTTAAATGTTTATTATGTGTTTTTCTTTTTCTTTTTTTAATTTATTTTTTTCTTATTAACTTTTTAAAATTGTTATATTTTAGGTTGTTTAGATTTTTATTATTTTATTTTTAGTTTATCTATTTAATTAATTTTTTTTTAATAAATATTTATTCAAAATTTTATAATTTATTTGGATATCTATTTAAATATCTAAGATTTAAGAGAAGTAAAACTTGAATATAGATTAAAGTACATAAATGAAACAAAGAATGAATAACTTTTAGAAAGTCGAATCAAAAAGATAAAAGGTTAGTAATGAAATAATAAATATTAATAATAAGCAAGAGGAGAATTTAATAGAAAATGTTTAGTTATCTTTTTCTTTCATTTTAAATTAATTTATAACATTTTGTATTATATGACGAGCATTCTATTGTATAAGAGAATATACTTCCTCCAATATTGAATAGCATTGAAATGTATTGTGATGTTTGGTAGGGAGAAAAAGGGGATACAATCAATAAGGATAAGTAATGTGCAAGCACATTTCTTCAACACAAAGAAATGATTTAGCATTCTAGAGTTCTACATTCTATGCATCTTAAAAATCATCACACATTCCTTAACACAATTAAACGATATTAGAATGATGATAGTTTTATCTTTTCATAATTATCAAGATAAAGCTACAAGTTTTTTCTTCATCAATAATAATGAATTGAACTATAAATTTGCATACATTGACAATGATATAAATAAGAGGAATTAGAGGATATTACTAATATTACTATAACTAGCACTTGCAGCCGAGGGAGCTGCAAGGAATACACCGATAGTTTTCTATAATTTGCTGAACATTATTGACCTTGTGTTTGCAGATGATTTATATAATTTGCTGAAGACACAGAACAGAAACATCTTTGCCATATTCACATATTTTGTGATTCAAATATTACAAATCCTTACAAAACTTTTCTTGAGCAGTGAGCTAACCTAATCAAAATATAGAAGTATGATAACTACAGTATCAACTACTATCTATCTTGGACATGCCAGAGACTACCTGTAGCAACAGCTTGTTTTTCATTTGTACTATCACATATTCATATCACTTTATACACATTGTTATAATATATTATTCTCACCATTTCCTTCTCATGAAGTCTATGACTATGACTGTCCTATTGAGATATTGTGAGATATTGTGTCTTTAGTGTCATATCTCTAGACTGTCCTATTATGTTTATAGAAAAATATAATTGATACCTTAGTTTGATGACTACCCTGTATTCTTCACATAAACCTTATAAAGGAATACTAAATATTGAAACAATTGATACCTTAATGCACCAATTTAATCCATAACATGTCCTCTTAATTTGAGGATGATATGAGTTTAACAATTGGGACTAAAATTATTATATTTACTCAGAGTATCTATGAGTATCTATTTGTACACAGTAAGTTTCTGCTTGAATATTTACATTCCAAATGCAGCTGAAGAATATTTCATCTGTTCTTTATGCGTTCCTCATAATCACAATATTGCCATTCCCCAACCATAGTATGGATGGTCCAGTATGCAACCTGTTTTTCCTGCAGAGAATATCCAAAGGGCAACCGAGAGATAAATGATTTGCCTCATTCATCTAATATAAGAATTTTGTATGCTGTATATATATAGTCATCTCTAACTAATCCTCATAGCATGATGGCTGAAGGTTGACTGTCATAAAGGTTTTAGTACAGCATCACATATTAGGTCACATAGAACATAACTCACAGGTATAAACACTATCTTGAAATCTCATCCAAGGCAAAACCCACTGAATCACTCTCCATTACTTGATCAGTCATATAAGCATTTACCATACATCTCACTGTCCTTTATGCTTGTTCAATGTATGAGTCCTCTCTTTGATATTGCAATATATTTGTTGTCTCTGATTGCGTCCTACAGCAAATGATTGATCATTCTCCTCTATACAGTCCTTCATGTCATGTTCTGAGCATCATGTCCTGCAAACAAGCACTGGCCGTTACCACATTGCAAGCAATAAGGGACATCTCAAGCTGCTAGATAATATGCAAAGCAGAGAATGGCTTTTAAAATAAATATGCAAAGCAGAGCTTTAGAATAAGGACATAAAAGGAATGTAAAAGAAGCTCAGTATGCCAGATCTAGCCCCATGTTACTCACCACTATACTACAGTGACAATACTATTTGGAGGTCGGTTAGACCACAACCATTGATAACCACATATGGCCATTTATTAACAACTACCCAAAGCGATCAAGGAATTAACATAATAAATCGGCTTTACAATTAATACATTATTTATTGAAATGGTCTACACAATGAAAAAGTTCATTTTTGGAGCTCCCTATCTAATCCTCTTGGCAATTCCAAGGAGAGAAAGACAGAAGATTGCAACCTTCCTGTATAAACTTTAATCTCATGTTCCCCTGATAAAGGGGTTAAAACCAATAGACTAAAATGAGCATTAGCAAGGTGGTCAAGCCCTACTCCGAATGCAGGTAGACAAAAATTTTATGGGACATCTAATGAAAATTCCCAATCCAACTGGAGCAGATGGTCTTATTATGGACAAGATGCTCAGGGCCTTTGCTCTAAATATACCAAAGCAGACCAACAACAAAGGGAAAGCTTTAATGCTAGTGCAAGACCTGAAGTAGGCCATCTTATTGAATATGGAAAAGTTGAAACCAATTAGCCTGTGAAAATTCTACATTTGTCATTTACCCATTCACTCTCATAAAATTCCAAACTCCTACTTGGAAGCTAAATGAAATCATAAAGGAAGATTGAGCATTTATTCGGCAACTCAACCTGGTTGTCTTCTCTCATATTTACAGAAAGACAAATATCCCAACAGGTTTCTCAATTAATGTGGGCACATCTCTTCCTGAATACCATATGAAATTGAACTGAGCTGCACTGGACTGATAATAATTAAGCTCTATAATAGACTAGGACCTAGATGTTTTGTCTTGATAAATTACAATTAAGGACACAGTTGCAACAGTGACTGCACTGTTAGACAATTATGCACAATGTAGACGCCATACACAGAGGTTTGCTTACAGTAATTGTCACAGCTGGAACTTCATGAACAGTGAGGCTGAAAAGAATGATGCAAGGAAGATTACATACTTGAATTGGAGTACAAGCAATCAACCAATGCATGGGCAAGATGCTCTAAAGTAGAAGCATCTTTTAGAACTAAAATATAAAAGTAACTTGAAATGGCATTGCAAAAGCAAGCATTTACCTCTAACAACAGTCATCCTTGCTTGTTGGCCATCTAATAGGAAGATTGTAACCTTCTGGTGGAGGGATTAGGCACTTAGTCTGTACAGAATGACACCAATTGAACATCAGAATAGTAATGACAGGAATTGATCAGATTTGACATAAGTTTCATCTAGGAATATGCTTTGATAGAGGTCCATACCATGTTCCTGGCCAGGGCTGTTGCATCTATAAAATCTGTCAAAATTCCTTTCTATCAGACTATTCACCATAATCCCTACACATCATGGAAAATAGTGATTGTGTTATGTCAGTATTCTTTTTGTTGGGTAAATGATATGAAATTCATAGAATAGAAGGTTGCATTTGGAATTGTGTACCTATTGTTATTATAATGAGAGAACTTGTAGCCGAGCTTCTTCTTTCTTCTTGATAATGGTGTAAGGGTTATTTTTCATTCGGGAATAGTGGTCAAATGAGAATGGTGGTTCTATTCGAAGATCGTTTATTGATTTGACCCTAGATATAGCTGTAAAAGTGAGTCTTTGTCTTTCAATTTTTCCAATATCAATTGTTGCTTTTTGTAGTGTTAGCCCTTGAGATTTATGTATGGTTATCGCCCATGCCATGGATAGTGGTATTTGCCTATGGTTGCCAATAGATATGGGTGTGATAGGTATGGATTTTGATTCCTTTTGGTTCCATGGTGGGCTATTGTACTCATCGAAGTGCACCACCATGTATGAAGGTAAATCTGGTGGGTTAGAGCCAATTGTGTAAACAATTTCTTGTAATTTTCCAAGAGAACCGTTGACAAGGCCTGTTTGAATCCATAAGTTTGTTGTTAATATGACTCGTTGGCCTCTACATAGGAGGACCTCTTTTGGAAGTTGTTTTGAGTCGTCAGTTTTTGATTTTGTGTGTGTTTGTGTTGCAATGCATAGTGCTATGGGAAGGTTTAATAGTTTGAGCATTTTTTTGTTATGTAGTGTGACTAAATCATTTGTGGAAAATAGGTGCATCGATTGGTTGAAATTTGTGTGCTCATCGTGTGATAGATTTTTGTTTGTGCGTGTGATTAGTAATTTCCAGTCTTCCTCTAGTGGTTTTGCATTGCACATATTTTGTACGATTCGGCGAAAGGCGGTTTGGGTTTGGGAGTCACCTTGTTGGCAAAAGCTTGTTTGTAAAGTAACAACTGTGGTGAATTGTTCCCATAGGAGTATAGCATTCGAGTGGGATGCATAGATTGGTTTGTCCATAATAGGGGGGAGCTATGCCAAGTCACCTACAAGTATTATAGATGTACCTCCAAAACACATATGTTGGTTGTGGGGGAAAGCTTCGCACAATCTGTTGTCTATTTTCAGTAGTAATTTTGGTCCAATGAAGCTCATTTCATCAATTAATAGGTACTTGATGTGTTTCATCTCTTCTTGAAATAATGTTAGTGATTGCCCTTTTAATGGTTGCATTTCTTTTATTGGGATTTTTAGGGCTGAATGTATTGTGGATGCATTTATGTTGAATGCAGCGATCCCTGTAGGAGCAACGATAAGGAGGGGGTTACGATTTGGTGGTGATAATTTCCACATTGTGTGTTTTATACAATGAATCAAATATGATTTCCCTGTACCTGCTATTCCTTGTATTATCATGTGCAATGGTTGGTTTGAAGAGGTGTTGTTATAATCTTGTTTGATAATAGTCAGTGCAATTTGCTGTTTTGACGATAGTGGGTATTGTGGATCAGCGAATTGGGATGTTGATTGGTCATTTTGTTGTGACTGTTTGTTTGTGTGTATGAAGTGTTCTGCAATTTTATGTAGATGTGGCGGAATTGTATGTGTATCCCATTTGTTGTTGTTATCAAAATCACATTTACCGAGCATTTCTAGGGTGTCTAGATTTACATGATTAGGAAGGCCAATTTGTGAGAAGAGTTCCCATTCATGCAGTGGCACTATTGTTTGTGTATCTGTTGGAGTCTCAATTTCGTCGTTGTGTTCTTCTTGGTTTTCTTCAATGTTTATGATGCAGTCAATGTGCCAAACTGAGTATTGTTTGAGATTCATTTCTTTCCAATTTACAACAATCTCATCTTTATTGAGACCAATGTCTGTGCGTATGTCATGGAAATGCTTGTATAAAAGTAGGTCAGTCCAGCAGAATGTCTCAAATTGTTCTGAATCCTCGTTTGGAATACTATGAAATAGAGGAAAGACGTTTATGATTTCTTTTTTGTCCCTACGTCTCCACTTGCACCCTTTGCGAGAGGATGAGAAAGAGAAAGATTGAGCAGAGTCAATTAGTGTTATTGTTTCCATGTTAAGAGGTCGTTGCATATAGCAGTGCAAATAGTGTAATGGTAATGTATCTGTGTCGATTTTTCTTCTGATTTGATGAAGGACTTTTCGACCAACATTTAATGTGAAAAATGAGCGGCTGCAAACAACTAGAGGCAATTTTTGGAGCATGTGGCAAGTTTCTTGGGCACTTATGTCACGGTCCGTAACAATCTCTGTTATGAATTTTTTGTAGGTTGTTAGAGCATTGTCGGCTGGTGGTTGATGTTTAAATATTCGTGTTAGCATGTCCATACAACTCTCAGACTTTCTTTCTGCCTTAGCTGCATATTTGGCAATGTAATTGAGGACATGCATTTTTGAAACTACAGGTTGGCAATCCATATTAGCTCTCCATATTGAAAGCATTTCTGGATTGTGTATATTTAGTCTATCGTCATTATGAGCAGGAGTGTATTGCTTTTTTCCTGTTTCGTTGCATGATAAGCTAGATGTGGCACATTCAGGCCAGGGAGCTTTGTATCGACAAGCTAGAGTTTGACCCTTTTTATGTAGGCAAGTTCCTTCAGTACATTTTGTGTGTCTTTGGACACGATTGAGCAAATCTTCATAGTCATCAAGTATATCTCTAGAGAAGATTTCTAGTGTGCTTAGTAGGCAAGGGTCATCCAATGTAGATCGATATCGTGTGTTGTTTCTTTCAAATGGTGTGCGTGGGTTCCATGCAGTAACATATTTGTCGAAGAATGTTTTTGCTTGTTGAACTTGTATATTGTTGTGCCAATCAAGCTTGTCCATGTTTGGTGCATTAGTAAGCCAAAGAAAACCATGTATATGTGCAGAGCCTCGATGTTGCCATTCATATCTATACCAATAATCTGTTGCATTTAAGATCTTTTGTAGTACTTCTTCACGGAAGATGGTGAACCTTTGGTGCAAATATAAGGATGTTGTGTGTGGGTTATTAACTATGTTTTCCACTCGAGTTTTGTTTGTTTGTGGTATGCCTAAATTGCCATTTGAGAAAAGCTTTTGTAAATCTGGCCATTTTGTATCTGCTGCGCTCAATGTGAAAAATAGAGTGGGTGGGCCAATTTGGTTGATCATGTTCGATAGCTCACCTCGACACTTATTCCAGTATGAGCGTGTTCCTCTCAAAGAGGAACCAAAGTGCATTAGTTGTTTGGCTAATTGGTTGTCAGGCAATTGTTGCATATGGGTACAAAGGCTTTCAATGGTTGTTGGTATACAATCCTCTACATTTTTTTTCACAAATACTGATGCAAGTCCTTGGCTATGATGGCGCATCATGAGGTTCAAAACAAAATACCGAAATCTTGGGTGGTTGCCAAATCTAGAGTCATGAAATTGCATTAAGTGTAGTATATATTCATGTAGTTCAACTTGTTTATAGCGAGGTTGCATCTGCAATGCAATGCCAGTTGGAAAGAGTGTTGGAAAAGCCATATCAAAAAGTCCCTCAGTATTGTATTTGTTGATTGGTGAGGAGTCCAATTGTGGCCATGGTATGATGTTGTCAGGTGCATCAGTGCCTTGTAAGCTTTCTTTAATGATTTGTAGCTCTGGTTGGTGATTTGGAAGTCTAACCATGAAGGATGATGAATTGGTTAGTTCATTTTCTAGCACGTTGATATCATGTAAGGGTGTTGGATCTTGGTCATGGGCTAATTCAGTTTGAATATTTATTGTATGAAGCATGTTTGAAACATCTTTATTGGTTGTTGGGAGTAGTGCTAGCGAGTCAGTGTCTATTTGGACATCTATGTAGTATGGATCATGTTTGATTTTATATTGTAATGCTGCATACACACGTTTTCTACTTACATAGCAATCATAGTGGTTTCCTTGTGTGTGGAATCTACGAACTATTAGCACATCCAAGTTTGTTATTCTATGTGGAAGGTATTTTGCTATTGTTTTGATATCTTGTGGGAAACTGATTGTATGACCACTATATTTGTATTGGCCACCATGTGCATGGGTGACTTGAATGAATGGACTCACTCGTGCTATTAGAATCTCTTCTACTTGGGTTAGGTTTTCCAATTCAAGTGGTTGTTGTCCAGGGTCCATATTATTAGATGCTGAAAACTGATGTCTACCTTTTTCTTGAAAGCATCTTGTACAAATGACACCATCAGATGTTGAATTGATATGCATCCCAGGGTAGCGCTCATTACATATTGTACATGTTTGTAAATTGGCTAGGGCATCTATCCTTTTTCGAAATGTTTTGGAAGTTGCAAGGAAGTTGTGTAACTTGACATTTTGAGCAGTACCATGACTCATTTGCAGCTTGCTCAACTCTTTTTTTACATTGATTTCCTTTTGAGACAAGGGGACAAGATGGATAGCAAAAAGAATTCGATTTGATAAATTGCATAGTTGCTTTCAAGATGCATTGGGCAGGTTGGTTCATGTTGACAAAATGTTCTTCAATATCAGCAATTGTCTTTCTACTTATTACAAGAGGCACATGCACAACTTCTGTACACAATGACAAAAGAGCAGCTCCATTCTCTGAGTACCATGATTTTAGTTGTTCTGTTTCATCTATGATTGGATCAATGAACAATTATGTGCTTGCCAAAGTGCTTACCACTTTTCCATTATATTCAGCGATGCGTCCATTTTTAATTGCAAGAACAACAACAGTGTGCAAGTGGTACATCTCTTGGAGTTGTCCGCCTTGTTTTTGAGCGGTTGGACCCCATAGAGTCACATTAGCAGTAGAGGAAGCCATATCAATTAGCTTAATGGCCCTTCTAAGAACTTCTGAACCATCTCTTCTTCTTATTGTAGAGCTGGGTTCAACACAAACAACAATTCCAATAATATCAACAAGCAAATTGTTGGTGGTGTGCAAAATGTTGGCAAGGGGCATGAAAGAAAATGGATGCTTTGGAATTCCAACATCATTTTCAGAGGTTGAAACCTTCGAATCATCCTATAGGCAAATCTCAAGTTGGCTATTGAGCTTGTTGTATAATCTGTTAGCTGATTTAATGGTCCCCCCAGATATTGTGTAGACAGCTCCAACTTCAACATTCTTGTAATGAAGATCTGCCACCTCATTGAAGGAAGTGACACGTATCTCAATACCATCACAGTCAATAATATCAAATGAGAAAACATGTCCTTGGCCCTTTTGAGTGTTGAACTCGTGCATTTCTCTTTTCATTGTCACACGACCCTTGATAAGCCATCTTGTTTGAAAGGGTTCAAATTTTTTATGGGAGTAATGATGGGCGCACTTTCTTCTATGTGGTGGGATGATCTTATTCCAAAGAGGGTTCTTCGGGGATTTTTGTTCTATACAGTGTCGTTCTTAGGCATATTTGTGGTTGTGTCAAGTGAGTCTGTGGCATGTAAATGTTGGTGTGCCTCATTTAACAAATACATTGGGTGACCAATGATATGGTGGTGTGAACAAGTGATTTCTAACTCTGAGACGATAATCCACCTATTTATTGAAAAGGAGTAAGTAGGATGAATAGTATATTAGAAGTTAATAAGAAATCATCTATTCACAATCTCTCACCTTGACATGGAAATAAGAGGGCAACTATATGCGAGAAGCAAAACTATAGTACCCTATTGGATTTCTTCCAAAGCAATGGAGGTATTGTATTTCTTCGAAAGAGTAGCCTTTTGCTTATGAACTCCATCAGATAGATCTATTTTGTATCGGGTTGTTGATGCAATGCCATGGCCAAAGCTGCCTATATCTATTACTTGGAGGTATGGTTGTGATATATAATTCCCATCGTTGATCATTGTGATTGCATTGGCGGTGAGTTCAAACTTTTGCATTTCCCCTACAATAGATTCATTTGGAACATTTGTATGTGTGGAGCCTGCCATCTGGAAAGGAAAATACATGGCTGTAATGAATATTCAAAGTATTGTGGCAAATTATTAGAGCGCTATCATTTCCTAAGTAACTGTATATTGTAATGACATATCTAAGTTGAACGATATCAGCAACACTATAATAATATAAATTTAGCTTGGATATGTAACTAATGTTGAAGGTCTTATAATACTATATAAATAGTATATATATTTTTTATGACGATGTGGCATTGTAGTTTTCCTCTTGGTGTTTTGATTGTAGTGTAGGAAATCCATCAGTAGGATGGTCTATTTCTTACAATCTACAGTGCACCACTGTTGTATTATTTTATATTTTTATCAATCAAAGGGTAGAAAAGTTCTATCCCTACAAAAAGCCTTTTAATTAAAATATGTTCAATCCAATCCGAATATACCACAACCAGAAAAGTATAATTGTAAAATACCATAATCCATAAGTTCTATAGTAGGGTTGAAAAAGCTTTAAAATGGATCATAAAATGTAACTTTACCTTTTTCTATTTGACATTAACAAAATTTTATCTTTTGCAATCTATTTATCAACATTTCTATAGAATGAAAATTTGTCAAGCAAAGCCAAACAAAGCACAGTTGAACTGTTGTTGGTACTCCTACATCATTTGTACTGTGGTTTTTACTATAACTGTCCATCATTCAAATTCATGCATCTAGTAGCATTCCTGCAGGCCACAGTTCTGTGAGGCATTCTGGCAAACCATCCACATGTCTTGTCTATGCTTCCACATTTTCCATACATGTTTACTTAGGCGCTACTAACTACTAACTGCACTTGAATGAAAGCTTACAAGACACTTAGATGAATCTATTTGGTGCATATCATGCAACAATGACAGTCACGTTTATTTGATTCAATTGTCAAAATTGCAGAGCTCTTTCACAAAAAGGAGCAGAGGCCCAAAGGAGGCCTTACAAGAAATCAGTTCTTTTTATTAGTTCTTACATGTAGTTTTGCCTATTATTTTGTGCCTGGCTATTTGTTTCCCATGATCACATCCCTTTCATGGATTTGCTGGATGTTTCCTAAATTTTTTCTGGCACAACAACTAGGTTCAGGAAAGAAGGCCTGGAACATTCATGGGACAATAATAGTATTGTGCCTATTTCATATACAGTTCGTTAATTAGTGGTTGCTGAAGGATGGGTAAAGACATAATTAGAAGTCGCTATACATGTTCTCACCTGTTGATTTTGGTATGATTTGTTTCTTTTATTTGCTATTTCCTAGGCATAACTGTATCCAATGTCCCATGTTTAATTAATTTCAACGAAAAATATACTCTGAAACCTGTCTCACGCCGTTTTACCGCTGTTGGGTTGTCGTTAAACAATGAATGGTTTCTGTTGTGGTCAGATCAAATCAAATTTTACAGGTTTTCGGTCATGGTCAAATCAAATCAGATCTACCTGAATCATATCGAGTTTGCTGAAATATTTCCTATCTTATCCTTATCCTAATGCCACCGCCACTGTCATTTCCTATAAAAATGTATCGTTGCAACTATCCCATCAGACCTCCAAAGAACCAAGTCCAATTCGCCATGGCCTATTATGTTTTCAATCACTCCAAACTGCGCATCTAGGAGCCGGTAAACGATTCCTCCATTTTCTTTTTCCCTTTTCTGATGATTACAGTATGACAAAATTGAAATGGAGATTGTGGGTTTTTGACGTGTTCATTTAGGATTTGTGCAGTTTGAGGAGTTCAACAAAATGGTGTATCTGGATGCCGACATTCAAGTCTTTGACAACATTGATAACCTATTCGACAGGACAGATGGGTATTTCTATGTTGTCATGGACTGCTTCTGCGAGAAGACATGGAGTCACAGGACCCAATATCAGATCGGATACTGCCAGCAATGCCCCAACAAGGTGACGTGGCCTGCTGAATTGGAGAAGGAGTGCCCTGCTCTGTACTTGAATGTCGAAATGTTTTTGTTGAACCCAATAAATTAACCTTGGAAAGCATGATGGAACCAAGTCTTTTATTTTTATTTCTGGTCACTTATCTTTCCTGAAATGCACATTGTGCTTGCGTTTGTTAAAACTACAATAGAGGCGATCTGTTGAGGTTTTTGTCCGTTATTGTTGCATAAGTTTTAGTGTTTGGTTTAGTTTAACTTAAAATGGTATGAAATTCGTCCAACCATAGACCCGTTGTCTTGTTCGTCAATTCATCATGAGCTTGCAGAGGTTTGAACCGGTGCCGAGAGGGATTGCTAAAGTTCCTACATGTATTCATAAAAGCATGAAGGATATAGGAATTTTGTGAGATGTTCTAGTTGGAAATGCTCTGTTAGATATGTATGGAAAATGCAGATGCAAAGACAAGGCACACGAAGCCTACTGTTTTCTAGAGGAAGTCAGCAGAAATTAATTCAACCTGTTTTATTGTAAGGCTCGTCTACAGTAAATCAACACAAAAATATAAAGAGTTCAAAAAAACAAAAAGGGGAAAAACGAAACCCTACCTTTTCCAGAGAATGACGCGAGATTCAACACAAATTGCTGCCTCCTGTCGATAGTGCCCGTAGAAATTGGCACCTGCTGACTACAAAACCTAGCAAACCAAAAAAAATCAATAAACCATACCAAATCATTTCGATACAGGAAAAATGGAAGAACGAAACCCTACCAAATAACTCCAGATTGTGAAGAAACGTCCTCCTGTGAAGGCCAAGCTGGTACCTCAATGAATTCACAGTCAACGATACGTAGGTTGGAAGCACACTTATAAGTAGTCATGGCCATGACGAAGCACCTCCTACGCTATCGGCAAGCAACTGCATAGCAGGGTCAGGGCGCATGAGATGGCTATACAGAGCCGTGCCACGAATAGGCCAAACCTGGAGATAACAAATGGGCCTCATTTTTCACCCACCAACAGTCACTTTCCCCACGTTGACAATTCCCGAGGCAGGTAGCATGAGATGTGTATACAGAGGCGTGCCAGGAATAGGCAAAACATGGAGATAATAAACGGGCGTCGTTTTTCACCCACCGGCAGTAACTTTCCCCACGTTGACAATTCCCGGAAAAAAGATGCCGGCAAGAAAACTTCCGGTGTGAGACAATTTTCCGGCCTAAAGCCCACACATAATATAGCCTATCGGCTAAAATATATTGTCTCAAAAAAAGGTTAGAAACCAAACTCAAAGAACCTCTTTTTGTCAAAAGTTAAAAGAAAAATGTATAGGAGATTGTATAGTTTCATGTGCATAAACGTACACAATTTTTTCAAAAAAAGACTAAATATTTTGGTGGTACATAGAATACTATTCAAAAATGTCAAAAGGTTAATTGAATTTTTATATAAGTAATTTTGTTAAAATAATTGATGCTTTATTTGTTATATCTATTAAAATGTAAACTATATTTAATCAAAAAGAGTCATGTCTCATGTAAGAGACATACTTGTCCATGTATGATATCTATTTGAGGGTCTTTGGATCCATATTTTTATATGAGAGATAATATAAACAATAATATATTAAAGCTCTCCAATTTTTAAATACATTTTATTAGAGAAAATGGTGATGCTTGTGGCTATGTGAATTATTAAAAAAGGGTGAGACTTCAAACAGTGTAGGATTGTCTATGACCATCATGACCATAAGGCATTAGAGGGGAATGTGACAGTGACTACAGGGGAGTTTCATTATAGGAACGAGGGAATCTACATGGTTTGAATGAATAGATACATCTAGCACCAAAATGAGAAGGCATGTAGAGAAGAATCCCATGTGGAGAAAAACTTGGTAATGTTATTATTGAATCTATGAAGGAAAGAAAGGAGTGTAGAAATAAGAGTCCAAACTGGAAAGAGGCAACATTGCATATCCTAGTAAATGATATTTCACTTTTCATATTTATCATAGTATTCAAAAGAGGAAAGGTTTAGTGACAAAATTGATTTGGGAACTAGTAAATTTTTCTGCATATTCGGAGTTGTTGAAGTCACTATTAAAAAGCATAGTCTCCTTAGCTTTGGTTGCATTAAAAATTTGATTAAATATACATAATGGAATATTAAAAGAAATTTGAGGAATAGTATACTTTTATATTGAAGTTTGGATGTATACTAATATAGAGGTGTTGATGATAAAATTCAATTAGTTTTTCTCTTTCGGGAAAAAAATTATAGAAAGATTGATGTATTGAAGTCTTGATTATAAGATATTCTTACAAAAAAATTCAAATGTGAAGAGTTATGGTTTCAAATTTTATGACTATATAAGTTTTTTGTTTTCTAATTAAATAAATTGTTGACATAGATGTGGCACACACACACCAAAATGCAGATAAATTCTCACAGAGGACCGCAAGAACTTACCATTCTTGAAAGATCCACTAGGAAAACCTAAATCTAAGGTGATCTTAGCTTGATCCCAAGGCTCGAGAATGTCAGGTCTTGATGCACTAGGTTCAATCAAGGTTCATTGTGTAAATTTCTATTAAAAATGAGGGGCCTATGGTTATCACAAATTGGCTAGTGTCCAAAGGATTGTAACATAGTCTTAATTTGATCATTCATATGCCACTTAACAACTTCATGAAATTAAAAGATTTATAATAAATTTTCATGAAATTAAAATTACTTGAAAATATCCAAGTAGATTAAGCATTAAGCAGTCAACAACTTTATGGAATCAAAATATTTACAATAAAACTCCATCCATTCATCAATTTTGGAATATTTTCTAAAAATATAAAGCATTTAATCCAAAACAAAGCATAAAAATACTAAAATTGAAAGATTTCTCCTAAGTATTATCCATGCATGCCTCAAGAAATAAACTAAATAAAAGAAAACCATTAAATATACTTCACTAGATTGCTTCACAACTAGGCATAGAATGATGCAGGAGTTTAAAGAAATGTGGATTATTTTCCATCGGATAGTGTCAGTATACACCCAAATCTGGCACAACACACAATATTTTCTAATAGGAAAAAATAATCAGCTATGTATGATTTAATATCAAGAAAAATATTTGAATTCACCTTGATATTAGTTAATATCAAATAAAACATACAAGTTTTAATTTTGAATGGAATACAAAATAGGAAAAAGAATAAAACTTGAAAAAAAATTAGTTCTCTCAAATCCACAAATTCTGAACTTGATTAAAATTAGACAACTATCAACCTTTTATAGGAACAAGGCCCCAATGAGTTCAAATGGAACACATAAAAGAGAATCAAAGGAATAAATCAAATGGTAGGATGTGGTAGATTGCAGCTGGCATACAAAATTTCTAGACTAATTGAAAGACACTTGGAATTTCTTCAGTAGCAAGGTTCCAAACTTCGAGCTTCGGGTCACGGGTACTTTTGCACAAAATGCAAAGCTATTAAAACTTCTTCAAAATCTTAAGGATTGACTATCTTTTTCAGGCCTAAGAATAACCATGCAAAGTTTACTTTAAAAATCTTCCCATGCACAAAACTCTCAATCTTCTACTACCTGACCATATGCACTTCTTCACTAGACTCTTGGTCTGAAGACTCATCTTCACCTTTCTTCTGTTGATATTCCTGGAAAGAAATCAACACTTGATGTATAAATTCCTTTGGAACACCTTGAATTACCTTCCAACTATACTTATTCCTTGAATATTCTTCTATTATTTTAGAAATGACTTCATTCCTCCACCCAATTTTTATTTCATACTTATTCATAGCATTCCTACACTTTATGATGTCATCGATGACTGCTCGACTCAAAGAATGAATAGGATCCTTGTTTACCTTTTTAATC
>CM021109.1:180018094-180223093 GCA_007115665.2 Sequoiadendron giganteum | reverse complement strand
CAGCCTTGCAACTAGTGCATAGTCTATTCTAGGTTGCTGTTTGTACCCTTTCATAACTAGCCTTGCTTTGTGTCTTTGAATTTTTCCTTTAGTTGTACACTTGGTCTTGTTGATCCAGTTCACTCTAATCACTTGATTTCCCTTGGGTAAGTTGGTTAGCTCCCATGTTTGATTCCTCTCTATATCCTCCAACTCTTCATCCATGGCCTTACACTAGTTCTCTTCTTTCACTGCTTCCTCAAATTATGTTGGATCACTACAAGAGAATAATGCAAAATCTAAATTCTCATCAAAATTAGCATGTTGTATGCTATCAAAAATATCCCTCACACTCTTTGTTTGTTGTTTCATAAATGATGTGAGTGTAGGGTTTGAATTATTTTCTAAGCTGCTTCTACTCTGACCTCTGGAGCTACTGCTTTGTTGAATTTTTTAGTTCTTACTTTGTTGTCTCTATTCAAAGCTATTGTTTTGTTGAACACTTGCAAAGCTATTGTTCTGTTGCACATCATTGGAGCTATTTTTTTCTAATGCTCTACAATAGTTTCTTCCTGAGCTACTGTTCTCTTGAGCTCCCCCTAAGTTGTTATCTTTCAGAGCTTCTTCATCTTCAAGGGGTATTGTAACTGAAATACCTGTGGTGTCATCCATCATTCCATCCCATGCTTCATTCTCAATGAACACAACATCTCTACTGATCACTACCCTCTTAGTGACAGGATTATACAATTTGTAGGTTTTTGACTCCTCACTATAGCCTATGAAAATTCATTTTTCACCTTTTTCATCAAATTTCTACTTCTTCTCTTTTGGCACGAGTGCATATACCACACACCCAAAGATCCTTAAATTCTCAACACTCGATTTGCTATTTTTCCATGCCTCTTGTGGAATCATATCACTGACAACCTTTGTGGGGCATCTATTTAGTATATAGACAACCTTTGTGGGGCATCTATTCACTATATCCTATGAAAATGTATTTTTCACCTTTTTCATCAAATTTATGCTTCTTCTCTTTTTGGAAAGAGTGCATATGCCACACACCTAAATATCCTTAAATTCTCAACACTCCGTTTTCTATTTGTCCACGCCTCTTGTGGAATCCTATCACTGACACTCCATTTTATATTTGTCAATGCTTCTTGTGGAATCCTATCACTGACAACCTTTGTGGGGCATCTATTCAGTATATATAGATTGTTGTTGCTACAACTTCACCCAAAAATATGTGTGATAGCCCTTTTTCTTTCAACATACTTTCTATCATGTCTTCAAGGGTCCTATTTTTCCTCTCAATAACTTTGTTTTTATGTGGAGTATACCTAGTTGTGAATTGTTTGTGAATGCCCTCATTCCTACAAAAAAATAGAAATTCTTTGACAATGTACTCTCCCCCTCTATCTGTTATTAGGGCTTTGTTATACTGACGACTCTCCTTTTCAACTACTACCTTAAGCCATTTAAATTTCTCAAAGGCTTCTAATTTTTTTTTCAAACAATAGACTCATATTTTTCTGATGTAATCATCTATGAAAGTCATGAAATATGTGTTTCCTCCTAATATGGGGGTTTTCATGGTTCTGCACAAATCTGAGCACACTAATTCAAGAGGTGATCTTGCTCTCCTAGATTGAAATGGTTGCCTATGTTTCTTTCCTAAAATTCAAGCCTCACACTTGCCATCGGGTTCTACAATGGATGGTAAACACCTAACCATTCCTTTCCTATATAATAAACTTAAACTAGAAAAGCTTAAGTTCCCATACCTTAAATTCCAAAGTTTGGATGGGTATTTGACGACTTTCTTGAATGCACACTATTGTTCCACTGTCGACTGCTATGAGTGTTGGCGAACATATCTATTGGTGTGCATTTGTTGTGTCTGTCATAGATACTATGTGCATCTTGAGAAAAAAATTATATTTCTCATCACCTACACAACTACCATCACTCTCTTGCTTCCTCCTATGTCAAATATCTTGCATTCCCCATTCTCCATCAGGATTTTGTAACCGTTTTGGACCATCTTTCCTATGAAATATATTATGTTTTATGTTGGGGGCATAATAAACATCTTGTATTTTCTGCCTTTCACCATTCTTGGTTTGAATTCTAACAACACCTTTTCCAATGACGAGAACCTTCTAATCATTTCCCATTTTTATTTCTATTTTAATGTTACTATCTATGGAGAAAATAATTTTTTATTACCACTCATGTGGTTGTTGCATCTGCTATCCAAGTACCATACATCATCATTTCTACATTTAGCAAGGTTGTAAACAATGAATACATTGGACTGTTTTCCATTTTCAAACTTGTTCTCATTTTCCACATTCGCATTTTGGTCTCCATGGTCACCTTGCTTCTTTCTACACTCACTAGCATAGTGTCCATACTTCTGTCATTAATAGAAATGCACATTACTTTAATCATACCTATGATTTGAACTTCTGTTCTTCTTCTAGTTCAGGTTTGCTGACTTTGAGTTGCTCATCTCCTTTGTGTTGTCAAAACCTCCTCTTCCAGAATTGATTCTACCTTTGCCTCTTTGACCTCTACCTCTGCTATTTCTTCCTCTTCCATTACCTATTCGATCAGTTTGAGCTTTGAATACTTCCTCTAGGGAAGGATTGGATCTATTCAACTATTTCTCATGGATTTGTACTGAACCCATCAACTCATCTACAGTCATCTTAGAAAAATCCTTTTCCTCTTCAATGGTAATGACTATATGATCAAACCTAGCAGGTAGACTTTTTAGGATTTTCTCAATAATCCTTTGTTCTTCCATTGTTTCTCCATTGATTCTTAACTAATTTATCAAGGTTGACACCTTAGTGTGGAAGTCTGAAATAGATTCACTATCTTTCATTTGTAAGGTCTCAAAATCTCTTCTTAACAGTTGCGACTTCACTAACCTCACTTTGTTAGTCCCTTTATAATTGTTTTAAAATATTTCCCAAGATTTCTTTGAGTAATTTGTTGTTGGAATACATGGGAAAATAGCCTCACTCAAGGTTGTCTCAATCAAACTAAGGGCTTTACATCTTTCATTCTTACTTCTTTTAACCGATTCTTTTGAGGATTTGAAAGGGCTGCATAGGATGCTAAGTCTATGATATAATTGAAATAATTTGTGACCAACTCCCTAGATCATTAGCAAGCAATATTGTCTTTATCTTCTTATCTCATATATCATAGTTTTTCCCATCAAAATTTGGTGGTTGTTTCCAACCTTTGCTCTCATCTCATGCCATTTTTTCCTAGATTTGAGAAAAGAGATTAATTCCTAGATAACCTAGGGCTTTACAAAAGACACCCACAAAAAACTAACTACCCAAACAACTATGGCTTTGATACCACTTGTTGGTAGGAAGGAGTGCAACCACACAATCACTACTATTATAGGACCTGACAAAATGGAAAAAAATAGAAGATACCGAAACCACACAGAGACAACACTGACGAAACTATGACACATAGAAAATAACATATTTTCATATATCCCTTGCTTGCTTCAAAATAAAAAATAGAGAAGACATGCTCTATTCAACAATACAAAATAAAATTAAACTATTTGGACAAACGTCTAATACAAAGGGTTCTACACTCACACCTCAACAACTGTAACTAACTACAATCTTGTCTAGTTGACACTTTCACTATGTTGCATCTAACAAACATTCCCTATTTGTTTTTGTATCATTATTTTATATTGTATATGCCTTCTATTGATGTAGGGTCTCCACTTCAATACAAAAATGAGCTCTACTTCAAAAACTAATGAATAAATTATATTTTCTTGTTTGAAAATTCTCATGAGAATGAGCGCTACAATTCAAATTCAAAATCACCTAACTCATTTAGTGTTGCATCTCAACTGGTTGTTTGTAGGTTTATGTTGGGGCAGTTGGGAGTAATCCCTAAAAAATGACATGGGGGAAGACATCCTCTAATGGAGGATTAAATATTTACAACAACAATAACTTGACTTAGTCAACTTTCCACTTTGGGTAGTGTGGTAGGGACAAAAGGCATGATCTTTGTCAATTGCACATCAACCAAATCCAATGAGACTCTACAATGATCAACTCAATACTCGGCAGGTTTCTCCACACTTGGTGTTAATACTTAGATGCCTTTTCTATTTTTTCTATTGACAATTTCATCTCTTCCATAGTTCCATGGCATGGTAAAATTTTAGCCTAAATTTATTGCAATTTCATCAATTAATGTTATTTATTAGTCTAGGATAACTACCACACATTTATAATTCTATACTAACTACAATATTGATATATGTTTTGAGATAACATTAACATTTAATATTAGTAATTGTCACACTCATATCAATATTTTATGTTAGGATACACATGCCAGATTTATTAGGTGAATTTGTAAGGGGGAGGATATTTTTTAGTTTTTTTTCCATTGTTGACAAAGTGTTGTGGGGGACGGGGATTGAAGGTCATAGTTGAGTTTTAATTTTTAATTTTTATCATTTTATTGAGGTTTGAAACAAATACTTAATCTATGTCTTCATTATCTACCTCATGACATAAAATTGTAAGAACTCAAAATAAAAAATAAGTTTGTAAATGCACTCATACACAAAAAGTGAATGTGTGTTCCTTAGGGAGGGAATTTTGTACAAGTTTACACTGAATTATAAAGTGTAATGGGTGGTTTTGTGGTGCCTTCATTTTATAATAAAAATAATGGATCCTCTTGTTTCTTGCATCATGTGTATGTTCCCTTGATTTGACATCACAATAATGGATCCTCATGATTCTCACCTCATGCATGTGTGCCTTGATGCACACCTTTTTTTAGTTTCTTGTACATCTTTAGTACCTAATTCTAGGCCTAAATTTCTTGTAAAATTTTGTGCCCGATTTCAATAGGCCTATGTATACCTCTTAGAGTTAAGGGTGGATTATTATAATCTTACATGATAATGCTTCTTTCAATGGAGCAACTTATTTCAATCGAGTAGTGGAGGGACCTTCTATCTTTATCTCTGGTATGGGGGATTATTTTAGTGGATCAGGCTTTGTGAGATTCTAGTTCTCTAGAATCAATGTACTATTTGCTTTTTCAACTTCATAGAGTTTGATTTCCTTTGTGTATTCATGGTTGACTACTGTTCTATATGTTCACTCATGTAGTTTTTTGTATCTCTTATCATTATCTACATTTCTTGGAGGTTCGTTGCTTCCAAAAAAAACCAATTCATCTTTGATAGAGTTTACAAATTCAACATTCTTTAGGAGTTCTTCATCATCATGTTCCTATCTTCATGGGATATCTTTTCAGGAGGTCTTATCACTTAAGGGGGGCTGTTAGAGTGAATAATTTTTCTATTCACTATAGCTTAAGTGTACTTAGGCTGATGATATTGGACAACATTTTGTCTAACTGAATGTGCAATCTTTTAGGCCTCTAGTGGTTGCCTATTTGTTTGGTAAACCTCATGTTCATAACTTTTGAGATTGGAAGACTTTCTACCTCACCTCAAAGGTCACTTTTGTAGTCATTATTGACTCTTGTCACCAATGTTGATGACTTAGTCAAATACGTTGTTGGTTTGCACATTCCAACTTATCCAAAGGTTGACACCTATAGGAAACTTTCCTTTTTATTTGTGCCACATCATGGGGTACTTGTCAATCCACATGATAGGTGGATTTATTGTTCCTTTCCTAGATATGCAAGGTAACATTGTACATTTTAATCAACTTTTTTATCAATCTCTTTGATAATGTGAATTAGGCTCATTGTCTGTAAGTTTTTTTGTGGAAACATAAGGTTTTTGTTGTTATGATATTAGATGGAAATCCTAATAGTTTATTCTAAACATACCTCCAAAAATGCTTAGTTCTCACTCTTTCTTGACTTATATAGAGTTTTTATTTAAAGAGATATTATATTGTAATTACTTGATATGGATATTTCCCAAAAAAACATACACAATTCTGACATCACTTTATATATTTATTTATGGAGTCATCAATATTTGGGAGTGATAGACCTAACTTTTATGGGCTTCTTACATGGTCCAAACATCTATGCATTACTCAATATACACTAAAAAGGCATAGACAAATAAAAAATTTCTTTCTCTTAAATGTTTATTATGTGTTTTTCTTTTTCTTTTTTTAATTTATTTTTTTCTTATTAACTTTTTAAAATTGTTATATTTTAGGTTGTTTAGATTTTTATTATTTTATTTTTAGTTTATCTATTTAATTAATTTTTTTTTAATAAATATTTATTCAAAATTTTATAATTTATTTGGATATCTATTTAAATATCTAAGATTTAAGAGAAGTAAAACTTGAATATAGATTAAAGTACATAAATGAAACAAAGAATGAATAACTTTTAGAAAGTCGAATCAAAAAGATAAAAGGTTAGTAATGAAATAATAAATATTAATAATAAGCAAGAGGAGAATTTAATAGAAAATGTTTAGTTATCTTTTTCTTTCATTTTAAATTAATTTATAACATTTTGTATTATATGACGAGCATTCTATTGTATAAGAGAATATACTTCCTCCAATATTGAATAGCATTGAAATGTATTGTGATGTTTGGTAGGGAGAAAAAGGGGATACAATCAATAAGGATAAGTAATGTGCAAGCACATTTCTTCAACACAAAGAAATGATTTAGCATTCTAGAGTTCTACATTCTATGCATCTTAAAAATCATCACACATTCCTTAACACAATTAAACGATATTAGAATGATGATAGTTTTATCTTTTCATAATTATCAAGATAAAGCTACAAGTTTTTTCTTCATCAATAATAATGAATTGAACTATAAATTTGCATACATTGACAATGATATAAATAAGAGGAATTAGAGGATATTACTAATATTACTATAACTAGCACTTGCAGCCGAGGGAGCTGCAAGGAATACACCGATAGTTTTCTATAATTTGCTGAACATTATTGACCTTGTGTTTGCAGATGATTTATATAATTTGCTGAAGACACAGAACAGAAACATCTTTGCCATATTCACATATTTTGTGATTCAAATATTACAAATCCTTACAAAACTTTTCTTGAGCAGTGAGCTAACCTAATCAAAATATAGAAGTATGATAACTACAGTATCAACTACTATCTATCTTGGACATGCCAGAGACTACCTGTAGCAACAGCTTGTTTTTCATTTGTACTATCACATATTCATATCACTTTATACACATTGTTATAATATATTATTCTCACCATTTCCTTCTCATGAAGTCTATGACTATGACTGTCCTATTGAGATATTGTGAGATATTGTGTCTTTAGTGTCATATCTCTAGACTGTCCTATTATGTTTATAGAAAAATATAATTGATACCTTAGTTTGATGACTACCCTGTATTCTTCACATAAACCTTATAAAGGAATACTAAATATTGAAACAATTGATACCTTAATGCACCAATTTAATCCATAACATGTCCTCTTAATTTGAGGATGATATGAGTTTAACAATTGGGACTAAAATTATTATATTTACTCAGAGTATCTATGAGTATCTATTTGTACACAGTAAGTTTCTGCTTGAATATTTACATTCCAAATGCAGCTGAAGAATATTTCATCTGTTCTTTATGCGTTCCTCATAATCACAATATTGCCATTCCCCAACCATAGTATGGATGGTCCAGTATGCAACCTGTTTTTCCTGCAGAGAATATCCAAAGGGCAACCGAGAGATAAATGATTTGCCTCATTCATCTAATATAAGAATTTTGTATGCTGTATATATATAGTCATCTCTAACTAATCCTCATAGCATGATGGCTGAAGGTTGACTGTCATAAAGGTTTTAGTACAGCATCACATATTAGGTCACATAGAACATAACTCACAGGTATAAACACTATCTTGAAATCTCATCCAAGGCAAAACCCACTGAATCACTCTCCATTACTTGATCAGTCATATAAGCATTTACCATACATCTCACTGTCCTTTATGCTTGTTCAATGTATGAGTCCTCTCTTTGATATTGCAATATATTTGTTGTCTCTGATTGCGTCCTACAGCAAATGATTGATCATTCTCCTCTATACAGTCCTTCATGTCATGTTCTGAGCATCATGTCCTGCAAACAAGCACTGGCCGTTACCACATTGCAAGCAATAAGGGACATCTCAAGCTGCTAGATAATATGCAAAGCAGAGAATGGCTTTTAAAATAAATATGCAAAGCAGAGCTTTAGAATAAGGACATAAAAGGAATGTAAAAGAAGCTCAGTATGCCAGATCTAGCCCCATGTTACTCACCACTATACTACAGTGACAATACTATTTGGAGGTCGGTTAGACCACAACCATTGATAACCACATATGGCCATTTATTAACAACTACCCAAAGCGATCAAGGAATTAACATAATAAATCGGCTTTACAATTAATACATTATTTATTGAAATGGTCTACACAATGAAAAAGTTCATTTTTGGAGCTCCCTATCTAATCCTCTTGGCAATTCCAAGGAGAGAAAGACAGAAGATTGCAACCTTCCTGTATAAACTTTAATCTCATGTTCCCCTGATAAAGGGGTTAAAACCAATAGACTAAAATGAGCATTAGCAAGGTGGTCAAGCCCTACTCCGAATGCAGGTAGACAAAAATTTTATGGGACATCTAATGAAAATTCCCAATCCAACTGGAGCAGATGGTCTTATTATGGACAAGATGCTCAGGGCCTTTGCTCTAAATATACCAAAGCAGACCAACAACAAAGGGAAAGCTTTAATGCTAGTGCAAGACCTGAAGTAGGCCATCTTATTGAATATGGAAAAGTTGAAACCAATTAGCCTGTGAAAATTCTACATTTGTCATTTACCCATTCACTCTCATAAAATTCCAAACTCCTACTTGGAAGCTAAATGAAATCATAAAGGAAGATTGAGCATTTATTCGGCAACTCAACCTGGTTGTCTTCTCTCATATTTACAGAAAGACAAATATCCCAACAGGTTTCTCAACTAATGTGGGCACATCTCTTCCTGAGTACCATATGAAATTGAACTGAGCTGCACTGGACTGATAATAATTAAGCTCTATAATAGACTAGGACCTAGATGTTTTGTCTTGATAAATTACAATTAAGGACACAGTTGCAACAGTGACTGCACTGTTAGACAATTATGCACAATGTAGATGCCATACACAGAGGTTTGCTTACAGTAATTGTCACAGCTGGAACTTCATGAACAGTGAGGCTGAAAAGAATGATGCAAGGAAGATTACATACTTGAATTGGAGTACAAGCAATCAACCAATGCATGGGCAAGATGCTCTAAAGTAGAAGCATCTTTTAGAACTAAAATATAAAAGTAACTTGAAATGGCATTGGAAAAGCAAGCATTTACCTCTAGCAACAGTCATCCTTGCTTGTTGGCCATCTAATAGGAAGATTGTAATCTTCTGGTGGAGGGATTAGGCACTTAGTCTGTACGGAATGACACCAATTGAACATCAGAATAGTAATGACAGGAATTGATCAGATTTGACATAAATTTCATCTAGGAATTTCAAAATTGAGCCAATAGATTTGACATAAATCACTTAAATCTCACCAATTCATGCATTAGAGAGCATATTCAAATGTCTCTGTGTGTGATTTTGGCAGTGAGAGAGAAGGACAGTCTTCAGAATGTTCATGCTGAGTAAGGTGCAAATGAAAGTTGACGATCATGTTTGTTGTTTGTCTGGCAGAATTGCACGCCATACACAGAGGTTTGGTTACAGTAATTGTCACAGCTGGAACTTCATGAACAGTGAGGCTGAAAAGAATGATGCAAGGAAGATTACATACTTGAATTGGAGTACAAGCAATCAACCAATGCATGGGCAAGATGCTCTAAAGTAGAAGCATCTTTTAGAACTAAAATATAAAAGTAACTTGAAATGGCATTGCAAAAGCAAGCATTTACCTCTAACAACAGTCATCCTTGCTTGTTGGCCATCTAATAGGAAGATTGTAACCTTCTGGTGGAGGGATTAGGCACTTAGTCTGTACAGAATGACACCAATTGAACATCAGAATAGTAATGACAGGAATTGATCAGATTTGACATAAGTTTCATCTAGGAATATGCTTTGATAGAGGTCCATACCATGTTCCTGGCCAGGGCTGTTGCATCTATAAAATCTGTCAAAATTCCTTTCTATCAGACTATTCACCATAATCCCTACACATCATGGAAAATAGTGATTGTGTTATGTCAGTATTCTTTTTGTTGGGTAAATGATATGAAATTCATAGAATAGAAGGTTGCATTTGGAATTGTGTACCTATTGTTATTATAATGAGAGAACTTGTAGCCGAGCTTCTTCTTTCTTCTTGATAATGGTGTAAGGGTTATTTTTCATTCGGGAATAGTGGTCAAATGAGAATGGTGGTTCTATTCGAAGATCGTTTATTGATTTGACCCTAGATATAGCTGTAAAAGTGAGTCTTTGTCTTTCAATTTTTCCAATATCAATTGTTGCTTTTTGTAGTGTTAGCCCTTGAGATTTATGTATGGTTATCGCCCATGCCATGGATAGTGGTATTTGCCTATGGTTGCCAATAGATATGGGTGTGATAGGTATGGATTTTGATTCCTTTTGGTTCCATGGTGGGCTATTGTACTCATCGAAGTGCACCACCATGTATGAAGGTAAATCTGGTGGGTTAGAGCCAATTGTGTAAACAATTTCTTGTAATTTTCCAAGAGAACCGTTGACAAGGCCTGTTTGAATCCATAAGTTTGTTGTTAATATGACTCGTTGGCCTCTACATAGGAGGACCTCTTTTGGAAGTTGTTTTGAGTCGTCAGTTTTTGATTTTGTGTGTGTTTGTGTTGCAATGCATAGTGCTATGGGAAGGTTTAATAGTTTGAGCATTTTTTTGTTATGTAGTGTGACTAAATCATTTGTGGAAAATAGGTGCATCGATTGGTTGAAATTTGTGTGCTCATCGTGTGATAGATTTTTGTTTGTGCGTGTGATTAGTAATTTCCAGTCTTCCTCTAGTGGTTTTGCATTGCACATATTTTGTACGATTCGGCGAAAGGCGGTTTGGGTTTGGGAGTCACCTTGTTGGCAAAAGCTTGTTTGTAAAGTAACAACTGTGGTGAATTGTTCCCATAGGAGTATAGCATTCGAGTGGGATGCATAGATTGGTTTGTCCATAATAGGGGGGAGCTATGCCAAGTCACCTACAAGTATTATAGATGTACCTCCAAAACACATATGTTGGTTGTGGGGGAAAGCTTCGCACAATCTGTTGTCTATTTTCAGTAGTAATTTTGGTCCAATGAAGCTCATTTCATCAATTAATAGGTACTTGATGTGTTTCATCTCTTCTTGAAATAATGTTAGTGATTGCCCTTTTAATGGTTGCATTTCTTTTATTGGGATTTTTAGGGCTGAATGTATTGTGGATGCATTTATGTTGAATGCAGCGATCCCTGTAGGAGCAACGATAAGGAGGGGGTTACGATTTGGTGGTGATAATTTCCACATTGTGTGTTTTATACAATGAATCAAATATGATTTCCCTGTACCTGCTATTCCTTGTATTATCATGTGCAATGGTTGGTTTGAAGAGGTGTTGTTATAATCTTGTTTGATAATAGTCAGTGCAATTTGCTGTTTTGACGATAGTGGGTATTGTGGATCAGCGAATTGGGATGTTGATTGGTCATTTTGTTGTGACTGTTTGTTTGTGTGTATGAAGTGTTCTGCAATTTTATGTAGATGTGGCGGAATTGTATGTGTATCCCATTTGTTGTTGTTATCAAAATCACATTTACCGAGCATTTCTAGGGTGTCTAGATTTACATGATTAGGAAGGCCAATTTGTGAGAAGAGTTCCCATTCATGCAGTGGCACTATTGTTTGTGTATCTGTTGGAGTCTCAATTTCGTCGTTGTGTTCTTCTTGGTTTTCTTCAATGTTTATGATGCAGTCAATGTGCCAAACTGAGTATTGTTTGAGATTCATTTCTTTCCAATTTACAACAATCTCATCTTTATTGAGACCAATGTCTGTGCGTATGTCATGGAAATGCTTGTATAAAAGTAGGTCAGTCCAGCAGAATGTCTCAAATTGTTCTGAATCCTCGTTTGGAATACTATGAAATAGAGGAAAGACGTTTATGATTTCTTTTTTGTCCCTACGTCTCCACTTGCACCCTTTGCGAGAGGATGAGAAAGAGAAAGATTGAGCAGAGTCAATTAGTGTTATTGTTTCCATGTTAAGAGGTCGTTGCATATAGCAGTGCAAATAGTGTAATGGTAATGTATCTGTGTCGATTTTTCTTCTGATTTGATGAAGGACTTTTCGACCAACATTTAATGTGAAAAATGAGCGGCTGCAAACAACTAGAGGCAATTTTTGGAGCATGTGGCAAGTTTCTTGGGCACTTATGTCACGGTCCGTAACAATCTCTGTTATGAATTTTTTGTAGGTTGTTAGAGCATTGTCGGCTGGTGGTTGATGTTTAAATATTCGTGTTAGCATGTCCATACAACTCTCAGACTTTCTTTCTGCCTTAGCTGCATATTTGGCAATGTAATTGAGGACATGCATTTTTGAAACTACAGGTTGGCAATCCATATTAGCTCTCCATATTGAAAGCATTTCTGGATTGTGTATATTTAGTCTATCGTCATTATGAGCAGGAGTGTATTGCTTTTTTCCTGTTTCGTTGCATGATAAGCTAGATGTGGCACATTCAGGCCAGGGAGCTTTGTATCGACAAGCTAGAGTTTGACCCTTTTTATGTAGGCAAGTTCCTTCAGTACATTTTGTGTGTCTTTGGACACGATTGAGCAAATCTTCATAGTCATCAAGTATATCTCTAGAGAAGATTTCTAGTGTGCTTAGTAGGCAAGGGTCATCCAATGTAGATCGATATCGTGTGTTGTTTCTTTCAAATGGTGTGCGTGGGTTCCATGCAGTAACATATTTGTCGAAGAATGTTTTTGCTTGTTGAACTTGTATATTGTTGTGCCAATCAAGCTTGTCCATGTTTGGTGCATTAGTAAGCCAAAGAAAACCATGTATATGTGCAGAGCCTCGATGTTGCCATTCATATCTATACCAATAATCTGTTGCATTTAAGATCTTTTGTAGTACTTCTTCACGGAAGATGGTGAACCTTTGGTGCAAATATAAGGATGTTGTGTGTGGGTTATTAACTATGTTTTCCACTCGAGTTTTGTTTGTTTGTGGTATGCCTAAATTGCCATTTGAGAAAAGCTTTTGTAAATCTGGCCATTTTGTATCTGCTGCGCTCAATGTGAAAAATAGAGTGGGTGGGCCAATTTGGTTGATCATGTTCGATAGCTCACCTCGACACTTATTCCAGTATGAGCGTGTTCCTCTCAAAGAGGAACCAAAGTGCATTAGTTGTTTGGCTAATTGGTTGTCAGGCAATTGTTGCATATGGGTACAAAGGCTTTCAATGGTTGTTGGTATACAATCCTCTACATTTTTTTTCACAAATACTGATGCAAGTCCTTGGCTATGATGGCGCATCATGAGGTTCAAAACAAAATACCGAAATCTTGGGTGGTTGCCAAATCTAGAGTCATGAAATTGCATTAAGTGTAGTATATATTCATGTAGTTCAACTTGTTTATAGCGAGGTTGCATCTGCAATGCAATGCCAGTTGGAAAGAGTGTTGGAAAAGCCATATCAAAAAGTCCCTCAGTATTGTATTTGTTGATTGGTGAGGAGTCCAATTGTGGCCATGGTATGATGTTGTCAGGTGCATCAGTGCCTTGTAAGCTTTCTTTAATGATTTGTAGCTCTGGTTGGTGATTTGGAAGTCTAACCATGAAGGATGATGAATTGGTTAGTTCATTTTCTAGCACGTTGATATCATGTAAGGGTGTTGGATCTTGGTCATGGGCTAATTCAGTTTGAATATTTATTGTATGAAGCATGTTTGAAACATCTTTATTGGTTGTTGGGAGTAGTGCTAGCGAGTCAGTGTCTATTTGGACATCTATGTAGTATGGATCATGTTTGATTTTATATTGTAATGCTGCATACACACGTTTTCTACTTACATAGCAATCATAGTGGTTTCCTTGTGTGTGGAATCTACGAACTATTAGCACATCCAAGTTTGTTATTCTATGTGGAAGGTATTTTGCTATTGTTTTGATATCTTGTGGGAAACTGATTGTATGACCACTATATTTGTATTGGCCACCATGTGCATGGGTGACTTGAATGAATGGACTCACTCGTGCTATTAGAATCTCTTCTACTTGGGTTAGGTTTTCCAATTCAAGTGGTTGTTGTCCAGGGTCCATATTATTAGATGCTGAAAACTGATGTCTACCTTTTTCTTGAAAGCATCTTGTACAAATGACACCATCAGATGTTGAATTGATATGCATCCCAGGGTAGCGCTCATTACATATTGTACATGTTTGTAAATTGGCTAGGGCATCTATCCTTTTTCGAAATGTTTTGGAAGTTGCAAGGAAGTTGTGTAACTTGACATTTTGAGCAGTACCATGACTCATTTGCAGCTTGCTCAACTCTTTTTTTACATTGATTTCCTTTTGAGACAAGGGGACAAGATGGATAGCAAAAAGAATTCGATTTGATAAATTGCATAGTTGCTTTCAAGATGCATTGGGCAGGTTGGTTCATGTTGACAAAATGTTCTTCAATATCAGCAATTGTCTTTCTACTTATTACAAGAGGCACATGCACAACTTCTGTACACAATGACAAAAGAGCAGCTCCATTCTCTGAGTACCATGATTTTAGTTGTTCTGTTTCATCTATGATTGGATCAATGAACAATTATGTGCTTGCCAAAGTGCTTACCACTTTTCCATTATATTCAGCGATGCGTCCATTTTTAATTGCAAGAACAACAACAGTGTGCAAGTGGTACATCTCTTGGAGTTGTCCGCCTTGTTTTTGAGCGGTTGGACCCCATAGAGTCACATTAGCAGTAGAGGAAGCCATATCAATTAGCTTAATGGCCCTTCTAAGAACTTCTGAACCATCTCTTCTTCTTATTGTAGAGCTGGGTTCAACACAAACAACAATTCCAATAATATCAACAAGCAAATTGTTGGTGGTGTGCAAAATGTTGGCAAGGGGCATGAAAGAAAATGGATGCTTTGGAATTCCAACATCATTTTCAGAGGTTGAAACCTTCGAATCATCCTATAGGCAAATCTCAAGTTGGCTATTGAGCTTGTTGTATAATCTGTTAGCTGATTTAATGGTCCCCCCAGATATTGTGTAGACAGCTCCAACTTCAACATTCTTGTAATGAAGATCTGCCACCTCATTGAAGGAAGTGACACGTATCTCAATACCATCACAGTCAATAATATCAAATGAGAAAACATGTCCTTGGCCCTTTTGAGTGTTGAACTCGTGCATTTCTCTTTTCATTGTCACACGACCCTTGATAAGCCATCTTGTTTGAAAGGGTTCAAATTTTTTATGGGAGTAATGATGGGCGCACTTTCTTCTATGTGGTGGGATGATCTTATTCCAAAGAGGGTTCTTCGGGGATTTTTGTTCTATACAGTGTCGTTCTTAGGCATATTTGTGGTTGTGTCAAGTGAGTCTGTGGCATGTAAATGTTGGTGTGCCTCATTTAACAAATACATTGGGTGACCAATGATATGGTGGTGTGAACAAGTGATTTCTAACTCTGAGACGATAATCCACCTATTTATTGAAAAGGAGTAAGTAGGATGAATAGTATATTAGAAGTTAATAAGAAATCATCTATTCACAATCTCTCACCTTGACATGGAAATAAGAGGGCAACTATATGCGAGAAGCAAAACTATAGTACCCTATTGGATTTCTTCCAAAGCAATGGAGGTATTGTATTTCTTCGAAAGAGTAGCCTTTTGCTTATGAACTCCATCAGATAGATCTATTTTGTATCGGGTTGTTGATGCAATGCCATGGCCAAAGCTGCCTATATCTATTACTTGGAGGTATGGTTGTGATATATAATTCCCATCGTTGATCATTGTGATTGCATTGGCGGTGAGTTCAAACTTTTGCATTTCCCCTACAATAGATTCATTTGGAACATTTGTATGTGTGGAGCCTGCCATCTGGAAAGGAAAATACATGGCTGTAATGAATATTCAAAGTATTGTGGCAAATTATTAGAGCGCTATCATTTCCTAAGTAACTGTATATTGTAATGACATATCTAAGTTGAACGATATCAGCAACACTATAATAATATAAATTTAGCTTGGATATGTAACTAATGTTGAAGGTCTTATAATACTATATAAATAGTATATATATTTTTTATGACGATGTGGCATTGTAGTTTTCCTCTTGGTGTTTTGATTGTAGTGTAGGAAATCCATCAGTAGGATGGTCTATTTCTTACAATCTACAGTGCACCACTGTTGTATTATTTTATATTTTTATCAATCAAAGGGTAGAAAAGTTCTATCCCTACAAAAAGCCTTTTAATTAAAATATGTTCAATCCAATCCGAATATACCACAACCAGAAAAGTATAATTGTAAAATACCATAATCCATAAGTTCTATAGTAGGGTTGAAAAAGCTTTAAAATGGATCATAAAATGTAACTTTACCTTTTTCTATTTGACATTAACAAAATTTTATCTTTTGCAATCTATTTATCAACATTTCTATAGAATGAAAATTTGTCAAGCAAAGCCAAACAAAGCACAGTTGAACTGTTGTTGGTACTCCTACATCATTTGTACTGTGGTTTTTACTATAACTGTCCATCATTCAAATTCATGCATCTAGTAGCATTCCTGCAGGCCACAGTTCTGTGAGGCATTCTGGCAAACCATCCACATGTCTTGTCTATGCTTCCACATTTTCCATACATGTTTACTTAGGCGCTACTAACTACTAACTGCACTTGAATGAAAGCTTACAAGACACTTAGATGAATCTATTTGGTGCATATCATGCAACAATGACAGTCACGTTTATTTGATTCAATTGTCAAAATTGCAGAGCTCTTTCACAAAAAGGAGCAGAGGCCCAAAGGAGGCCTTACAAGAAATCAGTTCTTTTTATTAGTTCTTACATGTAGTTTTGCCTATTATTTTGTGCCTGGCTATTTGTTTCCCATGATCACATCCCTTTCATGGATTTGCTGGATGTTTCCTAAATTTTTTCTGGCACAACAACTAGGTTCAGGAAAGAAGGCCTGGAACATTCATGGGACAATAATAGTATTGTGCCTATTTCATATACAGTTCGTTAATTAGTGGTTGCTGAAGGATGGGTAAAGACATAATTAGAAGTCGCTATACATGTTCTCACCTGTTGATTTTGGTATGATTTGTTTCTTTTATTTGCTATTTCCTAGGCATAACTGTATCCAATGTCCCATGTTTAATTAATTTCAACGAAAAATATACTCTGAAACCTGTCTCACGCCGTTTTACCGCTGTTGGGTTGTCGTTAAACAATGAATGGTTTCTGTTGTGGTCAGATCAAATCAAATTTTACAGGTTTTCGGTCATGGTCAAATCAAATCAGATCTACCTGAATCATATCGAGTTTGCTGAAATATTTCCTATCTTATCCTTATCCTAATGCCACCGCCACTGTCATTTCCTATAAAAATGTATCGTTGCAACTATCCCATCAGACCTCCAAAGAACCAAGTCCAATTCGCCATGGCCTATTATGTTTTCAATCACTCCAAACTGCGCATCTAGGAGCCGGTAAACGATTCCTCCATTTTCTTTTTCCCTTTTCTGATGATTACAGTATGACAAAATTGAAATGGAGATTGTGGGTTTTTGACGTGTTCATTTAGGATTTGTGCAGTTTGAGGAGTTCAACAAAATGGTGTATCTGGATGCCGACATTCAAGTCTTTGACAACATTGATAACCTATTCGACAGGACAGATGGGTATTTCTATGTTGTCATGGACTGCTTCTGCGAGAAGACATGGAGTCACAGGACCCAATATCAGATCGGATACTGCCAGCAATGCCCCAACAAGGTGACGTGGCCTGCTGAATTGGAGAAGGAGTGCCCTGCTCTGTACTTGAATGTCGAAATGTTTTTGTTGAACCCAATAAATTAACCTTGGAAAGCATGATGGAACCAAGTCTTTTATTTTTATTTCTGGTCACTTATCTTTCCTGAAATGCACATTGTGCTTGCGTTTGTTAAAACTACAATAGAGGCGATCTGTTGAGGTTTTTGTCCGTTATTGTTGCATAAGTTTTAGTGTTTGGTTTAGTTTAACTTAAAATGGTATGAAATTCGTCCAACCATAGACCCGTTGTCTTGTTCGTCAATTCATCATGAGCTTGCAGAGGTTTGAACCGGTGCCGAGAGGGATTGCTAAAGTTCCTACATGTATTCATAAAAGCATGAAGGATATAGGAATTTTGTGAGATGTTCTAGTTGGAAATGCTCTGTTAGATATGTATGGAAAATGCAGATGCAAAGACAAGGCACACGAAGCCTACTGTTTTCTAGAGGAAGTCAGCAGAAATTAATTCAACCTGTTTTATTGTAAGGCTCGTCTACAGTAAATCAACACAAAAATATAAAGAGTTCAAAAAAACAAAAAGGGGAAAAACGAAACCCTACCTTTTCCAGAGAATGACGCGAGATTCAACACAAATTGCTGCCTCCTGTCGATAGTGCCCGTAGAAATTGGCACCTGCTGACTACAAAACCTAGCAAACCAAAAAAAATCAATAAACCATACCAAATCATTTCGATACAGGAAAAATGGAAGAACGAAACCCTACCAAATAACTCCAGATTGTGAAGAAACGTCCTCCTGTGAAGGCCAAGCTGGTACCTCAATGAATTCACAGTCAACGATACGTAGGTTGGAAGCACACTTATAAGTAGTCATGGCCATGACGAAGCACCTCCTACGCTATCGGCAAGCAACTGCATAGCAGGGTCAGGGCGCATGAGATGGCTATACAGAGCCGTGCCACGAATAGGCCAAACCTGGAGATAACAAATGGGCCTCATTTTTCACCCACCAACAGTCACTTTCCCCACGTTGACAATTCCCGAGGCAGGTAGCATGAGATGTGTATACAGAGGCGTGCCAGGAATAGGCAAAACATGGAGATAATAAACGGGCGTCGTTTTTCACCCACCGGCAGTAACTTTCCCCACGTTGACAATTCCCGGAAAAAAGATGCCGGCAAGAAAACTTCCGGTGTGAGACAATTTTCCGGCCTAAAGCCCACACATAATATAGCCTATCGGCTAAAATATATTGTCTCAAAAAAAGGTTAGAAACCAAACTCAAAGAACCTCTTTTTGTCAAAAGTTAAAAGAAAAATGTATAGGAGATTGTATAGTTTCATGTGCATAAACGTACACAATTTTTTCAAAAAAAGACTAAATATTTTGGTGGTACATAGAATACTATTCAAAAATGTCAAAAGGTTAATTGAATTTTTATATAAGTAATTTTGTTAAAATAATTGATGCTTTATTTGTTATATCTATTAAAATGTAAACTATATTTAATCAAAAAGAGTCATGTCTCATGTAAGAGACATACTTGTCCATGTATGATATCTATTTGAGGGTCTTTGGATCCATATTTTTATATGAGAGATAATATAAACAATAATATATTAAAGCTCTCCAATTTTTAAATACATTTTATTAGAGAAAATGGTGATGCTTGTGGCTATGTGAATTATTAAAAAAGGGTGAGACTTCAAACAGTGTAGGATTGTCTATGACCATCATGACCATAAGGCATTAGAGGGGAATGTGACAGTGACTACAGGGGAGTTTCATTATAGGAACGAGGGAATCTACATGGTTTGAATGAATAGATACATCTAGCACCAAAATGAGAAGGCATGTAGAGAAGAATCCCATGTGGAGAAAAACTTGGTAATGTTATTATTGAATCTATGAAGGAAAGAAAGGAGTGTAGAAATAAGAGTCCAAACTGGAAAGAGGCAACATTGCATATCCTAGTAAATGATATTTCACTTTTCATATTTATCATAGTATTCAAAAGAGGAAAGGTTTAGTGACAAAATTGATTTGGGAACTAGTAAATTTTTCTGCATATTCGGAGTTGTTGAAGTCACTATTAAAAAGCATAGTCTCCTTAGCTTTGGTTGCATTAAAAATTTGATTAAATATACATAATGGAATATTAAAAGAAATTTGAGGAATAGTATACTTTTATATTGAAGTTTGGATGTATACTAATATAGAGGTGTTGATGATAAAATTCAATTAGTTTTTCTCTTTCGGGAAAAAAATTATAGAAAGATTGATGTATTGAAGTCTTGATTATAAGATATTCTTACAAAAAAATTCAAATGTGAAGAGTTATGGTTTCAAATTTTATGACTATATAAGTTTTTTGTTTTCTAATTAAATAAATTGTTGACATAGATGTGGCACACACACACCAAAATGCAGATAAATTCTCACAGAGGACCGCAAGAACTTACCATTCTTGAAAGATCCACTAGGAAAACCTAAATCTAAGGTGATCTTAGCTTGATCCCAAGGCTCGAGAATGTCAGGTCTTGATGCACTAGGTTCAATCAAGGTTCATTGTGTAAATTTCTATTAAAAATGAGGGGCCTATGGTTATCACAAATTGGCTAGTGTCCAAAGGATTGTAACATAGTCTTAATTTGATCATTCATATGCCACTTAACAACTTCATGAAATTAAAAGATTTATAATAAATTTTCATGAAATTAAAATTACTTGAAAATATCCAAGTAGATTAAGCATTAAGCAGTCAACAACTTTATGGAATCAAAATATTTACAATAAAACTCCATCCATTCATCAATTTTGGAATATTTTCTAAAAATATAAAGCATTTAATCCAAAACAAAGCATAAAAATACTAAAATTGAAAGATTTCTCCTAAGTATTATCCATGCATGCCTCAAGAAATAAACTAAATAAAAGAAAACCATTAAATATACTTCACTAGATTGCTTCACAACTAGGCATAGAATGATGCAGGAGTTTAAAGAAATGTGGATTATTTTCCATCGGATAGTGTCAGTATACACCCAAATCTGGCACAACACACAATATTTTCTAATAGGAAAAAATAATCAGCTATGTATGATTTAATATCAAGAAAAATATTTGAATTCACCTTGATATTAGTTAATATCAAATAAAACATACAAGTTTTAATTTTGAATGGAATACAAAATAGGAAAAAGAATAAAACTTGAAAAAAAATTAGTTCTCTCAAATCCACAAATTCTGAACTTGATTAAAATTAGACAACTATCAACCTTTTATAGGAACAAGGCCCCAATGAGTTCAAATGGAACACATAAAAGAGAATCAAAGGAATAAATCAAATGGTAGGATGTGGTAGATTGCAGCTGGCATACAAAATTTCTAGACTAATTGAAAGACACTTGGAATTTCTTCAGTAGCAAGGTTCCAAACTTCGAGCTTCGGGTCACGGGTACTTTTGCACAAAATGCAAAGCTATTAAAACTTCTTCAAAATCTTAAGGATTGACTATCTTTTTCAGGCCTAAGAATAACCATGCAAAGTTTACTTTAAAAATCTTCCCATGCACAAAACTCTCAATCTTCTACTACCTGACCATATGCACTTCTTCACTAGACTCTTGGTCTGAAGACTCATCTTCACCTTTCTTCTGTTGATATTCCTGGAAAGAAATCAACACTTGATGTATAAATTCCTTTGGAACACCTTGAATTACCTTCCAACTATACTTATTCCTTGAATATTCTTCTATTATTTTAGAAATGACTTCATTCCTCCACCCAATTTTTATTTCATACTTATTCATAGCATTCCTACACTTTATGATGTCATCGATGACTGCTCGACTCAAAGAATGAATAGGATCCTTGTTTACCTTTTTAATCCATCCCCTGAAAGCCTTTACTTTTGTCTCATCTTGTCCTAATGTTTGAGGATTGAAATTATGTTGAGATAACATCTCAATGAAACTCATATCTTTGTCCACTAGCTTCTCACTTATTTCAGTGATCTTTTCTAATCCATTTACACATTGTAATAAAGTGTCAATTACCAACTTAACTATACCCTCCATTTTTTGATCACCAAAAATTCCTATTCTACAATTACCTTTTCACTTATCAATTCCCGAACATCCATATGAAGAAGTATCTTCAATCTCCACCTTTCTATATCATTTTGTTGGTAGTCTCAACATTCACTCTCAAGTCTTCTAGACTTTTCAAGCCAATGGTATGACTCCTTACATTTTATAATTGCCTCTTTTATTGATTCTTCACCTTGTTTCACTAGATTTTCTATCCATTCTTTGAACATGCTCATGTTGTCTTGAAGTGTTGTGATAGCATCTAGCTGCTCTTTGGAAATCAACACTAGGTTCTAAATCAATTCAACTCAGGATTGACTAGATTGAGATAATGTTCTAATAAATTTTTCCAAGACAACAACCTGCTCAAGATTTAATTCCTTCAAGTATTTTGTTTATATTTCTTCATTCAAGCAATAGTAGTTTCTAAATTCCTTCTCGTCTCTTCTAACTCCTGCTCCCATGACGAATGTCCTATATCTATCATTGTCACATGGTAATCCCTAATTTTCATTTCATCTTTTTTCTTTTCTCACACCAGAGTAGCTATTGAGAGAGTTCTTCCTCCATCTAGATTTCTTTTAACATGTCTATTCTTTTCTCTAGCTCTAGGCTTAGGAGGTTCCAATTCTTGCATCAAAATTTTAAAATCTAGAGGCACTAATTCCACCTCCAATGGTGGAGCCAATTGCTTGACTATCTAGTCATGTGCTTGTTCATTTTGTCCCGCCTCTTCAATATTAAATCATTCTTGATGATCAGAATGTTCAAGAACCTCTTCTCACAATTCCTCAACATTTCCTATTGCAACCTCTGGAAAATTACATTTTTGGTCCCTAGTGTCAAGGATTGTGGATTAACATGATCTAGTTTCGTCCCTTGCTCTTTGAGACTTATATTTTCTTGTCCTTCCTCCTTTTCAACTTCATTCCCTGGAGTAGAATTTTCCTATTTCCATGAAACATCAAGATTTTTACCATTTACTTGTTTCTTACCCAAGGTCTATGAGGACTATGTATCTTTATCTATATCTTAGCTTTTACTTGGCTCTACTAAAGTTAGGGGTTTCTCAACAATTACTTCAGCTCTTCCTCATGAAGTACGATCCTCAATTGCATGATTATCAACTACATCTTCATCTTCATCAATAATGGAAATAGGGCTTTGAATTTTAGTTCCCCCATTTCTCTCAGTGGCAACACCTCTTCCATTGCATTTATTTCATCGAGGTTTCCCACCTCTTGGGTGAGTGATCCTACAATGAATTTGTCTTCTTCTCTATTTCAAGATGTGACCCTATACTGGGAACTTCTTCCACCATAGGATGCATTATTGGATTTCCTTTTGACTATTTATCCTTGAACCATCCCATTAAAGCATACCATCTTTCAAGTTGCTCTACATATTATTCTTCAGTTATTTCAAGATCTTCCCTTGTAACTATGGGTGTCCCTCCCAAATTTTGTCTCATTGTTGTATTAATAGTGGGTGGAGAAGTAAACATAGCTGCTACATTTTGCAATGCCTACCTTGTCCTGACATGTCCCTATGCTATCATTCCTACTTCTTTAGCATTCAAGGGTTGTGCCATTGGTATTGTTGTGGAAGAAAATGCCACCTTTGGTATTTCCATTACATTGACTAGAGTGACCACATTTTATTTATGTGGCCCAATTGACTGTGATTCCATTGAAATTTCGCGGATTGAGGTATCAAGTACTTCTTCCCTACCTTTCTCAACTTCCCTTGCTTCAAAAAAAATTCTTTTCTTTTTAGCAACCCCTCAATGCCCCATTTAGTCACTAGATTTTTCTTTCTCTTAACATTGTGTGGGTATATGGGTGTTATCCCAACCTTCTTCATTATTTTGAGGTAACCATTAATCCAAGACTAATTATAGTTTAGTACTTGTTTAGAAATTTGTTCAATGGTTACAACCTCCTTCTTAATCTAGTCAAGGTTTGGAATAGGCTCATCATAAGCTTTGTCTAATTCATAAGTTGAGTTTCTTATGTCTCCATCATCAAGATCCATTTGTTTGAGAACATCATAAATTTTGAGAACCTTTATTACATCCAATGACAACCTCTCATATGACCACTTCCTCACAACATGATCATCATCATAATTACACCAACAGTTATCCAAGTGAGGAAAATGGGCATATTTCTTTCTTATATTCTTGGCAAGACTCTCCATCAGGTCATAATTTTCCCTCTAGAGTGTGAAAAACTCTAGCCCATAGGTTTTTAACTCATCCTCATATAGACTGGAATTTTTACCCAACATGCATAAATATAATTCCCAATAATGAATGGGAATTTTACAAATCCTTTCTTGTGTATTTGTGAAAAAATAGTATGAGATGACAACACCTATCTCACAAATTCAAGTAACAATATTTGGGCAACATGAAGGGATAAGTTGTAAAACCTTCCACTCTAATGTAGGTGAATGTAGGAAGCTGAATAAACCAACATCCAATGGTGCATATAAAATCTTGCACACTTCAAGAGAAAATATCTTGGCTTTATCCACTTCCATCAACTTTACCAGCTTCATAAAAAACACATCATTTACCCTTCAATAGTTCTTTTAGTATCGGTAAGCAATAATCTGGGGAAATCTATGATAAATTAAATTATTTATTGGTTCTCTCCCCATGTTATCTACTCTATTCAAAACTTGCATATTTTTCCTTAGGGAATAGGAATATACAACATATGAAGACATTGTGAACCATCGGGTAGTTGGAAATGTCTGCATGTGTTCATGCAATTTTTCACTGATAAACCTTCCCCAATGAATCTGCATGGGAATTTCCTTCATTTTCCTCATAATTCTAAACATCGAGGGTTTGAATTTGTTGGCATATCTACATCTATCCATTCTACTCAATAAATTTATCATATATTAAGTTTCTTAGATGAACGATGACCTCAGGATATGTCTTGACATCTTCATTGTCTTCTCTTAGAGCCATGTTGATAGCATGACCTTCCTATTCTGCTCTTCTGAGCTCATATATGTTGTGGTCGTATCCTTCATCTAAAATATATTCATCTTGTTGAACAAGGGGAGCCCAAATGTATACAAAATTCCATCTATCTAGAGGTCTACATAGACTCTCCCTTCCTTCACAACAACCCTCTTGTTTGGGTCGTACCATTTCATACATTCTAGTATCAATTCAAGGGCATCCATTACAAATGGGAACCCTCCTGCCAAATGCATTCCACTAGTGACCATATCCTTAGTGCACTGAGTGGAATCTTCTTGATGAATCCTCCTAGCGAATTCATACTTGTTGAAGCTTCCCAGATGGGTTTCTATAATCATTTTGTAGGTTGGTATGACTTGCGAGATGCAGAATTCGAATTCCTCATTGTGCTTTCTATTCCTTGAAGTACTCATATATTCTTTAATTTCCTACATTATTAGTGTATGTGCTCTGTGTATGAGTTAGGGATAATTCTAACCATTCACTCTTAATAATTGATAAAATATCCTTACCCATAACCATTTAATGACTAAAATTAGATTAAATTATTTAAGAATACGAGTATTTTCTTCATGAATTTACTAGAGGAGATATTGTTTAATCAGAACCATACATGTATAAAAGATTAATAGAATTTAGTTAAAAGAAAAGAAATTGGTTTTGCTAATAATATGGTTGAGAAAACATAGATTCAAAACCTGATGAAATTGTTCTTCTACATTCTGAAGCTCTTTTTTCTCTTCGCATGCCACAACCGTTACTTTAATTCATTAATGATCTTGTCGATGGATGGTCTTGTGCAAGGTAGTGTTTTATGAAAGCAATTGCATGCTCGAGGTGCTACCAAGTATGTATGTTGTTTGCCACCTTTATTAATTTTGTTTACTGTGCATTGATTACCCTGAACAAATGTGGAATCATGGTGGATTAGGATTCATATCATGAAATACTTGATTTCTACGCTTGGGACCACCTTTGAAAGGAAAGTGAAATAGGTGGCACACTTACGTGTCACATTAGTCTTCATAGGACAATAGAATCAAAGTGAGCATTTAGTTTGGATGTTGAATGAGTAACTAATAATAAGATTTGAAACATCTGACACCTGGTTTGAAAGAGTTGCTAGGGTTAGGCTTTTTACTTATAGGGTTTATGGGAACCAGGTGTAAAGGATGCCCAGGTGCAGGTAAAAAGAAAGACTGGTTTGGTTCAAATGAACTCAGCTCCCAAAAACTCTTGGTTTCTAGTTTCAAAGAAAAGAAAAGTCGTGATGAGGCTTTAACCAATGAAAAGCCTTCACATGAACACTCAGGAAACCTAGGTGAAAACTCACTGAGTGCAACGACTAGCCAGGAACAATGTGAACTTTGTGAGATATGTATTACAGTTAGAGCAATAACACCTAACACTCAAAAACTTGGGAATCTAGATTAATGATAAAATTGCAGGGAAAAATATTTGTGGACCCCAAGCCAAGGAAGACATCAATTTGAGTGAGAGTCGAGCATTTTGGAGCAAGAATTTCATCTTTCCATTTCCTCCAAAGAAACAAACCAACACAAGAAAAAGAAAAGCAATGGAAAATAAGAAGAAAACAGGGCCATCCACATTTTTCCAAAGGGAAAAAATGGGGCATCTTGTGAGACTATACAACATAAATAAGGTTATTTCATCTTTTGGTGAGAAGTCACCAATGTCGAAGATAAATTTTATATAAAAAGTGATTAAGTTTCTACATTGAAGGAAGGATATAACCTTCATCAAGGATGACAACTGTAGTAGTTGGAAGAATCCATTACTAGAAGATATTGCAAGCAAACCATTGATTTGAAAAGAAAGTCACATATGGTAAATGTGAACCCCTGATCCTATGCCTGCACAAACATGAGAAACAAACACATAATAAGAATCATATGCAAGTAAGAATAAGGATTCCCCATGAAATTCATTAGCAATGATCAAAATAGGAAAATATGAAGAACAAGACAAGAAAGTAAATGAAATCCTAATTAAACATGCAAATCCTCAATCCCATGGGGGAATTGGTGTCAATTATATGTAGAAATTGGCCATTTCCCAACTCCTTTGTAAGAATTGATGAAGATTGATCCACTTGATGGTGAATAAAAATGTGATTCCTTGCTAAAATCAGCAATAATCTAGCTATGATGATGGTAAATTCTCAAGGAAATAAATGAAATTGATCTAAATGTGAAGATAATAACTTTTCTTTCAAATTGTGGATGATGAATGAGAAGGAAAGCCTCTCATTTATAGATGTGATTGACAAGAGAAAAGGAAAAATGGATGAATGTGGGATCATTCAACATCCAATGACCAAATGCCACTTGTCAAGATGTGAGTGGAGGAGGATTGTGCACATTTTGATAAATGAACCAATAAAAGTTATTAGGTGGATTTCAAATTTATGAAATAACTTGTTGAAGAGGGAAAGAAAATGACTTAAATTCCACTTGGCTCAATGCACAAGGACATGTAAGAGGAGAGTGAATTCTTTGTTGAATGTACAAATCCACTTGGAGGAATATTCCATAAATATGCCATGTTGAGAGAAAATGCCAATTTTAATGAATCAATTAAATGCATTTTCATGTGCAAGTGGAAAGATCAACTGAATTTAGGAGATGTGATTAAATTAATCAAGATTTTTAATTAATTTAATGAGAGATTAAGTGATGTGACCATTTGATTTAAATTTTTGGGTTGAAATAAATCAAGATGAGAGGAAAGTGAAAATAAAGGATTTGCTTTATTTAATTAGAGAGATGATGATATTAAATTAAATAAAGTTTAATTTATCTAATTTAATAAGGTGACATAGGGATTTAATCAAATAAAATAAATTATTTAATTAAATAGAGATGTAGGGTTAATTAAAATAAATTGATTAATTTAATCAACAAGGAAGAATGACTTAATCAGATAAATAATGATTTATTGAATTAAGAGATGAAAGGTGATGATAAGCTAAGAAGGTGATTCAGGATGAAACAGTGTTAGTAATTAGGATCAAGTGTGTCGATAAATTTTCCATGTCTACATTTTGCCCCTCTTCGAAGCAATGCACTTGTTGCGTTGGTTAAAAGAATAAAATGTTATGATTAGTGTTCAAAAAAATTATTAATTTTTTAGATGCCTCACTGTTGCCCCAGTGAGAAGAATTATGTTGGTATATTGCCCACTCGAGATATCGGATGAAAATTTGGATTTTTGGGTGATCTCATGAAAAAAAAGGACAAGGTGCCCGATGGATCCAAAAAGGTCCCGGGATGCCAAAAAATGCGTTAAAATGCCAAAAAATATGCAAAATGGCCCTCGGTTGGGCAAAAATGGGATCGGGGGACCAAAACCCTAGCTGGATGGATGAAAAGGGTCAAAAACCCTAATTTTTAGGCTTAAAATAGACCTTAAGGGGTCATTTTCACATCACTTTCACACTTAGCCTTTGAAAATTCTTTCACTTTGAGCTCTGAGTCTTGATTGAGATGGCGCAACGACAACTTCCTCGACATGTGTCAGAGAGATTACAAGTACACCAGCGGCCAGCTGATGCAGTTTTCATGGTATGTACCCCTTTCTCAACTTCTAATTTCATCATTTTACATGCATTTATTAGGGGTATGTGCAGGATAATGATGGGCCAAAAAGTGGTGATATCTAAGTGATATGATGGCCCATGTGGCTGGCAACTTTTTTTTTACCTAAAATTAATGAAATGAAAATGGTTTTTAGAGGAGATTCTCAGCTTTCCACCAATATAAATTATGCTTTATTTTGAATTTAATAATTAATTATTATTCATTTTCTATTTTAATTATGACTAAAGTCCTGATTGATAGGCTGATTGAAAAACATCTATAGCTCTCAAATGGTATCACATTTTTTGAATTTGAAACATGCGTCATATTCTATGCTTTCCATACTACAAGATTAAAAAAAGAAATGAATTTCATGAAATTTTGACCAAGTTAAGGTGGTTAGACATATGAGTTTTTATATTTTTTAACTTTTTTATCAAAAAATTCATAATTAATTATTTACTTGGAAAAAAATTACAAAAAAATATGCATCACATCGGAGCATGAGTCCCCTACTTATATCTAAAATCTTATAAAAAATTATTATCATTTTATTGTGGTTAGGGTGGTCAGACAGATACCTACTTCCTATTTTCTCCCTAAAATTTTAGTACTACTGCATTCAAATTTCAAATTTTCACCAAATAGAATGTTTTAAAAAAAATAAACCTAGTATTTTAGAAACTACATTCAATTTTTTATAGATTCTATTCTTGCATATTTTTGAAATAATATAGATAACTTATTCAAATTTTTATGTCAAGTTGCCTAGCTCTGATTTTCTGAATTTTATTGCCACGTAAGGGCCTATTTTTTCCATGATGATCCTGCACATACCCTTAGGGTCAAAACTAGGTTAGGTTCAAGTGGCGCTATATAGCACCGTTGTAAGTGCCAAATCGGTGCCACACAGCCTCTAAGTGCACATTTAGAAATTAGGGTTCCGGGAAAAGACAACCACATGTGCGAATAGCACTGCAGTGGGCTTGTTTAGAAGATAGGATTCCAAGGCGTGTTCAAACTACACCATCGCGATGTAGTTTGGATTGTTCAAACTACACCACAATTGCAAACATGGTCACAAATGTTGTTTGGCCAACGAAAACTCAGTTCGAGGGTCTAATTTTTTTTTAAACTTGATGTAGTGAATTTTCTTATGCAGGAGGACATTGAGATACTTCACTCGACGGAGCACATATGCCTAGTATTGTAAATACTAGAGGGTATGCATGTGTTTCTTCAGGAGCAGCTTAGTGCCCTCAATCTTTGGTTTTTTGCTTATGTTCATCCTATTCGGACCCACTTGGGGATGATGACAACCTTGGTGGAGCAATGGCACAACGAGACACCCTTCTTCAACCTTCCCACCGGTGAGGCCACCACCACACTCGGGGATGTCTAGTGCATTCTATGATTACCCATCCATGACGAGAGAGTGATCTACGATGTAGATGCTGAGAGGGATGCATGTTTTACAGTCATGATATTAGACCAGATTATTTTTTTTGAGGGGCAGATTGACTTGGAGAGATATCGGGGTGTGGTGCCCACGTACAAACTTATTGTCATTGCCATTATATCAAGTCTTGTGGCACCAGATCGATGGGGATGATACTTTAGTCCAGGATGAGGACTAGCTTGGGAGCAGATGGTCATCTGATGAGAGTTCTTTGCTTGGGGCCCAGTGATGCTAGCCTCACTATACAAGGATCTTCATGAGTTTTCCTATCTTGATAGCAAGGCCATCAAGGCTGGGGTCACATTACTGTACATCTAGGTATGGGAGAGGATTCCATTACTCTGTCTGCAAGTCACATTGGTCCCCTTGGATATAGATGATCCAGTTGTCTAGTGGTATGGTGGATCCCAGATCACCTTCACTCACACAGGTACAGGTGGCATTTCCCATTGCTGACATGTCATCAATGAGATGACAATATTCATTTGGAGGCCTTGGTTGGGCATAGGCCCATGGTATGATGATGTTGAGCAGCTATTCTTTTCCTGAAAGGATAGACTGATGTAGGATAGGGATCATACGATGATGGAGAGATACCTCCCTAATAGAGTAGCCCAAAAGTTTGGTGACATTCAGGATAGGACCAATGACCAATACATGGCGATATTTTCTCGTACTACGAGGGAGACCACATGAGGCCAACCCATACTAGCAGATGAGGCTATGACATCATTCAGACAGTTAGTGGCTAGGTCATGGCCATATGATCAAGGGCCAGCAGATGTGGGGGTTACTCAGGCATACCGAGATTGGTTCAGGCCTCCTCTGAGATTGATAGTTCCAGGTCTGGTACTCCCATGGTGGAGATCGAGAGATAGTTCAGCTAGCAAAGGGTGAGGATAGGGGACAGGGGTGATGGGGATAGGAATTGGGATGGAGATAGAGGAGGACATGGGCCACCTCCACATTAAACACCACCACGAGATCAGGCACAATGCACACCACCATGAGTAGAGTCCCATCAGACCCCTCCTTGAGATCAGCCTAGAGATGGGGACAGAGAGGTCCCACAATAGTAGCCACCAAGGTGGCCGCATCACAGAGATGCCTTGATTCAATAGCTTTAGGGCCAAATTCAATATTTGATAATGGAGCGAGATCAAGCTAGGCAACAGGTTTTGGCAGTTACTATTAAGAGAGACCAGGCCTGCTCTAAGAGGGATCATGAGATTAGTTAGTGGAGACAGTTAGAGAGCATTACCTTGTCATCCTAGGGTTGGACAGTTTCCATCTGTGCATACAGAGAGGTTGTGAGAAAGGCAGAGTATTACAGGGTTCATTAAAGGTAGGTAGTTCCACCAGCAGGCCAGGTTCCAGACTTCTCTCAGTAGATAGGGAAGAGGCCTCCTGAGGATCATGGTGAGAGGCAGGAAAGAGAGGGCAGTAGTTAGCAGGGCTAGCTCTGATCATAGATATTTATTCATTTTTGACTCATGGGCTATGATTGTTATTGCCCCTATTGTATCATGTATTTTGATGTATACATACTTGATCTGATTTTGTACCATGACAGTTGTACATTTTTTATGATATATATGAGATGTCTTATTTTATGTGTGATGTATGGATGCATTTTAATTTCCTATATGCGATGATATATTATGAGATGCGACTATTTTATATTATTCCATGTGATGTATGATGCAGTGATTATGGATGCATTTCTTTTTTGTATTTTTCTATTTATTTCATGGTGACGATTGTATGGACGCAGTTATGATATACAAATGATTTATATTATGCCCCTAGTGGTTCATGATGATATATTATGAGTGAAGATATTTTCTTTTTCTTTTCCTTGTGCAAAATTATTATGATGATATATGACATGTGATGGTTTTATTATGAATGATATGAATGCAATGATTTATTAAGATGCTTACAATAACAAATCTATATTATTCTTCATAACTTAAGATAATGATGATGATACATGAGATGCAATGATGTGATGTGATCAATGTTATATGATATGCATTGTGCGTTATGTTGATGGTTTGTGGATGCAGGATGGATGCATTAGCAATGATCTGATAAACTGTCATGGTACCATGCTAGTGTGGAAATAAGATAGAAGAAAAGAGATCCAACGAGCCATTATTATCAATGTTGATGATGATGATTTTCTTACTAAGATTTGGGTTTTTTAAAAGGGCCAATTACTTTATGTTTGATAATACACATAGGTACAATGCATCAAGGTATGAAGAACCAAGATGGAATTGTACCTAGTGTGATGGAATTTGACTTGACAATCAAATAGGAGTATTCTTGTTCACACTTGACATACAAAATCTTATTCAGAATGTAGTTCAAATATTTTAAACATCTCAGACCAAAACTTAGAAAATAAAGCTTTCTTATGTGGTCAACAAGACACCTAAAACATCCTCCCTATGCCCCAAACAAAGCACACATGACCAATTTATTTTACAAGAATATCCAACAAGCACAACAGATAAAAAAGATAATGATAATTGCCCCATTCCTTTCTCTCTAAATCTTTTTGTTTAGACATCATCGAGAGGTCATTGGAATGAGCGCAATAAGATAAATCCAAAGAAAAGATAAAGTAAATAAAAAAGCTAATGTTCTTCATACTGCTAGCCAATACTAAGCTACGGTGATGCTTGATGTTGATGTCCATCATAGGAAGGATACATCCCAGGACATGTTGTGATCAACTGATGATGAGATTTGATTGGATGATAAGCTATTGATACTCCGAGTTGATTAACTTGTTGACTTACTAACCTAGACTTGAGACTTTTGATGGTTAGGTGTTCACTTTTGAACCTGCTAGACTTGCTTCTAATTGAATTACCAAAGGATGGAAATGAAAATTGATTAATTATGAATGATTATTATTGCGGATGAAAGCGAGATGAGACAAGTGCACCATTTTGGGTTTTTCAGATATTTGGATGCTTTTGGTGTTTTGAAATGTTTTGAGGCTGTTTTTGGGATTTTGAGATTTTCCAATGTTTTTTGGTATTTTCGAGATTTATGACCAAGAGACTAACTTAAAGACCTATCCTAGTGGTCTCGGGAGCTGATCTATATATTAGCCTTGCCTATGTTATACACACATAGACCACATAGTTCAACTAATGACAAACTTGATTACTGATGAGATAGCTAGGCAAATGGATTTCCATTTCTATTGCAACGAACTCGTAAAGGACTGACCTAAAATGTCTCGGGGGGTGACCAAAGATCAACCTTCCCTAAGTTCAAGCTCACAAATGATGTAGTTCGACTAACGACTCTATTTTTGATATGATTTTGAGATTTTGATGTTTTTGGATTTTTTTGGGATTTTTGATGAAATTTTGAATGTTTTGAGTTTTTGAATGATTTAAAGAAGATCACAAGAATATACATGAATCTGATTCGATGCAGGTATAGGAACATGCTCCAATGTGATGTGATAGACTACTTCAATAAAGGAAGGACATATTGACCTTAGGAATGTGCCAAGTAGTACTAGGATGGATTATGATACAAACACAAGATCAAGCTATGGTACAGATGCGAACGGATGGATGGGAGATTAATGATGGATGAATGATAGGATGTAAGTGAGTATGTAGAGAAATCTGCAAAGATCTCGGTGGATGGAGAGTGCTTTATTTACACTTGGCACATGTTTTCCAGGTTTTTTCTTTACTGCTTTCAATCATTTTTCTGATTTTTTTTTTGGATTTTTGTATTTTTGTATTTTTTTGTTATCACCAAGACACTTGTTTACTAGGTTTTCATCAAGGTGACCATTTTTTCAGAACATTTTCTGATTTTTTGTACTTTTTAAATTCTATACCTTGCAAGATTTTAGGTATAATTTTTTTTGAGATGGGAGATGTTCATGGGCTCCTGCAGAGGCTCGCCTTCTGGTGTTGATAATTGATATGCCCTTGATTTATAGCTTGTTGTGATGACAAACGGTCCCAGCTAGTTGCACTCAAATTTTCCTTTTCTTTTTGGGTTTGGTATGTTCTTTTGGTTCTCCTTTAGCACAAGTTCGCCTACTTGGAAGGTTCGCTTCTTGATTTTCTTGTTATAACTCCACTTAAGTCGGTTCTAATACACCTGTAGATGGTTTAGGGCATCCATACGCCATTCATCCACTAGCTCGAACTCATCTAGTTGTGAGACCCTGTATTCTTCATCTGTGATGAGATTTTGTAGTGACATCCTTAGGGATGGGAGCTCGATCTCGATGGGTAAGTTGGCTTCTGATCCATAGACCAAGGAGAATGGGGTGGCACTTTTTGGTGTGTGAATACAAGTGCGATAGGCCCATAAGGAAAAATTTAGCTACAGATGATAGTCACGACCAGCGTCATTGACTATTTGCTTAAGGAATTTCAAGATGGTTTTATTGGTGGCTTCTTCCTAGCTATTGCCTTGGGGGGTAGTATGGAGTGGAAAAGCAATGTTGGATATTGAATTTTTGAAAGGTGTCCCATTATCTGAGATAATAACTTGGGGGATACTGTACCAGAAAATGAGGTAGTTTAGGATGCACTTAGATATCTGCTTTCCAGTTATGTAGGTCATGGGAATGGCTTCAACCCACTTTGTAAAGTACTCTGTGGCGGTGATGAATTTGTGTCCATTGGATGAGGTGGGGGTGATTTTTTCGATGAGATCGAGCCCCCATTGTGAAAAGTGCCAAGGTGTAACAATGGGATGAAGCTCCTGAGCTGATGCATGGATGAGGTCCCTATGTTGCTAACACTGCAAACATCTTTTGACGAAGTCATGTGCGTCTCTCTCCATTGTGGGCTAGTAGTATCCAGTTCTCAGCAACTTCTTAGCTAAGGTCATACCACTCAAGTGTGATCCACAAATGTCATTATGTACCTTGGTTAATGTAGCTAAGGCTTCCTTAGTATTTAGGCAACACAACAGGGTTCCTTCAGTGCTCCTACAATAAAGGGTTTCTCCTAGGATGACAAAGCGGATTAACTTCTTGATGAAGACTCGTTTAAGGTTTGGGGTTATTTCGGTAGGGAGGACACCTATTCTTAAGTAGGTGTAAATTCCATGATACCAAGAATCACTGGGACCAACGAGCTCACACACGAATTCAGACTCTAGTACCTCAAATTTTTGTATGAGAATTTTCTCTACAAGGAATTCTTGCTTTGGGACGTTGTGCAGGATTTCTAAGAGTGATCCAATTGTAGACATTGTGTCTAATGCTTTGTTGTTTGCTCTAGGTAGTTGTTGAAATGTGATATCAATGAATGACTTTTTGAGGATTTCCACCAATTTCTTGTATGGAGTTAGCTTGTCATCCATTTTCTGATATTCATTGTTGACTTGATTGATTATGAGTTGAGAGTCTCCATATACTTTAAGAGCCATAATATGCCATTGCACCGCAATCCTTAGCCCTATGACAAGAGCTTTGTATTTTGCTATATTATTTGTGCATGGGAATGACAACTTGCAAGATTTGGGTATGTAGTTTCCTTGGGGAGTTATGAAAAAAATTCCTGCTTCTGATTCATGTTGCATATAAGATCCATCAAAATACATCTTCTAGTGGTCTACTACACTTAGTTTGAAAATTGATTCGTCAGGGAATTCTGAGATAAGTGGGTTTTCTGCATATATAGGAGCTTCTGCTAGTTGGTCTACAATTACTTGTCCCTTGATGGTCTTGCACTCCACATATTCAATTTTGTTTTTTGTCACTATCATGACCCACTTGGTCATCCATCCTATGAGAGTGGCTTTAGAAAGTAGGTACTTGAGAGGATCTATCTTTGCAATTAGCTTGATCTAATGAGCTAGTATGTAGTGTCTGAATTTTTGAGCCGCAAATACAATTGCCAAACAAGCTTTTTCAATAAGAGTATAGTTTAGCTCGTGTCCCACCATGGTCCTGCTGATATAATATATTGCTCTTTCTCTTCCATTTTCATCATGTTGGGCCAATAGAGCACTGAGAGCTATCATTTTTGCTAAAATGTATAGGATTGGTGGTTTTCCTAGGATTGGCGGCATAAAAAATGGTGGCGTGAGTAAGTATTCTTTAAATTTTTCAAATTCTTGGTCGTATTTGTCATCCCATTTTATGCTATTCCCTTATGGAGTAGATGAGAATATGGGATCTATTTGTTTTCCAACTGTGCTATGAATCTGTGGATGGATTGGAGCCTGCCTTGTAGACCTCTCAACTACTTTAGTGTCTTGGGTGCTTCCATTTTGAGGATTTCCTTGACCTTGGCAGGATCCACCTCAATACCTCTCATTGACACAATATATCCTAGGAGCTTGCCTGATTGCACGCCAAAGACACACTTTTTTGGGTTGAGACAAACCTTATACTTTTCCAACGTACCAAAAATGGAGCTCAAGGCTGATATGTGGTCATGTCGTTTCCTTGATTTAGCCAATATGCCATCCACATAATTTTCCACCATTTTATGAATCATGTTGTGAAAGATCAATTTCATGGCTATTTGATAAGTTTCTCCTGCATTCTTTAACCCAAATGACATCATGTTCTAGCAGTAGGTCCCCTATGGACATGTGAATGTTGTCTTGTGTTGATCCTATTTTTCTATCATGATCTGATTATATACATAAAACCCATCCATTAGTGATAGAATCTCGTGTCCAACTATCATATCCACTATCATGTCGATGTTGGGTAGTGGAAAGTCATCCTTAGGACACACTTTGTTTAAGTCTTTGAAATCGGTGCAAATGCGGATGCCCCCATTCAACTTTGAAAATGGTACAAGATTTCACACCCATTCCGGATAATCAATTGAGTGTATGAGTCCCGCATCCAAGAGATTTCGTAATTCCATTTTGACTAACAAGGCTATTTGAGGATGCATCTTTCTAAGCTTTTGTCTCACGGGTTTTTCTTTAGGATATACCACCAAGTGATGAACTACCACCTCCCGGTCAAGCCCATGCGAAGTTTATTTTTCTATCTTCCAAGAATGCCACTAAGAGTTCATGTTCTTCCATGAGAAGTGATTCAGAGTAGAAGGTTATGTGTGGTAGCTCCTTTGTTCCTAGGTTGATGGGATTGCATTGCTCTGCTAGGACCGCTAATTTTTCTTGATGAAGTGCAGTGAGGGGAAGATTTAATCCTTCAACCTTCGGCACCTTAGATAGGTTTTCACCATTGTATGTGTCCTTTATTTTTACTATTTTATGGTTAGAGAGTGCCAGAGTGTGGTTTTCACTCAAGGACCTTGAGATTATTCTCAATTTCTCACTTTTGTGACTGAAGGATTCAATAATTTCCCCGTAATAGGCCTAAGTGTCTAGTGTGATTTAAAATCTAGCCTTATTATCTCCACATGGTACCGTATCCCTTAGTCCCATGAATTCTGAGAGTGCCTCATCATTTTTGAACGTGTCCAAAATTAGTGGTCCTCGTTGGTCATAGTCAATGAGTTGGGGGTAGATCAGATGTTTTTTGTGGGTTTGGTGGTTCGACTCAAACGACAGAGTGCTAATCATGAGTATGGAGGAGTCTTCAAAAAGCATGGGTACATCAGTTATGGGATCATCTTCATCGATACTACTACATACATCAGTGATGTCAAAGGTGAAATTATCTAAGGGTAGACCTGTGGATACGGGTAGCTAGAGGGCAGCTACCGATAGCTGAGGGGGAGTCCTGACTGTGTTAACTGGGGGACCTTGGCCATGTATGGTTATACTCAGAGGGGTAAGCCCAAGGCCAATATTTTTCATTCATCTCTCAACAATGATGGGTTCCAGTCGGCCATTGTTGTTCCTTCCAAGGCTTTCATTTATATTCTAGCCCATACCAAGAATCATTTGTAGCCCCTTACTTCTCTCATCCATGGGAATATTAGGTGCAGGCCTTTCATCTTGGTATAGTGAGCTTGAAATGTCTCTTTCAACCATGACTTCCTCACTTAGATCCCCCAACATCGAAATCTAGAAGGGTCTGCCCTGAAAGTGTGAGAGGGTGTTTCAGCTGGTTGGGGTTGCCCATGTGACCTAGGAGATTGAGGTAACTCTCCTATGACAAAAGCATTCTTCTTCATTTTGTATTACCCACACCCATTATCTTGGATCATGAGCTTGATGTCAGATATGTTAGGGATGGAAGGTGTCTTTGTCCCAGAAGTGGAGGTGATGTTGGAAGGGTCAATATATGAAGTTGAGGGGCCATCATCATTCTTTGAGACTTGGGGAGCTTTATAGAACTTGGCTTCCAGATTCTTGCAATAGGCGAAGTGTTCAACATCACCATGAATTGTGACCTCTTCATTTTGAGATGAAAATTTGATGCATTGGTGGAATATTGAGGTGATCACCTTCATCCCATGGATCCATGGGCATCCCTAGAGGATATTGTAGGGAAAATCAAGGTTGAAGACCTGACATGTGGCTTCCATAGTAGTTGGCCCTACTTGGATTGGGAGTTTGATAGTGCCTTGAGACACTCTTTCCTAGTCATCATACGCTCTTATTGTAATGCCTTTGTCTTTCTCAATGGAATCTTCAGAGATTCCCAGATTCTTTATGAGCTTTAGTGAAAAAATGTTGAGGCTTGCACCTCCATCCACCAGGACCCTTTTGACCTTACTTTTGTGAACCAAGACTTCAAGGTGTAACCCATGGTTGTGAGATGGCTAGGCAGGAAAGTCTTGATTGGAAAAAGTGAGGAGATTCAGAATGGTAATGTTACTGACCATAGCTTGGAACTGGTCTATTTCAAGGCTGGCAGATACAATGGATGAAGGCAATGCTTCCTTAAGTATCTCCCTGTGGGCGACTGAAATCTTTAGTAACTCCATTATGGAGATTTGAGTAGGGGTTCTTTTTAACTAGTCAAGGATGTTGTAACCATTAGGGATGGATTTTTGGTTTACAGTGGGGTCTTAGATGGTTGCGATGCCCCAACAATAGTGACCTTTCTACCATGTGTGGTGACTCCACAATCATCGTTGGCTCCCTTAATGCTAACAATAGTGACCAATTCATCAAGGCATGTGACAAGATCCTCGTATACATGGTTCACTTTGCCAAAATTTTGCTTACCTTTATCATTTCCTTGATTGTGGTTGGGCATCAAATTCATGTATATTTTCAAATCTTGATTGCCAGTTGGTTGCTTGACATTTATTATTTTATCATCAATGAGATCTTGGATGATGTTTTTCAATTTCATGCAGTTGGCGGTCGTATGCCCCTTGAGCTTATGATAATCGCAAAGGAGATTTTTGTTGTACCAAGGTGGCTTCACCTAGGGTTCCTGGTAATTATCATAGGTGGTAATCTTGATGAGGTTCTCATTAACCAACTTTTTCATGATGGATTCAACTGACTCCCCAAGGGCTATAAATTCCTGCTTGGGGGGATACTTGTTTCGCGAAGTGGTCCTCCTTGATTATTGAGGTTGTTGATGTGATTATGGGGTGGTTTTTGGTTTACCACATTTGCTTGCATGTTATTCTAATTATTATTCTACGGTTGATGATGATGCATTTGATTATTTTTCTTTGGAGAACTGATGATGACCTTAGCATTGAAGACTCCATCATTGGTGACATTCCTGTTCTTTTCCCATGTGTGAGGTTTATCATTGTAGTTGGTGGATGGTCGACTGTCCTGATGTTTAGGATAGGTAGGCATGCCCCCTTATGTTATAAGGGCTCTTTCGATGTTGACCGCCTTGGGGATCAATTGGTCGTATGTGGTGATGCATTGCATCTTTAGATAAAATGCCAAGGTCTTGTCCAAATTAGCAATGATGGTGCAAACCTATTGTTCTTCTGGCATGGCCCATTTTCTTTGATTGTCCTTGGATCGCCATCATTGCAAGAAGGAGGTGAATGATCCCCCATTTCCTTGTTTGAGTGTCGATAATTCCTCTAGACTAAAATCCATGCAAATGTTGAATGCGTAATTCTGGAGGAATGCATCTTTGATTTCTTGGAATGTTCTAATGCTGGTAGGCAGACGAGACAACCACTCCATGGCAGCATTAGCTAGGCTTTGAGGAAACAACCACATTAGATATGTGTCATTGTATGCTACTTCCATATGATGTACCTAGAACTCCCTGATGTGATCTTCAGGGTTCCCTATCCTGTGATATTTGACAAATTTGTGGATTTCAAATCCCTTTAGGAATGGTACCATTGTGAAGCTCCTATCAAATAGATAGGGACACAAATTTTTGGGTGTCCTCATTTTTTTTCCTGATTGAAGATCAAGAACTTTCTTTGAGAGTAGCTTGATTTGTGTTGTCACATCACCTTGTAGATCGGGAGGTCGGGTGAACATGTTTTGAGGTGTTGGGTCGATGGGTGGGATGTTGGTGGGAGTTTGTTGCAAGCTTTGTTGAGCAACTAATGCCTTCATTTTCTATTGAGACAACAACACTTGTTGTTGGTCGTGTTGTTGTTGTGCCAACAATGCTTGTTGTTGGGTCACTTCTTGTTGTACTTGATAATATTGCAAGGCTTGTTTATATGCTTCTTACAGGGCTATTTGCAATTTTTCTTCATATTGTGCTTGCGCTTGCACTTGCTGGGCTTGATATTGGGCTTGGGCTTGAGTATGGTCTTTTTGGATTTCTTGTGCGATTTGAGTAGCTTGTGCGGCTTGTGTGGATTGAGTTGCTTGAGCTGCTTGTGCAGTTAGGGTAGCTTGTTGTTGTTGTAGTAAGGCTTGGGCTTGTGTAGCCTACTATGCATGTTGTGCTTGCAGAGCAGCTAGTTGTGCAACCCATTGGTTTTGGAGTGCCTTTTCATGAGTGGCTTGTCGAGAATCTTGTAATTCGATGGTGAATGAATTTTTCGTGTTGTGTTTTGGTGGTGGTGGCAATGGATTGGAAAGGGTGTGGACCATTGTGATGAGCAGAACCATCATGTTGATAATCGAGGTTTGAGTTGTGGATGGTGTGATCGAGATGATTGTTCCTTGATACACTTGAGGAATGGTGGATGCATTGACCATTGGGGTTTCTTGGATGGTTTTCATTTGCTGTTGTGATATCGATGGTAGGATAGGAAGATTTGATAGAGTGTTCTGATTTGATTGATTGATGGTGGATAGAGGAGGAAGACCAAACCCAAGGGGTGATGTGGATGTAAGTGGTAATGGTGGAAATGGTAGAAAAGATAGATGACATATTCCCTTGAAGTGATGATGAGGGATCAAAGACTCTTTTGGCCCCAAACAAATTGATTTCTCCTGTGAGGTAGGGAGAGAGGTTTTTGTGTCTAGAGGATAAATTGGTGTTGCATGATAAGAGGTTGGATCAGCATAATCATGGAATGTGAAAGGGACATATGGGTGTAATGGATTTATTAGAACAAATTGATTTGGTGTGGTGTTTGTATTCAACTCTCTATTATTCACAAGGTGATGTTATTTGAGTTCATGAAGCATGGTGCTTCCCTTTTTAACAACCGAAAGGGTTGAAGTGATAGATGATATGATTTGCGGGATGTCTTGAGTGATGCTTTGAAGAAAAGTGTGGATGAGGTTGAGGGCATGATCCCAAGAGGTCTTTCCACAATAGTGCTTACGTGAAAGTCTAAGGGAGTTTTTCCCCTTCTTTTGCTAACTCAAGCATGTATTGGGAGGGATATAACCTCATCATAGCGTTGACCATTCGATGATTTTTGGGATTTTGCACCATCTCTAGGATTTCATCTTGTGTCATCCCATTTTCAGTGATGTCCCCTACATGACCCTCCTCTTGAGGGGTTTTTGATGGTGGAGGGAAATTTCTTGGAGGATTGCTTGATCCAACAAGATTTATTTCCGGAGGAGTTTGACTTAGATCACTTGAAGTTCATGTTTCCTTGGTGATTTCTATATTCTTCTTGTGTTGAGATTTTGTTTCCACCATAAAATAGAGGTAAATTGATCTAACCTTAGGTAGAAAAAGAACTAAGATAAATTGAGGATCAAAGTGATGATGAAAATGAAGGATGGACGATACGGATGATGAAAAATCTTGAAGAACCTTGAGGGAAATTATAAAATTTTAGGGCTTGATTTGATTTGATTTTGATTGATTTGGATAATGAACATGTAAACTCTAGGAAGTTGTGTTATCCTAGGGTAAAATCGTACACAAGAGGATAATTTGACTAAGTGTGTTAAGTCAAAAAAAGTGATTTTGGATAATGAACTCCTAGACCCTAAGATGTTGGATTTTATCAAGAGGTAAATTCATTGACAAGGATAATCTGACTAAGTGTGTTAAGTCAAACAAGATGATTTTGATTTTTCCTAGAAGTTTAGCATAAATTATGTTTTCAAAGTTTCCAAGAGTTTGTTGGTGAAGTGATTTTTTATTTTTATGGTTGAGAGATGGATAAGAGTGATGATTTTGATCCTAGACTTGACCTAGATAAAACTCCTTCTTACAAGACCTCAGTTTTGAAGAACATACCATACTTTCTATGTGAGAAAAGAAAACCTTTGAAAGAGATTAGGATTTTGCTAATAATAAAACTCATACAAGCTAGGGTTGTTTCTTGAAGCTTTCTTGTAGAAGTTGTAAACAACCTTTCTCTTACCTTGTGAAGCCTTGAAAGATGTTCTACATGGTCCTTTGGACTAAGATTTTTGGTTTTGGGCTTGCGGATTTTGATTTTACGAAAAATAATTTGAAATAACACATGTGTGGGGTTCAATTGTCCTTATCCTTTCTTAATGAGTTCTTTTTACCACAAAAAATTTACCGATTAAAATTTCAAACTAAATGTCTATGTCTCAATTCGTTTTAATTCCAAAAGGTCCATTATGTGAAAATCAAGGTTTCAAGAGCATAGTTTCCTAGGTTGACTTTAGAGAGAGAAAATTGTGATTAAACCCAAAATACTTAGAAGCCTCTAAGGATAATATCCCTAGGGCAAGAAGGAGCACTTGAATTCATCAAAGGTATTTTCTTCCTCCAAAGGGTTTGAAATTTTGAATATCTTGTTGAATGTTTGTTTTCCAATGTTTTAAGACCCAAGCAAGGTGTTTTGATTCCAAGAACATGCACAACCCTAGGATGAAGAGACAATATTTGTTGGGTTCCTACTTGGATAAATACAACTATGTATATTCAATGTGGATGATTAGATGATTGACCACACTAGCTCCCCTCCATGATACACACTTCTCAAGTCAGCAAAGCATCACTAACCATGAAACTCCCATGGCATACCTTTCATATCTACCCAAAATCGCATGTTACATGGGGTGGCTTCAAAAGACATGACCTTTTGCACCAACAAATAGAAAGGATTTTGGCCTTTTCTAAACAAGGGGTCTTAATGTAAGAATTTTGTTCATGGGGGACCATCCATGGAGCAAAAGACCATTTCTTCCCTTCTCGTCAGAATAATCCTCGTGATTCTTGAACTTTCCTCGAGAATCCACACTTATATACCGGTTGGAAGTCGCTTGGCTTTAGCATGTTCTCAGTTGGGTCATTCCTTGGGGTGATTATTTTTCCCACCAAGCATATAAAAGAAAGCAAGCATATCCCATAGTTCAATCGACCTTCATTGAAAAAAAAAGGGAGAACACTCACAATATGCCACACACATTCGCAATATTTTGTTCAATTTTTAATCCTAAATGAAATGTGAAGGCAATCACTTACACAATTTTAAGATCACCACAAAGACTTTTCATTCTAAAGATCGCTATAAAGCATGAGAGAAGTGCATATGTCCTTTTAGTTATATTACCTTCGGTAAGTAATTACAAAACAAAGAAACACTTGTTCATTTTAATTCCACAAAGCAATGATTTGATTTTTTTAGTGCACCAAAATGAAATATGAAATTTTCCTTGTTCAACTTTTAATCCTCAAACCAAATCTAGTGAATTTGTCCTAAAGTTAATTTTAACCCTTTGTTTGCCAAATGGAAAGCTTTTGTAATGTTATTTTTAGGGCCCAAAATAAATTCAGTGTTTCCCAATAGCATGAAGGTAACAATTTTCTTTTTAAGAGAGATTATGAATTCTCTAAGAATGTTGATCAAAGACTAAAGTGTTTAAAAACACTTGGTATAATGTGAGAATGATGCCATAATGCAACCTTCAACTTCGTTTCCCCCCTTGCCTTAAGCTTCAAACTAATTAAAATTAGGAAATACAGAGACATCAAACAGGTTAGGAGCTCAAAAAGTCAAAAACAAAAGGGCACATGTCAAAATAAACTCAATTTGCACTTCTTACTCCAACCCAGTGGCACAATTCGAGGGTGCAGTGGAGTTTAGAAACTACAGTGATGCAATATAGCGTCGCTAATTTCTAACAGTGGCGCTCTGTAGTGAAACATAAATCGTGATTGCAGCTCTATGTTGCAAGCGGCACACTTTAGAGTTTAGAAAGCTTGCGGCCGAGTTTAAAATTTGAATTTTTTAGGCAAGAAGAGCTTAGCGACAGAGTTTGGAACTTTAAGCGGTCTGATATTGTGTTGCTTGACAGTCAGCGACTGAGTTTCCTAGAACCTGCAAAAGAAACACAAAAATAATGATTTTTAAAAAAAAAGCATGATTAGAACTTGAGATTTGCCCTCCTTCTAGCTCCAAAATGTGAACCCCAGATCCTATACCTACACAAACATGAGAAAAAAACACATAATTAGAATCATATGCAAGTAAGAACATGGATTCCCCATGAAATTCATTAGCAATGCTCAAAATAGGAAAATATGAGGAACAAGACAAGAAAGTAAATGAAATCCTAATTAAACATGCAAATCCTCAACCCTTGAGGGAATTGGTGCCAATTATGTGTAGAAATTGGCCCTTTCCCAACTCCTTTGTAAGATTTGATGAAGATTGATTTACTTGATGGTGAAGAACAATGTGATTCCTTGCTAAAATATGCAATAATCTAGCTATGATGATGGTAAATGCTCAAGGAAATAAATGAAATTGCTCTAAATGTGAAGATAATAACTTTTCTTTCAAATTGTGGATGATGAATGAGAAGGAAAGACTCTAAGCCTCTCATTTATAGATGTGATTGAGAAGAGAAGAGGAAAAATGGATGAATGTGGGATCATTCGACATCCAATGACCAAGTGCCGCTTGTCAAGATGTGAATGGAGGAGGATTGTGCACATTTTGATGAATGAACCAGTAAATGTTATTAGGTGGATTTCAAATTTATGAAATGACTTGTTGAAGAGGAAAAGAAAATTACTTAAATGCCACTTAGCTCAATGCACAAGGACATGTAAGAGAAGAGTGAATACTTTGTTGGATGCACATATACACCTGGAGGGATTTTCAAACTTGGAGGAATATTTCATAAATATGCCATGTTGAGAGAAAATGCCAATTTTAATAAATCAATTAAATGCATTTTCATGTGCAAGTGGAAAGATCTATAGAATTTAGGAGATGGAATTAAATTAATCAAGATTTTTAATTAATTTAATGAGAGATTAAGTGATGTGACCATTTGATTTAATTTTTTGGGTTGAAATAAATCAAGATGTGAGGAAAATGAAAATAAAGGATTTGCTTTATTTAATTAGAGAGATAATAATACTAAATTAAAGAAAGTTTAATTTATCTAATTTAATAAGGTGACCTTAGGGATTTAATCAAATAAAATGAATTGTTTAATTAAATAGAGATGTAGGGTTACTTAAATTAAATTGATTAATTTAATTAACAAGGAAGAATGACTTAATAAGATAAATAATGATTTATTGAATTAAGAGATGAAAGGTGATGATAAGCTGAGAAGGTGATTCAATATGAAACGATGTTAGTAATTAGGATCAAGTGTGTCGATAAATTTTCCATGTCTACAGTAAAAAATAATTGGAAGGGACTGTAGCTTTAGAAGAAATCCTAAGTCTAAATAGATACAAAAATTTTCCATATATTTTCAAATCATGGAAAAGTGAAAGTGTGTATAGCCACAAAAATGAAACACCATCAAGTATTGCATAAGTGGTTCTTCTTTAGTTAAAGTTTAATTGTATAAGGAAGCAATTTATTTTCAATGGAAAAGATAGGGAAAAGAGTAAAGAAGGAGAATAAAAACTCAATGTCTATAAAAGATATTTTGAAGAAAGAACTAGAGAAAGTTAGAAAGATAAATGTATAATTAGAAGACGAAAATATGTCACAAAAGGAAGATATATTAAAATTGAGAGAAGAAAATAATTTTTTCAGACAATTACTTGAAGCTTATGTAAATGAAAATTAGTGTCTAAAGTCTAAGCTTACACTATGTAATGTGTCATGTGATACAAGTGATTTTTTTTATTCATTAGATGCATTTTTTGATAAATGTGATATAGCTAAAGTCTCTTTTGATAAAATGTGTAAGGAAGACAATATTATTTTTGAATCTACAAATATTTCTAGTTGTGAGGATAATGAGAAAGGATATCTCCAAATAATGTTGGCTTTAAGATAGTGAAAATAATGGGATATGAAGGTAAAAGTTTTGGAAAAATATTGGTAAGGAATTATAAAAAATTATTGAGCCTAGAATAGTGGGGCCAAAGAATGCAGGCCTTGGATATGTTAGTAAAACTAAAAATGATGTTACAGGTGTTATAAGTTCAAACAATTTATCTCAAGAAGTACAATTCATATGATATTCTCATTGTCACAGGCATGGACATAAAAAAAGTTGTGGTGGGGTCTTCATCCTTGTAGTATTTGTGGATTGAAGAATCCTTCTACGAAATTGTGTTGGAACAAAAAATGGAAGAAACAACCTCTACAAGATATATTAAAGATAGATTGTGGATGGATCAATGTATCTAAGTGGAAAAAGGTAACAAGTATGTTATAAATTTTGTACAAACATAAATATTCTCATGTCAAACAAAATAGAAATCATGTAAGTTGTGCAAGATTTAAAGTTGAAACACTCATATATGCAGAATAAGTACCATTGATCATAAAGATCATTGTTGAATGGTTGTAATATTGATCACAAAGATCATTGTTGAACCTAAAAAGTTATACTGTTGATCACAATGATCATTGTTGAATGGTTCTAACTTTGATTGTAAGGATCCTAGTTGAACTTAAAAAATTTACTATTGAGTGTAAAGATCAATGGTTAATGGTTGCAACGTTGATCACACAAAATATTGTTGAACTTACAACATCGTAGTATTGATCACATAGATCATTGTTAAATAGTTGTAGCAATGATCACAAGATCATTGCTAGATTTGTGAAAGATTTGATCATAAAGACCAATGTTGAGATTGATCTCAGAGATCATTGAAGGTTTTGGTTGCAAGGATCATTATTGAAATTGATCACAAAGATTGTTTTTGAAATTGATAGTAGAGATCATTGCTAAATCTATGAAGATTTTTGTCGCAAAGATAATTGTTGAAATTGATCAAAAAGATCTTTGCTAAATTTGAGAAGATTTTTTTTTGCAAATATCATTATGAATGCTACGTGGAGTTACACCTTTTTTAAAGAAGTCTATATTTCATCAGCTGACAAAATCAAGCTCGGCTAAACAGTAGGGCACGGTTTCACATACCTTCAAAATGACGAGGATGACAAGTGGTTTATGGGGTTCGGTTCTGGCCTATCTATTCGGGCTTTCTCTGACCTGCTCAGCGCCCACCTATACAAGGTTGGGCTCTACGGCTGACAGGGAGTAATCTCCGGTCCTTTACAATAGTAGGGGCGCACCCAACTGCTATCCCTAATTATCATCCCACCTAATTATATTCTCACCCCCGCAATTGTAGCTTTCTCTGACTTCTTGTGGCCTAGCTGATGCATGTGGAAGGGCTTTGCTACTGAACCATGACAAAAGGAAGGACATGAATGTGATATGACAAGGGAAGATTTCAATGAATCAGAAATGCTAACTACTATGAATTCAATCAGCCATTTTATTGTAAAATTCTAAATCAATAGATTTTTTTTAGTATAATTATAGATTTATTGTCAAATGACAAGCTTCATAGATCACAATCATGTATCATTGCAAATTTGTTATTCTAAATCTATTGATGGTAGTTTCTTTATATTCTATCATCTATCTATGTATTTTATCTAATGATCATCTTTAAGGTAGCATCTATTGGCATAAAACTTTTTGTTGATGGTAGGTTCTTTATATTCTCCACTTATCTATGTATTTTATCTAATGATCATCATTAAGGTAGCGTCTATCGGCATTAAATATTTTTCTTGTACCACTTCTAAGTAAGTGCACAAAATTGGAGGTAAAAACAAAGTTAAAAAAATTCAAAAACAAAATAAGACATAACACAAATGTATTGTAACATGCACACATTAACATGTTATGGTTCACTCACATTGTAATTGCCTTAAACAAATAAAATTCCTAGTGCATAGTCTCTCTATTTATTTTTTTCAATTTATAATGTGTAAATTATAACATAAAAATTATAGTGCCTACCTATTCCTAGAATGTGATGTTAGGAGGGGAATTGTATTTCATTTATGCTTAGATGTTAGATGATCATGTTTTTGTATTGTTGTTATATGTCCTAATTTGTGTTTCTTTTATGGTTATTTTATCGACATGCTTAATTTAAATGGCATGAAAGTGCGTGTGTGTTATATTGCCAAGTCCCTTAAAAGGGGTTGAATATATTTCATTTTGGAGGTTTTCGTGGGTTCCATGCATGATGTAGGCTTGCCCGAGTGATTATTATTATGTTTTAGTTCATGAATATATGGAATAATATAGATGTTATAATTAAAAGGTATCATGGGATTTATTATTTAAATGCAATGAGATTATAGATATGATGTGGTACACCATGGGGTATTTAATCAATGCTTCAACTATTTATATGTATGGAGCAAGTATGTATGACATGTTTGTTAAGTGGTTACAGGTACTAGGTATTTTTCGACCTAGCTCCACTTGTTTGAGTATACCCCAACGATGGTTACAAAGAGATGTCACATTGGCCATTTATTATTTCATCTTACTTGTTGTACTTGATCCGAGTGTGAGACCCTTGTTATTTTACACATGTTGACCTAGATACCACCATTAGTATGATTTTAAATATTGTAACCCTCTTTGCACAGATGTTCAGTGAATGTGTGGTTGATATTTTGTTAAATTTCTTATTTTCACAATTTAATTCAATTAAATAATTATATAGATTTAATATAGTTATGTTATAGGCGAAATGATATAGGGGAATAAATTTAATGGATTTTTGGAACTTGGGGGTTATTGGTGGGAGTTTCAAATAGATTAATAGAAAAATGAGTTATATTAATTTTATTTTATTTGAATGTTTATTTTTGCAAGTAATGTGAAAAATGTTTGTAAATATATACTTAAAATATGATTTAAATATCAAATAGAAAATTAGACTAAATTCTAATGTCTTAGTTTGGATTGGGTGAAATCGGGGATTAAATGTGATCAAATAGAAAAGAAAATATTTTATTTTAATTGGAAAAGAAAAGGGGCTAAAAAGAAGAAAGGTATTTCATTTTTCAAGGAATGTGTTATTTCTGGAGAAATTGGAGAGGAAAAACCCTCTTCTCTCAAAATAATGGCATTTCCTTTACCCACGTAGAGTTTATCTTTTTTACCACTTGAAAATCCTGCATTCCCTAATTGTGTAGTTTTGGATTATGATGCAGATGGGGATGGAGAGGTTGTAGAAGGAGTCACAGATGAGGGAAATGGAATATTATTCTTCTGAAGAAGATGTGAAAGCTAATAAATCTTCTTCGTATAACAATGGTGTGCATCATGCCCTTTCTTCTTGCAGTATGCACAACTGAACTTCTCCTTCTTAGGCTTATCCACTTTTGAAGAGGTGGAGGACTCATGAGACTCTGTCTTAGGCTTAGGTTTCTTTCTCCCTTTACTCTAAGACCCTTGTGCAAATAATGCATGATTCATAGAGACCCCCTCTAACTGGGAAAGTTTGGCTTGCTCCCTCATCAATTAGTCACAAAAAGTCTCAAAAGAAGGAATTTGGAATGCATTGCCCAAAGCATCCATGGTGGAGTAGAAGGTAGAAGAAAATACTACAAATGGGCCTCTCATCTTAGATAGAATAAAAAATATGGACTCCTTATCAATTTTTCTCTTCCCACATCTCACCTATTGTGACCTTATAGATTTGAACTTGACTAGAAAATCATCAATGGAAGCAAATGCATCAGGGGAAAGAGAGGTTAATTATGCCTCTATTTGCAAGGCACGAAACTCACTTACCTGACCAAATTTGTTTTGTAAATTATCTCATATCTCGTCAAGGGTGTATCACACTCATCATTATGAAAAAGGAGACTATCACAAACATTCAATTTTATTAGACCCATAGCTTCATCACACTTGTTTCCATGGGAAAAGAATTCATATTACCTAATAAGAGTAGGTTGGTTATCACTCAGTGTGGACCACAAAACCTTCAATTAGAGAAACCTACAAATTTTCATCTTCCAGGTATGCTAATTATGGGGGGTTAACAACTTAATTGACTCAGGAGTATCCATTACAACAAAAGGAAAAATACACCAAACTAAAACCTCCAAAAAAATATAACCAATGAAGCCTCTCAAGATTTATCCAAAAAATTACTCAGGGAATTAAATGGACCGAACCTAGAAAATTTGAGCAAAAAATATGCACCTTACTATAAAAATTGCAGCACCACGTGAAAGCCAAATGAATCCACAATTCTCAACTACTTGACAATCTCTTCTCAATCTATGAGATTTACTCACACCAACCATTCACACTGCAATCCTATATGAATGTCACGTACTAATTTTATTGATTATTTAAATGCAAATTATTAATCATGAGATTATTAATTATTATGTTTTATGATTATTTAAATTGAAGTGAAATTGAAATTGAAATTGGAATGTAAATTGAAATTGAAATTTAAATGCAATTGAAATGATTTGAAATGCATTTTTATTAAATTTGGGGTTTATCATTGCTGATGAGAAATTGAGTGCAAGTGAACGTAGGAATAGGTGAACAAGAATAAAGGCGAGAATATTGATCAGGTAGAGTCGTTTTAGCCATTAGACGTTAATGAGGATGATGGAATCTTACACACCACTTAGCTAATTATAATGTATTTTCATGATGATTAAATGGTTTAAATTTTAATTATTATAATGACTATGCATTTGTTGAACGTAATTGCGAAAATGAATATGTTTGTTTTGAAATGGAAAGATTGATTGTTTCTCAACTTGATTATATTATGTTATTGCATGGAAAGTAAATAAAAATGTAATTTTTGTGTTATTGGTTTATTTTTTATTTTTGCAAATAATAAAAAGTAGAAATAAATGTTTTTAAAAAAAAGAAATAGATATTTATATTAAATTTAGTATTTAATGAGAAGAAATATTTGTTTAAATTAAAAAAAATTATTTCAATTTTTTTTGGAAAAATGAATACGTTCAGAATTTGGAATTTAATTCAAACATCAATTTAACAAATTGAAGAAAACATCTTTCAGCCAAAACTGAATGCAATTAAAATTTAAAACTTGGAGTTTGAAAATTTGAGCTAGAGATCAAACATGAAAAGAGGATTTTTTTTGTGAATAACTACATCAATTGCATGAGTAAAGATCAGTCAGGGAGAAATTCGAGATTGAAGGAAGAGAAAGTAATCCGTTTTTGAGAGCACAGGCAGAAAATAGAGGGATAATTTATCTTATTTTCCATGCGCCAGTAGAGAAATAGCTGAATATGGAGATTAATTGCAAGATATTCATACTTCTCTATGCATAGCAACAGTAAGAAGGAGGAAGAGAAGAGGAAAAGAAAAGCTTTCATTTTGAATGTATTGTTTATGCTGAGAACCATTTCCTTCAAAACCCACACAGTCAGCAAAGACAAGAGTTCTTTTGTTGCATATTAACTCTTTCCACCTTCTAATCCCCACGTAGCCAGAGGACAAGGAGAGTGTTGATCACATGAGTCTCCCCATTCACCCACGCTAGACAGAGAAGGAAAAATTAGAATTGGAGAAGACACACAGAAGAAAAAACCGTTTGTAAAAGGGTAGGCAAAAAAACGAGATTTTATTTTGAGCTTTTTGGGAAGACTGTTTTATTCCCATGCACGGCTAAATGAAGGGGAGGTCTTAGAAATTAAGGAGTTCTTATTCCCATGTGCAAGAGAAGGGAGGAGGATCATTGATTTAAAAATTTATGTTGCTAATCTCATGCGCCATAAAGAAGAAGAGGAGGACTCGGAAGATGCGTGGCCAGGAGAGATAAGAGTTTCATTTTATTTCTTTATTAATGCTGCTTAACTCCATTCATACAAGTGGGAAGGGAGAGAACTGCGAAGGGTGCATGGGAAGCAAGAAGGAAGGTGGAGGGAGAGCATCCAGCTAGCAAGAAGGAAGGTGGAGGGAGACCAGCCAGCTCGCAAGAAGGAAACAGTGAACAAAAAATCTGCCCTCCATCTCACTCAAATAGACAAAAAAGGAAAGGAACACAAAACAATAGAAACAAAAGAGAAAATAGAACAGAAAATTGACAGAGAAAGACAAGGATTCATTTCCAGATTTGAGAAAACACTCAGCTACAGGAAATAAACAAGTAGATTCGATAGATAACTGGTTATTTCTCAAATTCATAGCAAATTAATATGTAAGTTTAATTATTTTTCTTCTATTCTTGCATTTTAATTTGAATAAAAAACATCTCACTGTTTTTATCAAATTTAGGAAAAAGATCAAGCACCAGACTGAACAAAGAATAAAATGGAAAATTGATGAACAACTTGAACAAAAAAATATAAATAAAGAGTAGATTTATTTATTTTATGAAATTCTGATTTAGTGAAGATTCACATAGAAAAACCTATATTTCATTTAGATTTAGAAATGCTTCAAAATCATCAAACTGTTAGATAGATAAAACTTTCATAATAATAGAAACATAAAAGATATTGATTTTGATTTAAATAAAATTGTTGAATGTTTTCCAGAATGACAAGATTAAATAATTTTGTATAAAGATTTATGCATGAAAAGTAAGATTGGAATTCGATAATTCTCTAGAAATGAAACTAAATTTGTTATGAAATAGCAGTAAATATGAGGTGTTTACGTTTTTGAAAAGATAACATTTAAAAAAAAATGAAAAATAGAAATGAAAAGGAAATAGAATTAAAAATATAAATTACTTTGAAATGAAACTAATTAGAAAAGGATTATTTTGAAGTGAAGATAAATTATATCAGTAAATGAACCAAAAGAATGTGTGCTCATTTATTCGTTCTTGTTTAAATATGTACTTAGATTACATACTTGAGATACACCTTCTTTTAATTTAATTTAATTATTTTATTTTAAATATGAACTTAATGTATTTAAGATTTAAAACTATGAAATTACTGCATTAATTACCATGTTTGCTTGAAAGATAAAAGTGCAGTTCATATGTTTATGAAAGATAATCTTTATTTTGAATGGAACCATGAATGCTTGATAATTGAATGCGCGTGACATGTGTTTGGAAAGTTACCTTCTGGGACGGGTGCCAAATATGGGTTTATAGAGAGCGTAGCTTTTCTTTTCCAAAACTACTATTATTTTTCATGTATGAAATTTTACTTGGCCAAGTAACTTAAGGACCATTGAAATAGATGGAATATTTATGAATCTCTACCATATCCTAGTATCGAACTTTCTTGTTTCTTAAATGAATTAGAAAAATGAAAATGCTTGTGGTTTTACTAGTTATACTAGGCACGCACCAGATTCTATCTTGCTTGTCGACTGCTTTTTGCTAAGCGATTCATGCAGGGTCGGCTATTCTTTGAATGACTAAGGAATTCTGGGGAAGCATAAGCTTTAAGGTTGGGCAGAAAAAGCGCCTGATTTTTGTTCTCATCTTCATGTTTCAAGATAAGCTATTGGATTGAAGATCAAAGGATGTTTTTCTTTAATTATGTATTATATATTTCTTGAATTATGTATTGTATAGTTAAGGCGACATAATGCCTAAGTCTCGAATTGTAAACTTATGTTACAAATACTCTTGTATTATTATCAATGTCATATAATATGACACGTGTATGAATTTAACTGGAAGTATTATGAATCTATTTATTGACTTTAAGTCGTTGCTTTGAAATCGTTTGGTTTTTATGATGTCTAATGAATGAAGTTTCAACTTTCTTTTGAATATAAATGAATTTATTTAAATTATTGTTGATGTTTTGAATTAAAGAGTTTTCACACTTTGCATTTGGTATCAGAGCAACTAGGTTTTGCACTGCAACTTATGATCTCATTACGCAATAATGCGTAAACCTTATTAGAAGATAAAGGTTGAAAAGTTCTTGTGCTAGAATGGCAAGAGAAAATAACTTAAGGAAGTGAAAAGAAAGATGTAGGCATTAGTAACTTGGGTAAATTGGGGCTAGTTAAAGATTCATCCCTGGAATTAGAATTCCTAAACCAACAACTTATGATAAAACCTAGGATTGCAGAAGTTTATGCAATCAGTTTATGTAGGAAGGTTGGGAAGAATAACCTATGCATACATGGCTCTAAGAAAAAGAGAATGAGTAGGAATGAAATAAATTGAACTGTAGCAACCTACAACTGTAAAAGAGTCAGGAACTCTGGGATTAGTGTAAACACTAAAAATCTACGTATGCAATGTTAGCATAAATTAGATTGTTTAAGTAGGATATGAATGAAGGAAGTATCCTCAAGGGTTGGGGAACTCATGACTTGAACTCTTGTGTGAAGATAAAGATCTTGTTAGAAAAGAGTGAATTGAATCAAGCTAAGTACCCCACCCAATGAAACTTGGTTATGACTTCTTTGCAAGTCATAAGGACAATTAAGTCATAAATTTTATGACCACAAGGGGAAAAGGACAAATGGAAAGGTTAAGAACTAGGACCTTTTTACCTCACGATTATTTGATCTAAAGATCAAGGATATTATTTATCAATTCCTTAGAAAAGGATAGGAAGATAAATTGATCATGATAAGAAAGATCATCGTTTATGGGATTGACAAGAAAAGAGCTAAGAGACTCATGATTGGAAGAAAGTGTCTCTATACTCCTATATACTTTATATAGAGAATTTAAATAACGATGCTATTTTGATATGAAATATATTCATGTCACGAAACGACTTGACATTGAAGCTTACTATGCTAAGAAACCTATGGACGATAAAAAGGTTGGCTATTTAAGCCATTCAGATGAAGTGAAAAATAAAGTAAGATGTGATGTTATGTGAACCACACCAAAATCTCTTAATGAGAATGATTAAATCACTTAATCACTACATTACTCTTGAATGAAAACTTGGGTAAGGATAACCTAATTGGTACAAGAAGTTCATTCAATAAAGAGAGAGACCTTAAGATGAGACTAGAACCTATTAAGTTGGATTACGTATTGGAATTACTCTTTAACACCTATAAGTAGGAAATAAAATTGAATGAGTTGTACATTGGATATTGACTATAGCCATATAAAGTGGAGAAATCTATAACTATTGGACTAGTCAACAATTAAGGATTCCATCCTAAGAATTAGAAGGGAATATTGGGTTAAGATTTTCCCATGCAATTGAATATCATTGGAATTAATGAAACTCTGTAAGGATAGAAGCATAGGAGGGATTCCTAGTAAGTTAAAGGAAGTCGTATTATTGACAAGACTTTACTTTAAGTAGCTCTTATATTAAAAGAGAAACACTCTCAAAAGGAAGCATCTATTGTCATGATAGAACATCATAGAATTTTCACTTAGCAAGAAATGCTGAAAATATTACGGAGAAGAACATCAGAATTGTTACTTGTGCTAAAAATGAAATATTGAAGTTGAGACTCTCCTATAATTAAGAAATCATGGAGTTAAATGTTCATGCTTGATGATTAGATATGCAATTAATTTTTTTATTATCTAGATATCAACATGATTGAATGAGGATTATTACTCAAAAATTAGTATCAGATTAAATCAAGGAAATTATATTGAATTAAAAGATGAATTGCATCTTTGAAAATAATCCAAGGACAAAATAAAATCCATAGTATGGATGTCTTGAGATAAAGGGGAATTATCTCCGCAAAACCTATAACCATTTACATGAAGATTAATGATGACGTAAGATCAAAATAGGTTATCACTTAGTCAAAGGATAGACTATTGTTGGATATAAAAGAACCTATGTGTCTAAAATATGGAAGATTCGAGAATGGAATGAGGAAAATAATGTCAGAGTTAGGACATCGGAAAGACAAAGGGAATTTTCAGATAAGGATCCACTATCACCTGGAAGAGGATAGAGTAAGAAGTTGCACATAATGTAGCAAGGTAATATCTAGTATGCCAGGAAATGAAGAGCAGAAGTCATCATTGGTAGGATAGGTAACTCACTTGAGATTCTAGAAGGAAAATAGTAGAACACAAGAAAAATTGATTTGTCGATGTTAGTAGAATAACATAATGTTCTGGTGGATAGACTCATCAAAGGAACCAACAGTTTTTGGAAGCTCGACTTATAAGATTTGATCCCAAATAAAATATTGTGGACAAGTAGTTTCTTAGTAAACCTGAAAGGTTATTTTAGTTTAGCAAATGATGATAGGGTTGTGTAAACCAAAATCATACCATGAGACATTCATTTGAATAAATGTGCTATATGTATTATTTTAGTCAAATAAGTAAATGGTGGGCTAAATCTTGAATGATTTATAAAATTCTAAAATTGACGTTTGAACCCTTTTATGGAAAGAAAGGAAACTCTAATAAAGCTGAAAAAGGATTGGATACAATCATAGACTTGATAAAATTTCAAAAGGGAATAATAGATCAAAGTGATCGATGAAGGTTAATTGATAATAAAGCTTAAGTATGGAGCAGTATCAAAATTGATAAGCGTCTAGGAGCAAGGTTATGCTCAAGATAGACAAGTAATGAAGGGAAAATACTTTTTGGTAAGGATAATGAATGTGTAAGTGGCAGATGGACTCACTTTATGAGTTGTCTAAAAGTGTAAATACAAATGAAAAGGATTGGACCCACGATGTAGTGTACAATACATCAACATTCCTCTTCCATTTGGGTTATACTAAGGATACATTCATGGACCAATGAATTATGATCACTAAGTATAGTTATTATTATATATTAGATGTAATTATGGAATAAATATCTTTGGGAGAGTAAGTATGTGTTAAGCATAAGAGATTTTCCTATGTGATAGTAAGGACATTTGAAGCAAGGTCTAGAAAGGACAAGATAATTGCATAGGATGAATGTTTTGTAAATCTTACGTATTCTGGGAAATCATCAAAGTTGGCTCTGAGATTTATGGGACCTTTTGATGTACTGGAAGTCATGAATCCAGTTACTTATAGACTAGCGTTAACTAGGATAGTACTCAGGACAAGGTCCAGTGGGACTAGTAGACTGAGGATAGTGTTACATGCGAGGATTTTGTGACGATTGACTGTCATTTTCCTCAATTGCTTTCTTAGATTAGTATTTTCTTAATGCATGAGATACTTGATACTCTGGTTTTGATTCACATATTGTGAACTTTGATAGCTGGATGCTACTATGATTTATTTATGCTTATGGTTGAGAACTCCTATGTTGGTTATTATTTCATTGTGATTGAGATACTATGTTTTATGATTGAGATAATATGTTTTACTGATTGAGATAGTATGTTTTATTAATTGAGATGCTATGCTTATTGAATGATTAATAAGACATCGAGACGATGTCTCTTCCAAGAGGGGAAGGATATCACGTACTGATTTTATTGATTATTTAAATGAAAATTATTAATCATGAGATTATTAATTATTATGTAAAATGATTATTTAAATTGAAAGTGGAATGTAAATTGAAATTAAAATTTAAATGCAATTGAAATGATTTGAAATGCATTTTTTTTAAATTTGGGGTTTGTCATTACTGATGAGAAATTGAGTGCAAGTGAATGCAGGAACAGGTGAACGAGAATGAAGGCAAGAACATTGATCAGGTAGAGTCATTTTAGCCATTCAATGTTAATGAGGATGATGGAATCTCACACACCACTTAGTTAATTATAATGTATTTTTATGATGATTAAATGGTTTAAATTTTAATTGTTATAATGGCTATGCATTTGTTGAACATAATTGCGAAAATGAATATGTTTATTTTGAAATGGAAATATTGATTGTTTCTCAATTTGATTATATTATGTTATTGCATGGAAAGTAAATAAAAATATATTTTTTGTGTTATTGGTTTATTTGTTATTTTCGCAAATAATAAAAAATAGAAATAAATGCTTTAAAAAAAAAGAAATAGATATTTATATTAAATTTAGTATTTAATGAGAGAAGAAAGATTTGTTTAAATAAAAAAACATTATTTGAAATTTTTTTTGAAAAATGAATACGTTCAGAATTTGGAATTTAATTCAAACAACGGTTTAACAAATTGAAGAAAATATCTTTCAGCCAAAATTGAATGCAATTAAAATTTAAAACTTGGAGTTTGAAAATTTGAACTGAAGATCAAACATGAAAAGAGGATCTTTCTTTGTGAATAACTACATCAATTGCATGAGTAAATATCAGTTAGGGAGAAATTCGAGATTGAAGGAAGAGAAAGAATTCCTTTTTTGAGAGCATAGGCAGAAAACAAAGGGATAATTTATCTTATTTTCCATGTCCCAGTAGAGAAATAGCTCAATATGAATATTAATTGAAAGATATTCATACTTCCCTATGCGTAGCAATAGTAAGAAGGAGGAAAAACAAAGAAAAAGAAAAGATTTCATTTTGAATGTATTGTTTATGCTAAGAACCATTGCCTTCAAAACCCACGCAGTCAGCAAAGAGAAGAGTTTTGTTGTTGCATATTACCTCTTTCCACCTTCTAATCCCCATGTAGCCAGAGGACAGGGAGGGAGCTGATCACAGAAGTCTCCCCATTCACCCACGCCAGACAAAGAAGGAAAAATTTGAATTGGAGAAGACACAGAAGAAAAATCCATTTGTAAAAGGGTAGGCAAAAGAAAAGATTTTATTTTGAACCTTTTGGGAAGACTGTTTTATTCCCGTTCGTGGCTAAATGAAGGGGACATCTTAGAAATTAAGTTCTTATTCCCATGTGCAAGAGAAGGGAGGAGGATCATTGATTTAAAACTTTATGTTTCTAATCTCATGCGCCAGAAAGAAGGAGAGGAGGACTGGGAAGATGTGAATCCAAGAGAGATAAGAGTTTTGTTTTATTTCTTGATTAATGTTGCTTAACTCCATTCATACAAGTGGGAAGGGAGAGAACTATGAAGGGTGTGTGGGAAGCAAGAAGGAAGGTGGAGGGAGAGCAGCTAGCTAGCAAGAAGGAAACATTGAACAAAAAATTTGCTCTCCATCTCATTCAAACAGATAGAAAAAGAGAGGAACACAGAACAACAGAAACAAAAGAGAAAATAGAACAAAAAATTGACAGAGAAAGACAAGGATTCGTTTCAAGATTTGAGAAAACACTCAGCTACAGGAAATAAACAGGTCGATTCGATAGATAACTGATTATTTCCTAGATTCATAGCAAATTAATATCTAAGTTTAATTATTTTTCTTCTATTCATGCATTTTAATTTGAACATAAAACCTCTCACTCTTTTTATCAAATTTAGGAAAAAGATCAAACACCAGACTGAACAAAGAATAAAATGGAAAATTGATGAACAACTTGAACAAAAAAATATAAAGAAACAATAGATTTATATATTTTATGAAATTATGATTTAGTAAAGATTTACACAGAAAAATGTATATTTCATTTAGATTTAGAAATGCTTCAAAATCATCAAACTATCAGATAGAAACAAATTTCATAGTAATAGAAACAGAAAAGATAGTGATTTTGATTTAAATAAAATTGTTGAATCTTTTCTAGAATGACAAGATTAAATAATTTTGTGTAAAGATTTATGCATGAAAAGTAAGATTGGAATTCAATAATTCTCTAGAAATGAAACTAAATTTGTTATGAAATAGCAAAAAATATGAGGTGTTTACGTTTTTGAAAAGATAACATTTTAGAAAAAAATATGAAAAACAGAAGAAAAAAGGAAATAGAATTAAAAATATAAATTACTTTGAAAGAAAACTAATTAGAAAAGGATTATTTTGAAGTGAAAATAAATTATATGATTAAATGAGCCGAAAGAATGTGTGCTCATTTATTCATTCTTGTTTAAATATATACTTAGATTACATACTTGAGATACACTTTCTTTTAATTTAATTTAATTATTTTATTTTAAATATGAACTTAATGTATTTAAGATTTAAAATTATGAAATTATTGCATTAAATACAATGTTTGCTTGAAAGATAAAAGTGTAGTTCATGTGTTTATGAAAGATAATCTTTATTTTGAATGGAACCATGCATACTTGATAATTGAATGCGCATGACATGTGTTTGGAAAGTTACCTTCCGAGACGGGTGCCGAATATGGGTTTATAGAGAGTGTAGTTTTGCTTTTCCGAAACTACTATTATTTGTCGTGCATGACATTTTACTTGGACAAGTAACCTAAAGACCATTGAAACAGATGGAATATTAATGACTCTCTACCATATCCTAGTATTGAATTTGCTTGTTTCTTAAATGAATTAGAAAAATGAAAATGTTTGTGGTTTTACTAGTTATACTAGGCACACACTAGATTCCATCTTGCTTGTTGAAGTTGCTTTTTGCTAAGCAATTCGTGTAGGGTCGGGTATTCTTTGAATGACTAAGGAATTCTGAGGAAGCGTAAGCTTCAAGGTTGGGTGGAAAAAATGCTTGATTCTTGTTCTCATCTTCATGTTTGAAGATAAGCTATTGGATTGAAGATCAAAGGATGTTTTTCTTCAATTATGTATTATATATTTTTTGAATTATGTATTGTAGAGCTTAAGGCAACATAATGCCTAAGTCTCAAATTGTAAACTTATGTTACAAATACTCTTGTATTATTATCAATGTCGTGTAATATGACACGTGTATGAATTTAACTTGAAGTATTATGAATCTATTTATCAACTTTAAGTCATTGTTTTGAAATCGTTTGGATTTTATGATGTCTAAGCAATGAAGTTTTGAATTTATTTTGAATATAAATAAATTTATTTAAAGTATTGTTGATGTTTTGAATTAAAGATTTTTCACACTTTACAATGAATAGGAATAAACTATATTAGACTGCCAATGTGGGATAATGTTTCAAACAACACAAATTCAAAAATAAACTTGGTCCCACACACTTTCGTTGCATAGAATAAAACCCTAAATATTTGGTTAAAATATTATTAAATATAGTTTGATTAAATGTTTCACCAATAAATTAAAACACACTACTAAGATTGCTTCCATGCCCAAGATAGAGGGAGAAATCATGCCTCTTCAAATGCACCTCTCTAGTAGAAATAAACAATGGCTGCAAATCACAAACGCCACCTTCAGTTGTAAATCGAGCCTCTAAATACATAATCAACTCTACAAAAAAATGAGCCTCGAAACTCAAAAAATTTGTGCCTCTTAACCAAATTGCGGCTTCAAACAGTATCTCGATGCCTCTATGCTTTGAATTGGGTCGGGTGCACCCCTAAAATTCATAGCCACAATGAATGATTTTCGATCTCTCCAAGTGAGAACTGGGCTCTTGTGAAATGCCAAGAATGGATGATGTGGCCTCAATTACTTCACCAAAATAATGCCTCTATGTTTTGAGTAATCTTTTATAGAAAATTGCAGCCTCCGTGAATTTTGAATCGCTGCCTTCAAACCGACCTTCAATAGGTGAAAAATGTGCCTCCTGAGGAAAATACTTGCTGAGCAAGGGAAGACACACCTTGAATAGAAAAATTGTGCCCAGCCAAAAGAAATCATGCTTTTGCTGGTATGATCACACTCTCCACAAAGGATAACTGCTTGTAGAAAGAATGCATGCCTTTAGGAAAAAGAATGCAACCTCTCAACTCAAAACCATGGGTCTTCCAATGGCTCTTTTGATAGCCTCCTCACAAGAAAATCGAATGCTTCTTTGTAGATCCAACAAAAACAATGGAATTGATAAATATGAACATTCTTTTAAATGTATTCAGAAAATAATGATCGATTATTTTCTCAAACACTTGGATGAAAAATCTCAAGGGAAGGAGAGTAGAATGGTTAGCTCTGGTACCATGTTAGTGCCATCCACCTCCCAGGAACACCTTCTATAACATAAAACCTTCAAAAAATAGAGAGAAGCATTATGCTATTTTACCAGAAAAATGTGTGAATAAAACGAGATGCTTAAATAACATAATGGTACAACCTTTTAAAGGCAAGAAAATAGCAATAGGTATAAAAATTCTCGATGCAGGAAACAAAACTACCTGAGAAATTAACCTAAGTTAAACTTAATACGTTGACAATTGGGTGAGCAATCACAGGGAAAATGGAATGAGATGTGTTGCATTGGGATAGGAATGGGGAGATCACATCCATGCATCTACAAGATGTGTTTAGAGTATTTCTCATTTCAAATTTAGGAGGGAATTGAGGTATTTTCAATTTTTTTTTAATTCATTTGAGAAATTTACTTCAAACATTATTATAGAAGAATGATTAGGGGAGGTTAGAATTCTCCCAACTTGCTTCATTTAGAAGTTTGAATATGTAAATTATTAATTTTTGTTTATTTTTATTTTTTTTAAATGGAAGAGTTACAATAGCCACTTTAGGAAGTAGGGAAATTATCTATTTCATATATTAAGAGGGGTATTGGGCATGTTTTCCACCAACGGGTATTGTTAGAATTTTGATTTTGAAATTTGGAAATTTTGATGAATTTTAATGGTGGATTTAGAAAATTTCATGTTTCTTGCAATGTGAAAATATTGAAAAATTTGTATGAAAATGAGTGATTTTGGATATTTTGAAATAATGAAACTTCATGAAATGTGATAGTTTTTATTGTAGGAAAGTGTCACTGAAATTGGGAAAATTGTATTCTTGCATTGGTTTCCATGCCTCAACTTGAGTTCGGTAAATGTGTTGATTTGAGGACTTAGTCCTTTTTGATTTGTGATTATGGATGGTTTCCTCTATTGGTGAATATTCCCAATGTGAGTTCTTTTGAATTTCATTGTTTTCATGCCAATAGATTGTGATATGGATCATTGTGTGATGCTTGGTTGCCTTTGATATCCTTGTGGGATATGTATAATGAATGTTTCTTTCATGATTGTTGTGAGTGTATACACCCTCCCAATGTCTCTTGTATGAGTGTGTTTGGGCCATGTGACCATCTCCTAGCATGGTGGGAGTGAACCTTATTGCTTTATGTAGTAGGTTGTTGTGGAGTCAAGAAACACCAATATCCTCTTCATTAATCATTCATTTCTTTGTAATTAGTTCAACTAAATGTACTTTAATTTTTGAAGTATATTTTAATCCTTTCATATTTAATTATAATGTACTTGTAATGTAATTTGTAAGTGGACCTCTTTCATGAGATGGCTTGTAATCCAATTCTAGAAGTTAGTGATTTAGACTAGTTGCCTATCTAGGTGTTGGGGTCGGTCATGATCACAAATGTATAAATATGTTTTTATTTCATGGAGGCTTCAAATGAACTTAGGAAAATTCCATATGGTGTTTAAAATGTACTTCTTAGTCAAATTTCATAGTTGGAGGTCTGGTCCTTCACTTAGGTGGCCCTATTATACACTAAGCTAACACAACCTTTGAGAAAACTGACTAACACTATTAGGAAACCCTAGTATCAGGTGGGGTAGCATGGTAGCTTGTTGGGGTTGCCTAGTATCTAGGGGTATTCTTGATTTTCTAGTTAGAAAACCTAGTTTTTTGGTTGTGTGTTGGGCGACCCAGTTCTATGTTGGGGGGACCTGGTCCCCATACAAAAAAAAATGTAAATCCTCTTAATGTTTAATAGATAGAGGTTTTCTAAGCCTATTTCCCTTGTCAAATAATATTTATGTCCTTTATTTTTCTTATGGTGATCATTTTTGTTGACTAGGTCTTCAAAAACCTACTCAAGTTTTCTCTCTTTTTGGTCATGTTTGTTCCTCTCTATTCAAGATCTGAGATGGGAACAAATTGTAAGAGAAGGTTGCTCTTCATGGTCTTAGGGGCCTATTGATGTTTGGAAACTTTCCTTAAGAGTCTCCATTGAGGATTTGTGGGTTCTCCTACATCATTTTGCATGCAATCTTTCAAATTTGGTTGTTTAGCAAACCTGCGTGATATAGGGGCATCATTTTGTTTTAAATATATTTTTATTTTCCCCAACAATTGCCATGTGAAGGAACTATTATAAGTTTTAAAATTTAAAACTTTTTTTCTTTTATTTTTTAGGGTAGCTTAACCTACTTGTAAACTCTTTTAATAAGAAGCAAAAATGAAAGAAAGGATAAAGGGAAAAATTGGGTGGGTGTTTTTGAAATCAAAAATAGGTAGTTGGAGGAATTAATGGAAAATTCTAGACATTGAGGTTGTTTAGGTAGAATCTTTGGGGAATTTTCTAAAATTTTGGGGGAGTTTATTTATATGAACTTTAGTCACGTGACTATTAGTGGTTTATTTGTAGTCATTTATAACACCACTAAATTTATGACTAAATAATTTTAGTCATTTATTTAGTCATGGTAGTGATTTATTTAGTCATTAATTTAGTCATTACTTTAGTCATATATTTATTCATTAATTTAGTCATATATTTAGTCATTACTTTAGTCATATATTTAGTCATTACTTTAGTCATATATTTATTCATTAATCTAGTCATATATTTAGTCATATATTTAGTAATTAATTTAGTCATTAATTTAGTCATATATTTAGTAATTAATTTCGTCATTAATTTAGTCATATATTTAGTCATTAATTTAGTCATTTTTATTTACTGGTTTCCATTAATTGGTAGTAAATATAGTCATGAAATGAATAATTTATTAAATACCATAAATTTTATAATGCAAAACTAGCATAATATTAAACTTGAACTAAAACATAAAAGAAAATAAAAATATTATATATGCGAACAAGCTACAACATGCTAGAATTAAAAGATTGATTCAACATCATAATAAATAAAGGTAATCTGCAATAAAAAAATTATTGCAAATATATATGTATATATATATATCAAGTTACAAGATGTCAAAGTTGTCTAAGAGTATATATGTAAATATAATGAAAAATGTCAAAGTTGAATAAGAGTTTCCAACTCTTTCAATTACACCATGATAATTAAGATCCTTGAACAACACATTCAAAGTACTACATAAAGCAGTGAGCCAAGATGTCTAACATTAACTAGTACATGATAAACATGTTCAACTATGTCTTTTTTTGCATATATTTTAGTGGCCACCATGTGAAGGTTCCCTCTTTCTCTTTCAGACGAACAACTCCATCTATTTTGTCTTCATAAACAAGGGGTATGTTACTTGTGAAATTTAAAATGTTTACATTTTCATCTCTTGTTCCTTTCAAGTTGACTCCATGTACAATAGATAGGGAGTGAATCTTCCCAATGCCCACAACATCACCATAAAATGGATCGAACACCCTAACTTTATCCCCTTCTTTGAGTTTATCAATACATTTCTATAAAAATGAAAAAAGAAAAACACATTATATTAGATAGGTAATGATTACCCTTGTTTGCATAATAAAACAATCATTACTTACTTAAATAGTACTTGCATGTGTGTGTTCAAATAATTTCAAAAGGAAAATTTCAAAAATAATTACAATGATCAATCTAATCTACTAAAAAACCAACACTCATAGCAGTGCTTACAATGTTACTATTATCTTCATGCTAATCAGGTACAAAGGCCAAAAATATAAACACTCCATTACCATGCATACATACCAAACACATAAGGTTATGAAAGAACTATTACACATAAAAAGGTAGCTAATGCACAAAATAAAAGAATGCAATATGAGATCACTACTATTACTACTGCACTTTGAAGGTGAAATACATTGGGATGTACAAAAATAGTGGCTTTAAAGCTCTGAAAACATAACCCCATGCAGTCAAAATAGCCCTGTCAATGATGACATATAAAAGAAGAACAAAGAAAAAATGTATCACTGAAACATGTGACAACCATTAAGAGTGGTCATTGAGGAAAAAATGCAATATTTCTTTGTGGCTTTTATAGTAGTAGTGAAGAAGTAACAAATAAGGTTGGATGTAGAGGTCACATAAATAATAGAGAAAGAGACTTTCACCATTAGAAATAGTGTAAGAGCATGCAAAAATAAGTAAGGAATGATGTCCAATGAACAAGTAGTAGTAGCAGTGAGTTTAGTGCAAGGGCAAAGAGTTTTATGGATCGAGCAGCAAATATCATTACTAAACATCAAGAAGACATTAAGAGAAAGCGGCAAGAATATCAAAAGTAACATTTTTTAATAAAAAAAGCCATAATGAAGAGTTAAAAAATGATATGTGAAGGAAAGAACAATGTTCAGGTATTATCCAGTGAAAAAAGTAGCATGCTAAGTTCAAGATGTTGACAAGGTCAATTACAATACCCTAAAACATAGTAAATCATCATAAAGTATTGAAGTGCCAACAATCCCCACTAAAAAGTGAAAAAGTAGGTACAATGATTGTTTTGTGGGTTACATTCAATGTTTTAGTTGTATATTCACTATTCCATAAGCTTGTTCACTATTTGGGATCATAATAGTCATTAATACATGAAGAGTTTTAGAATCAAGGAAAATTAAAATTTTATAGCACTCACCTCAAGTTCAGTACCAACAGTACTATTAATATCATGCATATACTCCTTGAATTCAACATAATCATTGTCAACATTGTCCTGAAGTTGTGTAGCTCTGTTGAGAGCTCTATTGATAGGATCTTTTCCTCTTTTTTTTTCTTTCATATAATTTCCCTGCATGTGGTTTAATCATCATGCAAAGTTAATATAAGTCAAGTAAAGAATGCAAAAGCTATAGATTTTTATCCACAACAACTATTATATTACCTCAACTTCAACACAACTATGATTGACATCAAAGTGTTGTTTTCGTGCTACTTTGATAAAATTGCTTTGCATGTAGTTTAACCATCAAGAAAAAAATATATCCAGATGATTAATTCATGTAAAAGACAGTCAACAAAGCCTTTCCAAGCATAAAAGTCACAATAGGTGGAATGGGTGAAATCCATTTTTGTAGATTCACAAACCCTCAACTTTGTCTTTACAGACCTGTTTCAGCAATTTGACTACAAAATGCACAAAATTCTTCAAGAATCCACCAAATCAGAAACAAATTGAAGTTAACTCACCCAACCACCTAATTCAATGCAAAAGAGAACAAGGAAATTCTCTAAAGGCAAGTACAGAAGCTTGGAACTACAAATAATCAGAAAATTTTGAGAAAAGAATAAAATTTCAAGAGTTTCATTATTGCTTTATGATCCATAGCAGAAAAAATATTTTGGGAAAAAAATCGGCAAACCAAAAGTATAATATTTTTTGAAAAAATCAGGAAAAAATCGGATTAAAAAAAAAAGGTAAAAGTTGTAGAACAAGAGATAAAAACTATTTTTTTGAAATTTAAAAGCATTTCCAATATAGCGTAGAGATATATATTCCATATGGTTTCTTTGCAACAATTATGAGAACCAATACAACATCCTTGCCTTGAGGCACCAAAATAGCCCATTTTTACAAAGGAGACATCTCCTAAACATTTAGTTCTCACAAGAGCTCATTGGAAAGTCATTTTCCATGTGCCAAAACACCAAATTCCATGATTTGTTTCCAGATTTAAGGCTTTTATGATGCTGACCTAACAAACCCTCCATTTACATGCTAAACACCTAGGTTTTAATGAATCTCCTATATCCCATGCTCATAGAACACAACCAATGACTGACTCAAACAGGTTTATTTGGGTTTGTACAGACTCACAAAAACTTCATAAGCCCAATTCCCTCAACAATTCACAAAAAGCCTTCACCAGTACCTTATTTTCAGATGAAAAACATGGTTACTAGCCCTAGGGCATTACTCGAAAGCCACCAAACTAATTGGTTATGAATCCAAATAGATGAAAACACCTACACTAACAATATACATGCCATTCCTCTAAGAAACAAGATCTGATAGTAGGAGGAATGGCCTAAATCATTATTCAATCACTAAATAGGGTTTCTCTAGTTTATACCAGACAGTTTCAGAAAACAAATGAGAAATTCCTCTAAAAGTATTGAAAGAATCTCAATATGAGTTCAAATGAAAGGTAAATCATATATCTACATGACACAATAGGTTTCAGATCTTCTGGTGGTTGTACGGGACCGTACAGAGGAAGTAAAATTATGAAAATCAGAAATTATGTAGAAAATGAACGTTGTATTTTTTATTGGAATTTTCTATCAATCTCCTCTCCCTATTCTTCGAGCCTTTTAGAGGCTTATATACATGTTTCCATACAAAAATACCGATCCAATGTACATAACTACTTTGTAAATTCTAATACCCTTAATATTCTCTTAAACTACATTTGACACTTTTTGATTAACAACATATTGCATTTTTATGCAATTTTTGACATCTAAATACAATTGACTCAAAAACCAATTCCTTACATGGTGAATGGTCTTACAAGACCTTATTTAGCACAATAAGACTCAAAACAACTTAATCTAACCTACTGACCGCCTATGATAAATATCAAATAACCAAAATTTGAAAATAAGGTGTAGGTGACCCTGTACCAGTGGGCCAAAGGTGTATTAGGGGATTGTCACCCCCTTATGGTTAAAAACCTGCACTTCTGAGACCTAACAGATCATTCATTGATCTCATAGTTATTTTTCATAAAACTCACAGTCACAACATTTAGGATAGCCACAATGGATTTCAATAGAACAAAAGGAAAAATTTCATAGACTCACTATTTTATATATGATTGTACTACTTTGCTTGGAGATCACGAGAGTAATTTTATAAAGGTATGTTGTGGAAAAAAATTATGAAATTTGCAGACATCTTTAGAATACAATAGAAAGATTATATAGTTCATAATCAAAATATTGAGGGATAGACTCTTACTTGATCTGAACCCATGGAATTATGGTCATTCCATTCATAAACCATAGGCTTAATAGAGGCAACCAACTGCGAAACTTTCTCATTGAGACAGTTTAAGCAACTCATTGTATGTTGGTACTCTTCATTTGAGTTGACATGATTTGGAGAGGCTCTTACTAGGCATTCAATAGATCACTATGAAATCTCTATTGACGAACTAGATTTCCTCATGATACTAGTATTAGATTTAGTACGATCTAGTGCTGCCATATAATTAACATCTTCTACACTTGCTTCTCTTTTATTGTTTTCCACCTAAAATACAATGTCAATTTCAACATATAGTCAGTTCAATAAAACATTGAAATAAATAACACAATGTAAATTGAACCAAAAAACCATACACTTACTCCATATTTGTCCATTTTCGCTTGCAACCCACCTCGGCCAAATGTATATTCAGTCCTCACATTATCTCTTGCTCGTTTGCCTCTGTTACTCTTTGTCAAATATTCTTTGAAACACATAATTTCTTTCAATGCCTCCCACTCTTTGGGAGATAGATTGTTTTCTAACATCTCTTTTCCCTCCATGATTGTTTTTTTGCAATTGTATCTAAAAATTTTCATCAAAAGTCTCATCTTGTGCTTGTAATATTTTCTAGAAATCTTTCCACCAATAGTGTCAAAGGAATTTTCCATTATTTGTATAACATATTCCATATTTCATGGATCTTTCTCTGTAAAATTTGATTTGCAAACATCCAAATGGGCCCTACATCTTACGCTCAACTTGGAGGCCCACCTTGCAGCATTTTTCCCAATGGGTTCACCATCTCTTGATACCTCATCCAAGAATGGATTCTTCCCTTCTAATATTATTTATTTTGTGTTCCTCTCTATAGATCTGTATAAATCTTGATTCAATCTTTGTCTTTTAACATAAGTAGTCACATCTTATGTTTCACCACTACAAATATTTCTGGTTGATCCACTAATTCCTTCAAAAATTATAGATTTGACAGGTGCACTCTCAGACACATCAGATGAAAGCAAAATCTCTTCATGAATTTGACTAACCAAAACTTAATGCTCCTTGGCCACATCACATGTGGCATGAGTAGGTAGATCAATAATGGTCTCCACAAATTTCACTTCACCACAACTATTTTTTTCACCAACTTAATTTCTTGAATCATGAAAGTGTTGACTTCTACGAGCTGGCAACATTGTATCTTTACTTTCTTTCTTTTTTTGCTTTGCATTTTCTCTACTTTGTTTTTATTTCTTGTAAAAAAAATATATATATCATATTATGTCTTAGATACATAAAGCTCTTTCCTATAAAATTTCATTAAACAGTATTAAACAAATAATTTACTACTTAGTGGATTTACAACTTGCCTGTTTGGCAAACCAAGATGTGATAAATATTCATTATTCTTGGCCACACATTCTTAACGAAAGTGGTCATAATTTATCACTAGAATTTCAACATTGTGATCACTATCACCTTATTTGCACCGTCCATTCTTTTTCTTCATTTCTTGATGTCCAAAAAACAATAATATATAAATTAGCAACTTGATATAGAGATAATTAACCGTACCAAAAATTGCATAAATACAAGTTTATGAGGTCTTAGTTTTAATGAGCAATCATTAAAACACGTACGAAGCCTAAAGCACTATAAACAACAACAATCATTAGATGTTGTGGGTATTTCAGTCAATGGATATTAAATAATGATGCCCTGTAGAAATGCTAGTTGCATAAAAAAATTAGCAATGTATTTGAATCAATCCATCAAATCTTTAGCAATAATGTTTTCATTCATGGTTCAATAAAAAATTTGTATTACGAAATTTTAGGTGGACATGAACTTGTATCATGAAAACCATTTTGTACAACTAAACCAATGCTTTTCTTAGGTGATAGAACCATCACTAAAAAATGTCTATGGTATTTGGTGATTCTTACTTTTGTTGTTCTGTTACGTAATAATTTGTTCATAACATCCAAATACATTCATAAAGGGGTAGATTTCATGAAAAAGAACATATTTGTTGGAGTGGACAGTGATTTACAAGTAAGGAACACCATGATTTGAGGACTAAGTAGTCAAACAATAGTGAACTTCAAGATATACGCAAAATAGTGAAGAACATTTGATCAAAGAAAAAAACAGAAATGAACTTATAGTATATAAAGATACATATGAGATAGTGATTTCTAGTGCATAAAGTTAGAAGCACAAATGTTGATAACAGTGATATCTTTGTTAAAAAGAATTTGAAGACAAAAAAGGATGTGAGCATCATGTAATGTGTTGGGACTATAAAATTTTCAAAATTTTATAGTAGCATACATTCATAAACTCCACAAGGTAGCCACATCTTGATTGCAAAATTGCTATAATCCTCTTTACATATCATATCCACCAGTGATCCCATCAAATTTGACCTTTTGACACACCAAAATCCCTTTGATCATCATTGACAAAGAGCCTCTAAATAAATAATCCATATTGGCATGACTATGTCCATGTGTCTCTAATCCATATGTTATAACCTTTCAATTCAGACATTTCTGGCATATCGAAAAAAGGTCAACATTGTCACATCAATCAACAACTGAGGAGGATACATATTCGGGAAGACAAAGCCTATTGTTTCACTGACAGAAAGGTTATCGGCAAGAAAAATACCATCAGAGTGAGATACTCAAGTCAGCTCGAGCATACATGTCATGCTGATGGAGTTTCATCGGCAAGACGTTCACTTTGTTTCACCGATAAAGAAAAAAAAAACATGTTGGGGAGACATGTGTTGTTGGAATGAGTTTCAAATGTCTTCCCGGATCCATATCTTACATCGATGAAAATAATATCAGAGAGAGTCTTGCCAATTCATCTGAAGGAGGAAGACGATACACCGGGGAGACTTATAACATTGGAGTAACTTTCAAATCTTTCAATGATACTTATTCTCTTGCTGATGGTAATACGAATGGATCAAATCTAATCAGAGTAACACTTGGGGATAGTTTTGATATCTAAGTGACTTAATAAATCTCTTTCCAAAGGTGATATGAATCAAAAGATGAACTATTTAACATCCGTAAGAATGATATTTGGTTTCCCTGACCATATAAGGTGTCTAATGAACACTCTAATTGATTCAAACTCATAGATCGATCAGAATTTAAATAGTTCATGGCGATATAATCATTCGGTCTGACAATGGGAAATTTAAAAAATCTGCTACACTCGTGTTCAAAGCTGGACATTAATGGCCACACAGATGCACACTATTAGATAATTCTCTAAGTGAAACAAGAATAATTGAGGAGAATTTGTAGGTTTGGCAGAAAAAGGAATGGGAGAATGGATAGAAGCCAGAGAATTTTGTGCAACCGAAGATTTTCAAGTAAGCTTGTGAATTCTTTGCAATTGTATTTTCAATTCTATCAATTTGAGAAAATAAAATGGAGGGTTCGAGCTCTGGAAAATCAAAAGGTATAGAAAATCAGGTTGAGGGTATTCATCCTAGGGGAAAAAAGAAAAAGATTGAGACTAGGGATGAATCAGAAAAAATTGAAAGGAAATTGAATCAAGATCTTATTGAGAAAATACCTGGCTCGGGACCTAAAGCCAGATGTTCTACACAACTTAGAGCAGATGTGGATAGATTTGAGGACATATTCAAACACATAGGGGATGTGTGGACTTTAATTTGGGGATATGAACTATTTATGTTTCACTATCATCAAATGGATAGGTTCAAGCCAATATGAAATCCATGGAAATTCAACCTAGGAAAATTGGTTGTCCCAAACATATTTGTGGATGTGGAATTAATAAAACTGTTAGCTTCCCATTACAATCCAAAAATCAAATCTATCTACAATTCATTGGGTAAACCTTTCATACATGTGTTAGAAGCTACAATTTGTGAAGTTCTTAACCTAGAAGGCACATGTGATGAAGCTATTATGCATGATAATTTGGAGAAAGAATTCTAGAAAATGGATACCACCTATAGGGGGTGGAGATTACCATTGTATAGACCTAAAAGGGATGGAAAATTGGTTCCACTAGATGTCAATGATGGGCCTCCATTTCATGTAGACTTATTCGATCCCTATTTAAAATATACATACTCATAATATCATGTATTAGGGGTGGAAGCTCTTGAGCTTATGTCAATTGTACCAATGATAATTGTAGTTGATGTTTAGTATCACAATGCTAGACTCTTTGATTATACTTCATACATATTCAAAGGAATTGATTCAGGGCTAATGGAAATAAAGAATGGATCCCCTATTTTACATTTCAATTATTACTCTATTTTTATGTATATAATATTCTATTATGGACAAGATTTGGGAATATGGCCAAAAGAGTTAAGGATTACATAGTTTGATAGGGAGGGTAAAGTTTTACCAATTCAATTATGGACTGTTATTTGGGATAGTAGGTTTTCTAATTCATTTTTTGTGGATTTTGAAGAATACTTTGTTAAACCATTGTACATATTATTTAATCATCCTTGTGACTAGCATTGTTTGATGAGATTAAGAGTTTCCTCAGACCCAAAAATTTCAATGGACCTATTGGTTAGAACTGGGGAGGTTGGTATTGTTTTTATTAGAATCAAACATGCTTTGATACCATGTTAGAATTGGCTATGGATGCCAAGATCTATGGACCAAATGAAAAGCACAAAGAAGAGAGAAAATAATGTGACAAGAATAAACTATATTCTATGTCAATGATATGATTCAATGTGTGTGTACAAATGAAGTAGAGACCCCTTGGTTATATAGCCAAGGTGAGAACATAGGAGTGCATAAGATTATGACAAGTGTCATAATCTTATGACATGAGACTACAATGAAAAGCTATCACTCCACCTAAAGTGGAAAGGTGATAATGTGATAACCACCAAAAATAGTGGATCTACCACAAAAGGTGGAACCCTAATCACATGATATGCCCATGAAAGGTGGAGGTGATAAAGTAATAAGAAGATAAGTCCAACAAAGGTGGAAATTCTCCAACAACTCCTATGTGGTCCCTAAGTAAACTTAACTAAGGTGTAATTATGACCTAGGACAAGGTACAAAATATTTAATTACACCAACACCCCCCCTTAAGTGCAACTTAGGGAGAATGTACACAAATGCAAACAATGCAAGATGGGTCCTGACAACTAGGCCATGTTAGGTACCCATGTACAAATGCAATGCAATCTCTCACAAATGGAGAAAAGGAGAAAACCCAGTGGGACAAAACTCCTCCCCAAAAGAGAGATGAAATACAATAATGAAAATGCTCTCAATCATGCATGAGAAGGTAAAAACCCCATGTGAGGAAAAAGATCCCCCCATAAGAGAGAAGTAGAAGAGAGACAAGGCAGCCCCCCCTCAATGTTGAGTCTCCTGCAATGATGGTAGAAGCTCGACATTGAATGCTGAAGATGATCCAATTTCATCAAACAATGTTCCTCCCCTTAGGAAGAAACAAAACCAAGGATGTGTGCAGGATGTATGATGTCTCTAAAGCATGCTCAAGTGTCTCCATGTCGATGTCAAAAGCTTACACACTCCAAACAGGCGTTCTAGGCCACACTGCTGAAGAGTACAATCCATCATCTAGTAGAGAAGAATGTAGAACATGATCCAAAGACAAGGATATTCCCTCTAAAGAAAAAGAAGCCTCCTCCAAATGCTGTCTAAAACTATCCACACTCACGCCAAACTGCAAAGAATGATCATGTAGAGAATGAACAAGAGGGTCAGAGTGTTCCCTCACAACAACTGAAGAAGGAGCATCTTCATCAAAGAGAAGATGAATGTCATCAAGGATGTCCCCCAAAGCTGCAAGATGAGACTCCACAAACAAGTCTGAAATACCTGTCAAGAAGCCATCCAAAGTAGCCATATCTGGAAGACAATGTATATCTTGCTGCACTGAATCACAAGGAACCCAAACTGTGGAATCACAAGCATCATCAACTGCAATAGTAGATGGAGGAGATGAAATGCATGGCTCAAGTACTGGATCTGATGTGAGAATTCCCAAGTTCAAGTAGCCAAATGTCTCCTCATGGTTCACACTAGAAGTGTGATCAACAACTGAAGGAACAATGTCACCATCAAAAGCAAAATCTGCAAAGGTATACAACCGAGATGAATGATCAACCACCCTAGTAGCAATGATCTCTCTACTCTCCAAGTCTCGAATGATGACTGAATCAGGTGTGAACTCCACAGTTCTCCCATTTCCGCCATGTGTAATCTGATATATGGAAAGAAGATTGTTCGTCAAATGAGGAACACACAAAACATCCTGGAAAGTGTTGTCCCCAAAACTAATAGATCCCTTCCCAAGTACACTCATGTATGTATTGTTTCCCATCAATATAGGAGACATAGAACAAGGCTGAAATGAAGAGAAAATAGTTTGTGAAGATGCCATATGATGTGATGCTCCTGAATCTAGAAGCCATCTACCTGATCCTGGACTTGAATAAGCACAAAGAGCTTGATCTTTATATCCTGATGTAGATGCTTGACCTTTGTCCTTAAACTGTTTTGAAGAAGAAGAAGAAGGAGAAGAGTCAGACATTCTAGAAGGCAAATCAATTTGATTTCTTTTGAGAAGATTTTTCAACTCATCAATATCCTTCTTATAACAATAGTGTTCTTCATGTCCATCCTTTTTGTAATATGCACAAAAAGACCTCTTCTTCTTAGATGATTCTTCTTTTGAATGAGTGGATTCTGATTCTTTATGTGGCTTGTTCTTTTTCATCTTTTGCTTCTTATCAAGATTCCCTGATTCTTTATGCACCTTTGACTCACTAGAAACCAATGCATGTGGCTTGGAAGACTTGATTAGACCCATGTTTATTAACTTAGCTTCCTCTTGGATTAGGAGATTTGCAAAGTCATCAAACTTAGGATCAACATATGATGCTCCCATAGAAAGTCGATGGGTATGAAAGCCAGAAACAAATACTGAATACTCAGGACCAAGCTTGGATAACACATTTAGAATCAATTGTAAATCCTCTTTTTCAATACTGCATTCTTTCAACTGTGTTCTTAATTGCTTTATTTTGGAGATGTAGTCTTGGATGTGGTCAAAACTTTTAGGATCAAGATTCATCAAATCATTATCAATCCGATATCCCCTAATCTTATCTGTTTTACCATAGAAGTTTTCAAAAGTCTCCCATACTTCTTTAGCTATTTTACATGAATCAATATGAAATTGTAAATCAAATGAGACTAGTGAACATATGCATCCAAGTGTTTTCTCATGATTAATCTCCCATTTTGCCAATTCATTGGCATGAGTAGGTTGAGAAATGGTTTCCTTTAGATAGCCTATTAGACCTTTTCCCAAGAGATAGTTCCATACTGATTTTCTCCATGTAGCATAATTATGTGGAGTTAGGAGTTCAATTTGAGATTTCCCCATTGTAAGAACACAAACCAAGCAAAAGAATGCAACCAATCACTACAAGATTACCCCCCCAAATCACTCAATCATGAAGCCCCCCCAAGCAATATCTGATTTTTCACTTTATACTTAGTGCATTTACAATTTCCACTGCCAAAAATAGCAAGGTGGACTTTGATCTTGGTACATGCAGATGCCAAAATAGGCCACAAACTCATAGTATAAAAATTATAGTAGATGAGATAAATCTAATCACACCACTAGAAATTAAAGGAAAAATCATGCACTTTCAAAAAAAACAGCACTCAAAAATGTTACCGTAGGAGCAAGTTATGAGCTCCCGAAGTTCCCAAAATGAGGACGAAATAGCAACACCTATGAGAATCTGCAATTTATGGAAAAACCAAATACCAAAACCAAAAAATTATTGCACCACTGTGAAGATCATGAAAAATTAGCCCAAATCAAAAAAAATTGCTCGAAAAAAGGAGCCAAAATGACCGAGATATGGAGCTTCAAAGTCGGACTGCAAAATGAAAAACTCCAATGGTGAGGGGTGAAAAAATTTCAAATATGTGCTGATGTAGTGCTGACGTCAGCAGAATGCTATGTTAAAATGGACGGCCATTTGACCATCACCGACGCCGTCGCTCCTCCCTACCGGAAAAGTTTTCAGAGAGCCAAAATGTTCTTTTCAAGATTCTCCGGAATCTTCTTTTCGCTGTCGTCGGTGGAGGAATGTGCGGATGCGGTCAGTTGTGTGACCGCACGTGGTGGGGTCGCAGGAGGTGAGTGAGAGCCGTGCCACTTGGCCTAGCTGTACCCCTGTGGGTACCCTGTGCGGTATGCGGGTACAGTCTGCGTCCGCAGACCTTACAAATTTGAATTTTTATTTTTTTTTATTTTTGATTTTCCAAATTGTTAATTTTTTTTTTTTGAAAAATTTTTTTTTCAAAATGAAAATTTTCATAAAAAAATTTCTATTTTTTTTTTTGACAAAATCATACCGTCGACGCAGTGATGGCCCCTGGGGGCCATACGGTTCTTTGGGCAAAAAAATTTTGCCTCACCAAATGACTTGCTCCAATTTGGACGATTGGACAGTCGATCTTAGGGTTTTTGGCCCTTCTGGACACGATGGCAGGGTCGGATTTGACCCAAAATTCTCCAAAAATGCAGCTACCTTCTGGATCTAGCAACCACAATGCAGCTTCAAACCCTCTTAGATTTGGCCTCGTATGTCCGATTTGGATGAAACAAAAGGCAAAATCGACTTTCTCAAATCTTCTGGATGCAATAGTGAGATCAGATTTGCTCCAGCAAGCTCCGATATAAACCTGCAATAAAAAGCCAAAAATGGAACCTCCCCAAATCTGGTACCTCTCTTCAGAAAATGACTCTCCAATGGCACCCAACCTGCTCTGATACCATGTTAGAATCAAACATGCTCTGATACCATGTTAGAATTGGCTATGGATGCCAAGATCTATGGACCAAATGAAAAGCACAAAGAAGAGAGAAAATAATGTGACAAGAATAAACTGTATTCAATGTCAATGATATGATTCAATGTGTGTTTACAATGAGAGACCCCTTGGTTATATAGCCAAGGTGAGAACATAGGAGTGCATAAGATTATGACAAGTGTCGTAATCTTATGACATGAGACAACAATGAAAAGCTATCACTCCACCTAAAGTGGAAAGTGATAATGTGATAACCACCACAAATAGTGGATCTACCACAAAAGGTGGAACCCTAATCACATGATATGTCCATGAAAGGTGGAGGTGATAAAGTAATAAGAAGATAAGTCCACCAAAGGTGGAAATTCTCCAACAAATCCTATGTGGTCCCTAAGTAAACTTAACTAAGGTGTAATTATGACCTAGGACAAGGTACAAAATATTTAATTACACCAACAGTTTTGAAGATGCTGCTATGATTAGAGTGTATGGTTTTAAAGATACACCACTCATCTTACCTAAAATAGTGCCTGATATAATTTCCTACTTGGAAATTGTTAGGCAAATGGATTTCTCAAGTGTAATGAATTTAATTTCCTTTAGAAAATAGGCATTCATGCCAAGCACTTTGTGCTTTGGAGATTTCACTATATTGTCGAAGGAAGGGTATGATTTGATTGTGGATAAGTTATTTTATTTTAATTTGAATAAAGCTCCACCATGAAAAGGGTTTGATCCAGAGGGATACATTGACTTTGCTAAGAAAAAGATAAACTTAGGGGAAATTTGGAAGAGAAAGAAGCTGAGAGGGTTGTTGATGAATATAACAAGGGAGTAGAACAAAAAATAAATGAGATACAAGATGTGGAGTTTTTATTCTCTGGTGAGGAGTCACCTGGTGATGAGGGGTCTCAAGGTCCAACTGATAAAATCTCTAGATTGAAAACTAAGGATTATAAGATTCCTCCTAGAGAACCAAAAATTGAAGAGGGATCGGATACAAACACAAGGAAAATGGATTATAGATCCTTTGTAGTAGATGATGAGTTTGTGAAATCTCCAGAATTCAGAGCCTTCTTGTACAAATAGAAGGGAAAAGAAATAAGAGAATCTATTGAAAATGTAACACCGAATAATGAGATCAATTATTGAATAATTTGAAACTAAGTGTGGAAAAGGAAATGAAAGATATGACCCCAGAGATAGGGAGAATTTTTTTAGAAGATTCAAGTGTCATGATTTTCCTAGGATTAGATCTAAACTTTGCCCTTGTTTTTGATAGTTTTCTAAAGGATAACAATGTTACACATAAAATTAGCCCTAAGGGAGTGACAAAAGTGTATATAGGATCAAAGTATAACCCCGATGAAGGTTCCCTTATGATTTGGGCCCTGTATTCACCACATACGAAGTCTATTGTTATTGACATTGAAAGTTGGAGAAGTTGATCTTGTGGCTACAACTGAGATTGGCATCAATGTTGCCTAGCTAAATAAAGCCTAGATACAAATGTTGATCAAAGAAAAGGAAATGTATAAAATAAAAAATGAGAGGATACTTAGGGAAAATGTTCGCCTAAAGGATATGATTGAAAACACATTGAGAGGATCCACTAGGTTTCTAACTCAAGGAGAAAGCTCTCAAACAAAGGACAAGTGGGAAGGATCAAATGTATTTTCTCAAGGAAAATTTGATACACTTTCTACAATGATTAGAAAAAGATAGGCTAACTTGATGGTTTGGGAGAAAGCTTTGGGGAACTCACTCAAATAATTTTACTGCTAAGAAGGACCATAAAATAATTAGTGACAAAATCCAATTGAAATTTCAAGAAATATAGAAGAGAGATACTCTTGATGATGAGGCTATCACTACTACTAAGGAAATAATAAGAAAGCACAAAGGTTACTATGAGGAACTTCAAGGAGATGCAAGAGGATTAATTAATGCCACAAATGAAGGAATACCAACACTATTTGAAAATGATGGAAAAAAAAGACTAAATAGATTGAAGAATGCAAGTTGATACTACAAAAGACTTTGGAAGTGGCTATAGGTAAATAATTGACATTGGATGAAGCATGTGAGAAGAATGAGAAAATGGTGAACATGGAGATAGTAGTCAGGAATGCATTAGGAGATGCTCATACTCACAAAGTATGAGATTATCTAGACCATCTGTCAAAAATTCACTTATGGCTAACTAGAGCCTAATTATTTATGTTTAATCATTATTAGTTTTTTGTTATTATAAAAAATATATTTCATGAAGGGGTGTGTCCCTTCAAAGTTTTGATATATATATAAATCTGTTACATATTGACAAAAGGGATAGGTGAATAGGGATAGATAGACAATAAAAAACTTATATGATGTTTATATTTCAAAAGACTATGTTGCAAGTATGATTTGAGGAGATCAATTAAACAAATTAGAGTCTATGGCTTCATATTGGTATACATAAATCAATGATGGTATACATATTCATATTACATTCATATTTCATAGATTTATATATGAAAACATATTCATATTGCATCCTCAATTTTATATGAAAACATATCCATATTGCATTCATGTAGAAACTTTGTTCAACATTAAAGCTTTGAAACAAGTATTAGTCTAAAGGTTCGTGTCCTTAAAATATAAAACAGTCTTAAAACAACATCTCCAAACCTCTTCCTGGGGATGTTGTTTTGCTAGTGGAGGATAGACCCTAGAAGCAACTCTTGGACTATGAGGGTCTCCCCTTTCGGTGTAGGAGATTCTTTTTGGTGGGTCATTTGGCCTTGACCTGTCCTCTTTCCCACTGCAAGGGCACTGTGACTTGGTGGAAGGATGCTCTCCTGGATCACCTCACAGTGGGTTCTTCTTTGGATGGTTCTTCTGAGGAGGTCGACCCTCAAGTTGTTGCTCCTCTCCCGGACCTCTCTTTCATGGAACCACCTTTGGACCATTCTACTGACACTATTGTGCCTGTCCCTACACCTACTGTCGCTGCTCTGTTAGACCCTGTCTGGCCTTGTTTGGGAGCCTCTATTGTTCCATTAATTGATTCAATTTCTATTGCCTCACTGCCGACTTCCTCACTGCTTGGTGGCTCTTCTCCTGTGGTGGATGGGGTGGAGCCACTCCTCTCACCTTTCTCTTTGATTCTTGACTCTAAGCCCCCCTAGTTGGTGGTTCTTCGGAAGAAAAAATTTGTGGCTGCTTCTCGGACTCGGGCTTGTGGAGCTAGCCTTGAGCCCTTTATTTTTGGGGTTGCTTGATTTCTTTGTTTTCGTACAACTGTCTATCAGCTATCTCTATTTTTTCCTATAGTTCAATTCTGTTTTGAACTATGTTATCCTTTGGCCCCTTGGGCCCTTTGTGAAGGGTTCGACACCCTATAAATTCTTCTTACCATTTCAAAAACATAAAAGTCTTACATAAAAGGTCATAAAATGGGGCTCATCAATAATCATCTACATTTCCAGCAAGATTAAAATCCTGATCACTTGTGTCTGCATCTACTTGAATTTCTTCCTCATCCTCATTTGTGACATGCAATGCATTATTCCTCCCAATTTCTTCATTGGTAATCAAAATATCTTCTTCAAACAGTCCCTCATTGTCTTCATCCACTTCTTTGAATGTTTCTTGTAAATTAACATATTTCCCATCAAGCATTACATCAACAACTTCCATGAATTTTCATCTCAAATGAGACTTTGTTTGAATGACATATGAACAACCTGAGCTTCTTACATAATCAATTAGAAATGATTGGTTAATTTGAAGAGGGGAAACATATGACTCATCTATGTTTAATAAAAATTGCCGTGTATTTGCACGTAAAAATCCATACTCATCAAAGTGTACTGCGGATGGTCAGATCCACTTACATTTTAATAATACAGGACTATTTTCACCAAAATCCACTTGAATATTTTATTGGATGAATCCAACATAAAATTTCTTCTCAATTTGATGAAGAAATTCAGCACTAACAACACAATCACAATTTGTCTTTCCTTTGTCTTTTTCTTCCACTCTTAAATGACTACCATAGGCCCACATTCCACTAAAATGCATAGCCCATAAATGTGGAGGTCGTGAAAGCTCACTTTCCTCTGTTGTTATATCTTGACCTTCTTCTTTTTCATCACCAATTTCATTAGAAATCTATTCTTCAATTTTTGGAAAATAATCACCTCCAAACAAATCATGATGTCTGCGCCTTTGAGGTCGATGTTGCATCTAAGTTTGATTTTCTTCTTCATATTTTCTACATAGAATAATGACATAAAAATAGTAAGATTAATAATATAAATGTGTAAATGCAATTGAGTAAATAAATTATTGTGTAATTTTTTTTACTCGTGACACTTATCGAACGAAGATGTGTTTTGAAGAATAAAGGCATGAATTTCACTTCTTTCTTGATATGATAGCTTGAAGCAACACCAATTTCCTTCTAATACTTCACCTACAACTCTCTAATCTTTTTCATCATCCCATATATGTTGATTGACATTTATAAAATCCTTCATATATTCTGTGCAAAATCCCATGGCCTCTTGCATTGAATATCCCTCAGACATGCCGCCTTCTGGTTTTTCCCTAGTATGGACAATTTTTAACAAAACCTTGATATATCATTCTATAGGATACATCCATCTCGTTCTTACTGGGCCACAATGCTCTAGTTCATATTCTAGATGTATCAAAAGATGCATAGAAATGTTAAAGATTGTTGGTGGAAATTCTCATTCCAATAGACAAAGGACTTCAACAACCCCCTCCCTCAAACTATCAAAGTTCGAAGGATCTAATACATGTAAACTCATTCTCTTTAATATTAGGCCCAACCTTATAATTTCCAATCTTGGCCCCTTTGCCAAACTTGATATATTTACCACAATAGGTAAAATATTCTCGATTATGACATGATAGTCATGGGTCTTGAGGCCTCTTAAGCTATTAATGTTAGTTTGGCTTCTGATGCTACTACTTACATATCCAATGGGAAAGCGATTCTTAGACATCAACTGTAAGAATTGTGCACGTTGTTTCTTTGTCCAGACATAAGGAGCACTAGGTTTTCTATATTTTTCATTATCATATTTTTCAACACAGAGATTTTGATGAATCTTTATTTCTCAAAAGTCTTCACATGATGAAATAGTATCAAGAGCACCAAAAAGAGTTTCTATAATAGCATAAGCTATATTTTTCTCAGAATGCATAAAGTCAATAGTATGCCTAATGGCTATATCCTTAAAGTATGGCAACTTATACAATATTCACAACCATTTTATACCGCTTTCATTACATGGATCATATCTACTAAAAACAATCCCATCATTTTTAATAAATCACATTCTCTTTTGTCCATTCTCAACAATGTAATCACCTATTATTAGCAATGGCGCTTCATGATTCTCTTCTTGAACATTGAAAAATGTTTTTTGTCGATAATATGGATGATCCATTTTAAGGTAAGCATGATGTCCACAATAAATACACTTATGCAAACTTCTTGAGTGCCTCACAAAATCCTTAAAGTTGCAAGTAGGACATCCATGGTATCCATGAACAAAGAGACTAGACAATGTGCCATATGCAAGAAGATCATGAATCATAAACAATAAGGAAGCTCTTAAAGTGAATTTGATTGAATGACCATCCCTTCAAGATTGAATTGCTTCAATTCCTTTCCACAATTCCATTAGCTCATCATATAATGGCTCTAGATAAACATCTATTGTATCTAAAGTCACACTTTTCTTTCCTAGTATAATCAATGACAACATTAAGAAAAATGGTTCAGTTGCTAAGCATGGATGAAAGTTATAATTTATTAGAAACACTGGCCAAGTTGACCATTTAGTACTTTGATCTAAGAATGGGTTCACCCCATCTAGAACCAAACCCAACCTTATATTATGAGGATATTGAGAAAAATTGGGCCATCTATTATCAAATTCCATCTATTTCTTAGAATCAAGCACATGTCATTGTTTTCCATCAGTGCTCTTATTTTGGGCATGCCACTACATAAGTTCAACAATGTCTTTGCACCTATATATTCGGAGTAATCATGGGATTATCAAAAAGTCATGAAGAACCTTTCTAGGAACCACAACTGATTTCAACCCTTGTCTATACCTCAGTTCATGACATTTCATGCATTCACTCTCATTTGCAATATTTTTACGAAATAATGCACAACCATTCACACATGTGTGGATGTTTTCATACCTCAAGTCAAGCTTACTGATTTTATTTTTACATTGACTTCGTTTTGTTGGCAATGTGGAGTCACATGGTAACAATGAAGTTAATAATGCCAATAATTGATCTACACTCATTTTTCCAACCATGCACCACTTGCAAGTTAAGAATTTCAAGGATTGTTGTCAAATGACTTAACTTGCAATTAGCATACACAGGCTTTAAAGCATCATCCATTGACTTGGCCCAATCATTGTTTATACCCTCATTCAACATTCTATCAACTTCAAACCCTTCATCAAACATTTATGCCTCTTCATCTATGATTGGTGCCACTTCATCTATGTTTGTTTCCTCTTCATCTCTCACAATCTGAAATTCTATCATATCTTCATAATAATTGTAAGCCCAAGGGCTTATACGACTATGCCCATATCTTATCATATGTTGATAAATCATATTTTGTTTTTTCACCTTTCTAACAAGAGAATTTTTACATGGACATGAATATTTTTCAATGGTCCTATCATCAGCTACTCCCTCATCATATGCATGATATTGATCTATAGTCAAAATTTGATGCCCATCCATCTATAATATTGTGCATTCCCATATTAATTTACTTTGTGATTAAAAGAAAAAAAACATAAATCTAAAAATAGAGATGCCAAAACATTGTTGAAAGTAGTCACTCTTAGTATAGGCCATAATAGAAAGAAGAGGATATAATGATTCTTTATTATGAGATCTATCTTACATTCATTTTAAGTTTACCTACTGAGAATGGAATATGTCTATGTTTCCTATCAACTTACTTTCAGCAATGAGGGTTTTGAATTACCTCTGAATTCACTGCAGAGGGCCTCACTGACTTCAAATTTGTTCCAACAAAGTCTGAATTCCTTGCCCACCTTTTCAAAATTCTCCAAGTCCTATCCAAACAAGCTTTATCGCCCATGCAAGTGCTTCAATACATGTCCATGAGGATAAAAAATGTCAAAAACAATCCAATTTCATTCCCATGCCAACAATTATACATTTTACAAGTTGTCCGACTTATAAATATAGACAAGTTGTTGGAACTAGAATTTTCATAAAAAAATCTAAGGAATTTATCAATCAAAATATGAAATTCTCAATATCATTTCATAAAAAGTCACATTATCGCCATCCATAAACTCAAATTTTCCCTTTATCATAATATCGCTACTATATTGGCCATCCCTCATAAGGCACACATCATACCTCTCTACCACAACTCATTACCAAGTAGCTCATGGTATGACAGTAAAAGGAGCCACTACTATACACTGTAACCTTCACCCTTTACCACTCTACCACATATCACCTTTTTCTTTCTTGTGGTACTGCGGGGGAGTGAAAAGTGACATGAGGTAGTGCAGTAAATTAGTCATTGGGTCATTTAAAGCACACCAATCACATCAGTCAACATCAAAATATAAAATTGAGCTCAATAAAATGATTTGAATTGTGCAAATTTATGAGTTAGGAGTAAATGCATCTTGGTGTTAAAATACACTAAATAAGTTGATATTTTTCATTCACAACAGCTCAAACCAAGTTGTAGATGAGCTCAAAGTACAAAAGTAAAGGGAACTCTTCAACATGAATTATATCACCGGGTAAGCTTTGCTCATCACTCTCTATGAATTTCATAAAATGGTACCAAAGAAGAGTGAATTAGGAATTAAGGATGAGGCCAAAACCAGTAAATCATCATTGCAATCCCCGTTGCTTTCCTTGTTGCCTGGTTAAATAGACAAGGGACCTAAGAAATTTTTCAGAGACTTAGCTCAAAGTTTTAGGGACCCCATTATACCTCAGTTAGGTTGGAACCTCTATTGGTACTTCTACCAGAAAAGGAATGACAAGTTCTGGCATCAAACCCATGGACCCTAGATTTGGCTAAATTAATTGTCCCTAATATTTTCATTGATATTGAGCTAATAAAAGCCCTTGCTAGGAGCTACCATGCCCCAACCAAAACTGTTAGGCTTCCAAATGGTGGGTGCTTAGTTGATGTCTCAAGACATGATAGCATCAAGTTTTTTAACCTGAATAAATAAGCCGTAACAGAGGTGAATTTAGTGAAACTGGAGTAGGAGTATAAGAGGTTGAGAAGAACATACCAAAGTGATGATCTCCCCCTACACATGAAGAGGGGCAACAATAATAGAATACTCCCCATACCTTCCTCTAAAATGGAGCTTTTCCCAATTTCAAAATTTCAGATTTATTTCAAAAATATTCATCATGCATTATGTCAAGTCTTGGGAATAGATGCAAAGGAACACATGTCAGTGGGATTGATGAGAATGGCCATGATAATTTAGCATTCTAAGTTGAATGTAGAGTTTTATTTTTATCTATAATTGAGGAGAAAATACATGAGGGATTTATGCAAGTTAAGGAGGCTAAGGCTCCTATTACCTTTAGGAAATATTCTTTATTGTGCCATTTAATCCTGTATCTGAATGGAGTGAAATGGACTAAAAGAATGAAATTATGTACACAAGATAGTGGATTAAGACTCCTTATGTAGAATTGGTGTTATATTTGGGATAAAAGATGTACAAAATGTGATTTTGTAGTATTTCAAGATGATTTTTCTGTTAGATTGATAGATGCTCTTTGTTACCCAAATCCAAGGTTACCTAAGTCATTGATGAAAGTAATGAGGCTTGTACAGTATAAGAAAAACTAGGGCTATACTCATAATTATGTTGATTGGTTCCTTATGCCACAACACACCATTATCAGAGTATACGGGTGCAACCAAGCACCACATATCTTGCCCAAGTTTATACCTGCAAGGGTATGTTTTCTAGAATTCATGTGGCAAATGCTTTGGATGGAACATTAATTGATGAGGAATCAGAGGAAAGGAACATTTTTACCTGATTTGATAGTATTTGAAGAATTGGCCATTGGATCTAATATGTTGGAAGAATTGTAGAGGTTCATGAGGGTTAACTATCCCCTCAAGTCTGGAAAAGAAAGAGTGTGTGACTCAGAGGGTCATATCAACATGATTAGAAGAACCTTGCTGACAAAGAGGGATATATCACATGAGTTTGACCCTGAGGATGATGTTATACAAAACCTGGTGTATTTTTCTGATGTAGTGCAAATTAGAAAAAGGTGGACAACAATGATGAAGTGGGAAAAAAAGAAGAAGGAGAAGGATAAAAGTTTCAAAGGGTTTTTCACTGACAAACCTAACCTCCTGAAAAGGATGCAAATGATCCTTGATAAATTTGATGAGTTATACAAAATGGCCTAGGATGAGGGGTTGATTCCACTCCCCACACCTCACCAACCATCACATGAGGCATCAAAATCACAGAAACCACCCCCATCTCCTACTAATGAACCACAAGCTAAAAAACAAAATATTGAGCCATTGGTTGAATATGACTCAAGTGATGATGAAAAAGAAGTAGTCATAGCTCTGACTGAAATGAAGGATGTAGTAGAACAACAAAAATGATCCTAAGATCAGGCTTTCAGAGGAGGGAGTTGATGAAATTCAAGAGGATGAGAGGGTAGTAGCCTCTCTAAGGTTTATGGAAGATGATATTTTTATCCATACCAATTAATTTAAGGAATTTTGGATTAAAATGAAGATGAAACAATTTGATGATAGATTGAAAATCAATCTTATAGGAGTTGATGAGTCAAAATAGGCCAAGATTCAGGCTGAGAAATTTGTAGAATTAAATGTTGACAACATTAATGTCACCCCTGCAAGAGGCAAGAGAAATTGTATTAAAAAGTGATGCTAATTATACTGATGACAGAGCTATCCAAAGTATTTCTTCTAGATCAAATCAAAGCACAAGAGGACCCCATGTTTGTAGCAGAGTTTGATTCAGAGGAAGTTGTCTCAAGAATAGGATATAACCCTACTACCCAAACACTTTCTCTATGGAAAAAACAAAAAAGTACAAGGAAGCCTCGAATTTTGGATGTAGTGCAAGAAATGAGGGGGTCATCTATGGTCAGAACAATGAGGGATACAACTCCTATAGAAGCTGCCACTATGACCATTCATTCTGCAATGTTCACTAAGAATGTAGTTGAAAATATGGAGAAAAGGACTAATGAGTATGAGAAAAGATTAAAATTATCAAATGATGAGGTGAACAAATTGTTTATTGAAAATGTAAAGTTAAAATAGCAGCTGCAGTAGGCCACCACAATGAGAGGGGATGAATTAATTACCTATCACCCCTTGTATAGGTAGAGGATCCACATATACAACAAATGAAAGATGAAATTGATCAACAAAAGAAACCTAATATGGAGGATGTCAAGCATCATATCATGGAGATTCTAAGGAAAATACTAGAACATGGAGTTAGGATAATAAAGGAGAAGATAAATGTATTACATGAAAGCTTCAACAATTTGATTAAAAAATTTGGAACAGATAAATGCTAACTCCCCTATCCTTGAAGAGATTCAAAAGAGATGGCGACCCACCTATCACATACTAACCAGTCTATGAAAAGCTACAAATAGGGATCTAGATGCCCCATCAAGGCTCAAACCTACACAAGAAATGGTGAAAGACGTGATTGATGAGTACAAGTATTTGGTGGATATAAGGAAGAAAATGGAAAGTAGGAGTGCATTTTACTCCATTAAATACACCTTTAGCCCATCCATATTTAAAAATGACAATCAGATAAAAGGTATGGATGAATGGAGAGAATAATTTGATCAAATGATTCCTAAATTCTTGACACATATACAGGATGATTGGGAGATCAATCTCAACAAATTATATACTTTACTTAATGGGATCGTCATACTCGATAGTGGATACACAAAGTTCATGGTAGATGTCAGGAACCTCCTGGATAATAGATGGAAAAGTCATCTTACAAATTTTGCAACTGCACAAGAATTCAAATAGCTGAGTGATCTGACAATCAATAAGTGGCAGGAACAATATTTGGGCTCTAATGAGTATTGATTCTATACATTATAAAGAGAAAGTATCATACGGTAAAATCTTTGAGTAGGTCTTAGATGACCACAATATTTTACTCGAAGATTAACAGTTTGATACACATGTTATGATTAGTTTTCTTTGGTTGTTTTTTATTTCAAAATTATGTTTTGTTATCAAAAGACATGTCTTTTGGTCTGAAGCTTTTTGCCTCTCATATAAATAAGAGAGATGAAGACGAAAATAAATTTTAGGAGATAAGATATAGGAGAAAGAAATAGGCGAATAGGGATAGAAAGATAATAGAATGTTGTCATAAAGCTTACATTTCAAAAGACCATGTTGCAAGCATCATTTTGAAGAAGTTAATGAAAGATCTCAGATTTTGTGGCATCATATTGGTATTGATTGTTTGTTGAGTTAATTGAATAATATTATCTGGTTATCTCCAAGGTTGGCATTTCTTTATTATTTAAATTGATATATCAAGGATATTTTCAATTTATCAAGGCACATTTGTTGTTCTTGCGTGGTTCAGTCAATTGACTCCTTCAAGGAAGGATTAAATTCTTGTAATTAATCATAGTAATTTGGAAAAGGTCATTTGGATCAATAAGAATAACTTGGTAATTGCATTATTGCACGTTCATACAAGTTATAAACCAATATTAGTGTGTCAAACAATTTGAGTTACAACCAATGTAAGTCATTCACTCTATATCTTCATTTGACTCCATTTACCCAACAAGGCATTGGTCTTATCCATTTAATCATTGAGCTTTGTGTGATAAGAAGTCTCAAGATTCTCATTTACTTATGTGTTGATACTTTTTGAATGGGATTAATAACAATTTACATTCATTTGTATTGTTTCAATTGAAATTTTTTGGTTTCTGCATTGATTTAGTTTGGAATAAGAGAGGGAGACATTGAATTTACTAAGAGTCATGTTTGAAGATGACAGAAATGCTAGGACAAAGCTACATGAGTACCTTGGATTTCAAGTGCAATCAACAGAGAATCAAGACTCATGGGAAGCTCAATCTACCAACATTGATGATATTAGCAGTGAAATAATCAACAATGTCACTCTTGATGATACAACATAATTAGATCCATCACTTCGGTCAAAAGCTAGACAAGATGTTACATCCCCCAATGAATTGGGATCCTATATGAAAATACATGATGTCTATCTTTTTTCATTTTTCCCTTTTCAAGTGCACTCTTGAAAGCTCCTAAGTGGTTGAAGAGACTAGTTGGTGTCAATTTTGGATTTGGAGGAAAGCTTCCTACATTTCGGCCCAGTACAACATCATAGAGTGTTGTTGGCTCTTCTAAGGTAGAGGACAATTTATTCTTTGGTACATGTAATTAAGATGATATATGGTCTTATTTTTTTTATTTTCATAGATATATACACACAATCTTGTTACTGAGGATAGTCTAGTGCTTCGTTCAATAGAGTTTGAAGCTTCAATAGCAGATGGTGAAAAATAATGTTTGCGAGCTTTGTGCGATAAGAAGTCTCAATATTATTAGTTAGTTATTTGTGGGTACTTTTTGAATGGGATTAATAACAATTTACATTCATTTGTATTGTTTCACTTGCAAATTTTTGGTTTTTGCATTGATTTAGTTTGGAAGAAGAGAGGGAGACATGGAATGTCCTAAGAGTCATGTTTGAATATGAAGGAAATGCTAGGACAAAGCTACCTAAGCACCTTGGATCTCAATTGCAGTCAACAGAGAATCAAGACTTACAGGAAGCTCAATCTACCAACATTGATGATACTAGTAGTGAAATAATCAACAATGTCACTCTTGATGATACAACACAATTAGATCCATCAGTTCAATCAAAAGGTGGAAAAGATATTACATCCCCCAAAGACAATGGTGAGGATTTTATTGATAATTTGCACAGTTTGAAAGAAGATTCATTACTTTCTCTCACTAAAAATGATTTTGTTGTTGGGAAGGATACCCTAGGCAATGGAGAAGAGGTGAAACATGAAGCTACTAAAGATTTGACTGAGTACTAAGAATGTGATGAATCCATTCAAAGTTCTTTAGTTGTTGGTGATTATAAGGGAGCAGTCATGCAATGCTTGTCATCAAAAAAGATGGAAAATACACTTCTCATTGCTCATGTTAGGGGGATTTGTTTATGGGAGAAAACTTGTGATGAATATTTAAGAAAAATGAATTGTTCCTATCTTAATGTTATGCTTCTATACTAATTGAATGGAATTTGCAATGTCTTAAATTCTTTTAATGTTTTATGTTTTACCCTCCTTGTATTCAACTATCTGGATTTGAGAAGGCTAACTAGCTCTGTTTATCTAAATCTATGGAATATTTTTTGACTTAACACTATTAGTGTAGGTGGTTTCTGCTATGGTCAATAATGATCTTATTGGCCTTGTGAATAGAAGGCCTTTGAAATCCTAGAAAGTAACTCTTGCTTTACTCTATACACTAAGTTTTTTTTCCCACAAAAATCAGTTAAGAAGAAAATTATGTAAATTGGATAATGCAATTTTGATTTGGAGAAGATTGTACTTGACAATATGTTTTTTTTATAGCTCATTTCTAATTTCTATGAGTTTTAGTTTGAATATTTTGATATAATGAGAAAGCATACAAATTTATGCATTTTATCATATAGTTGTGCACAGTATTTTGAAAAATTTATCATACTTGTATCATAGATACAAGACTTGGATGTAAAACAGTCTTGGTAGGCTGATTTTTGACTTAAGACTTGGAGGACTCGACACAGACTTGGTAGGCTAAATTTTTGACTCTGATGTTAAAGGTAGGTTTTCAAATCAAATAAACCCTACCCCATAGAGTGATGTGTGTTTTCCATTATATTTTCATTGAATGCTCTTGGAAAAGAAATAAAATTAGCTATGATGGTTTTTTGTTCACTATTGCCAATTGATTCTAAGTTTTCTTTAAGAGGGTTGGGGTTATAAGATCAAAGGGGTCTCTTGTATTCAATAGAGAAAGAAATTCAGTCCTTGAAGAGATTGTAACAAAGATTTGATAATCACAAAGCAAAAGGTTCAAAGTAATGAGATCATAATGTAAAAACAAAAGAGAAAAAATATTTTTTTATCAGAACAATGATTTTAAAGATTGACTATGAAGAACAATTATCATAAGATAGCAGTTAATACAAACAGTGGCAGTGCCAATGAGTTATCAATATAGTGAATAAAGAGTCCCAATTTTCAATGCATGATAATAGTAGTCCAAGGCATGCAAGGGATAGGAATGAAAGACAATATATAGAGGGAAAATAGTTGCAAATGATCACTATTATATCAAAGCATATGAGTGTCAGAGGATCATAGAAAAATGAAGGAGATACTATCAGTTGTTATGAATGCCATGTGACCCAATATAATACACAAAGAAGATCTAAAAGACCATGGAACAGAGTGAAAAGGGGTCAAAGTCAATGAGATTCAATCAATGTCAAATAACATTATCATTATATCAGTGAAAGCACAAGATTGTAAGAGCAATGAATCCATGGAAAGAAAGAATAGTATATGCAACATCGCGATCACTGTCATAAAGGATGAAGATCAACATGAGGTTTCAGGATTCAATATTTCCGCTTACCTTTAGATTGTAACCTTGTTTAATGTTCTGCCCTTTCTTGAATGATACTGGTGTTGCAACTCAAAAAAAACTACTCAACAAGCTCTGGCATTACAAAAATGGAAACCACCACTCTTTGCATTCAATGGTTATTTCCTTCATCAGACTTGCAATTGGAAAACCTACAAACACACGCAGGAGCTGAAATACAAAATTGTTGATTAAACTTCAAAACTTCCCTCCAATGTGCAATCAAAATGTTTTATGCCAAAAATCAACTGCCTGAGATTCCCTCCAAATGCATACATGACCGATTGACCAAGGCACCAAAAATACATATTTTTTTTAATTTGATTTTGTCTACCAAAAATACCTATTGCTAAAATGCACCAAAAAAACTATTGTGTGGAAGGCATGAAAAAATTAATCTTCATTTTGTAGGGGAAAAAAATTCATCTATCTACATTCTCATTTTAATATAGGTTGTGAAAATTAAGATAAGAATGATGTGCTCCTAAAATTACTAGAGTTCAAACTTGTATAAAATATAACATCTATAAAAATGATCCACACACAATTGATTTTATATTAGATTATAAAATAATTCTGATTTTTAAAAATAATTAACAATATAAAGCCTAAAAGAGAAAAGAATTGTATACCAAAAGTGATCATAATTGTTATTTCTATTTCACATTATTAAGATGGTCGAGTATATCAGCAAGCGAAGACATAAGTGAATCAATTTCTTCATTTTTAATGCAATTGGATTGTTTAAATCATATTTATTTTATTAGTGAAATTGACCACAATTTATCTTTGATACATTTGACATGCTAACACAAAAGGAAAATCAAACTAGCTTCAAATCATAGTTAAAAAAATTAACGATTCATTAACATAATGAGTAATAAAAGTTAAAGAAACATGTAAATGTTTATAAAAAAATTTATGAAATATGTGAAGGCCTTCAGATTGCATCGAGAGGCAATGCCTTCCACGCAATAGTTATTTTTGGTGCACCAAGCAACCTAGGTAGCCAAATGGCCTGCTTAGGTAGGGGTCCCATGAGGAGGGCTTAATTAGCTCTATGGATTATGATCAAATTCAAAAGAAAAAAGAATAGAGGACTAATAATCATTTATTTAGTCATTAATTTAGCCATATATTTAGTCATTTTTATTTGTCTGATATTAGTCATTTTTATTTGTCTAATATTAGTCATTTAGTTGTGATTTTACCCAATTATCAAATTAGTCACATAAATTACCAAATTAGTCATTTATTTTTAAAATTCTACTAGTGTTATTCACGTGACTAAAATTTTTAGTCATGTGACTAAAATTTCTAGTCACATATTCATTTATTTTCCAAATTCTACTAGTGAGCCATAGATTTTACTAGAAGTATCAGGGAGAACAAGGGTAGCAAGCACACATGTAGAAAAGGGATATAATGAGTCTACATGATCTATTAGTCAACCAGATGAACTTGAGAGAGGAGAAGCACTTATTATGAAGAAGACACTACTAAAACCAACTAAGAAAGAAGATGAACTTGTCCAAAGAAAAAATTATTTAAAATAATATGTAAATCAGGTGGAAAATGTTGCAAAGTCATAATAGATAGTGGCAATAGCAATAATTTAGTTTCAATTGAAATGATAGATAAATTGGGGTTGAAAAGGATAGCTCACCCTATCCCTTACAAGGTTTCATGATTTTGAAAAGCACAAGAATTATAGCTTGATTAGAAATGCCTTGTGAATTTTTGAATAGGCACTTATGAAGATGATGTGTGGTGTGATATCATGCCCATGGATGTATGAAATATTAGGAAGGCCGTGACAGTTTGATAGGAAGGAAATCAATAATGGAAGAGAAAACACCTACACTTTTAAGAAAAATGGAAGCAGGCATACCCTTACACCATTGGAAACTAAGGAAGAAGAGGTGGAAAGTGGTCCAAGAATGCTGCTAGTGATAGGAAAACAATTTTTGAAGGAGATTAAAAAGGAAAAACTATGTTTTGTAATAGTTCCCATGGAGCTACAAGTAGATGCTACAAATGACAATAGTGACATGCCTTTAGAAATAAAGGAGCTTCTTGAATAGTTTGATGAAATTGTGTCCAAGGAATTACCAGAAAAACTACCACCTATGAGGAGCATCATCCATCATATTGATTTGATTCCAAGGGAAAATTTACCAAACACAGATACCTATAGATTGACACCTACAAAAGATGAAGAGGTGAACAAACAAGTGCAACAACTATTGGAAAGATGACTGATTAGAGAAAGCCTTATCCCATGTTTAGTACAAAATGTGTTAGCACCAAAAAAGAATGGTGAATGGAGAATATGCATAGACTCAAGAACCATCAACAAAATAACAATAAGGTATCATTTCCATTTACCAAGAATGGATGATCTTATGGATTGTTTGGGAAAGGCTAGATATTTTACAAAAAATGATTTAAAGAGTGGATATCATCAAATTAGGATAAGAGAAGGTGATGAGTAGAAGAATTCTTTTAAGATCAAAGAGGGATTGCATGAATAGTTAGTAGTTCCCTTTTGGTTAAGAAATGCACCCAACACATTTGTGAGGTTAATGAATGAAGTATTGAAACCATTTTTAGGGAAGTTTGTGATTGTTTATCTTGATGATATTCTTATTTTTAGTAGCAACAAAGAAAATAATTTGTTACATATTCGACAATTCTTAAAAAGGCTCGAGGAAGAAAGGTTATTGTTGAGCTTGAAAAATTGTAGTTTTATGAAGGGGAAAGTGGTTTATTTAGGAAATGTTATATCTCAAAAAGGGCTGCAAATGGATCTAGAAATAGTGTGTGCTATCATTGAACAAAAAAACCTAGGAGTGTACATGATGTTAGAAGTTTACATGGTTTAGTAAGTTTATATCATAGATTTATTCAAAAATTTAGTGGGATATGTGCACCCATAATTGAAATGATAAGGGGAGACAAGAAAGAGTTTATGTGGACAACATAAATAGATAAAAGTTTTGATATTTTGAAGAAGGAAGTCACTGAAGAACCAATATTAGCATTGTCTGATTTTGCAAAGGTGTTTCAAGTAGACTGTGATGCAAGTGGGATAGCCATAGAAATAATTTTAAGTCAAGAGGGAAAACTTATTGCATACTTTAGTGAGAATCTTAATGATGCCAAGAAGCAGTATTCTATTTATGAACAATAATTGTTTTCTATTGTGCAAGCTTTAAAGAAGTGTCATCATTATTTTCTTCCAAAGGAGTTTATTCTCTACACAAATCATCAAGGTTTGTAATTTATAGATAGTGAAACCAAGTTTAACCAATGACACATGAAGTGGTTAGAATGCATGGGTAAGTGCATCAATCTGTGACACAATTTTGGCTCTTAAGATGCCACTTTTTTTTTTCTGAAATCAGCAAAATCTGATTTGCATGAGAAAATGAAGATAATTACTCTCAAAATTTCAATATGCAGCAAGAAAAAAATTTGAAGTGCTCCGAGTCTAGTTTCTAAGCTACTATTTTTTTTGAAATTAATATAGATTAAGGGTCTCAAAAATGGGGGGGCCCAAAATAGGTCCCGTTATTATAAAAAAAATAGCATAGCACTTGAGGGATCCCCCCTTTTTGATTAACTTTTTTTTAGAATTTCAAAAATCCCAATTGTGAGAAATTAGCTAACACCATGTAGTTTATCCTCATTCTTTTAGATAAGTTTTTTAATGAATATATAATATTTTATGAATTTTCAAAGTGGACACATCCTGAAAAGCTAAAATTTGAGCATGCTCCTCCCTAAATTTTTGAAAACTAATCAAAATTTGAATTTCTTTTCATGTGTAGAATGGTGTCTATTTTCAAAAAATGTAATTTGTTTCATGTTTCAATGAACGAGTAAAAACCTATCCTAAAACTAGCACATGTTGGTTTTTGACCAAAAATAGAGGCATTTACAATAGAAGCCATGGATCAAAACCTTAACTAAATCAAAATGAAAAAATAATTATATATTTAGATAGCTAAGAGAGAGTTAACACTATCACGGTTTTTTTATAAACTTGCATTGAAATATGTGCAAATCAGATGAGGAGAACGAACAAAAATATGAGGAAATTTGGCACCCTTTCAAAAAATCGCGTCTTTTTCATTAAATGGTTGTCCAAACCTTTGGGTCAGATGCCTAATGCAAAATCCAACCCTTTGGGTTGGTATTTCCCAATGTAGCCTATTTGGTGCACACCAAATGGGTTGCTTCATTTAGCTAGTGCCAAATTTGGTGCTCGCCAAATGTCATTCATGACTTTTGGAATGCATTTTTCTAAACTCTTTCATTTTCTCTTTCTCTGCCAGGGAAACTATATACATGAAATAAACATTTAAGTATATGTACATATGGACATTTACTTTCTTATTATTTAAGTTATATTTCATGTGGATAGGTAGGATTTTTGAGAGTGGTTTCATATCTCTAGGAGTTATAATGCAAATTCTAGTTTTTGGAAGATCTTTAAAATTTCAGACTTAGTCAAATTTCAGTAATCAACATGTCAAATTTCAGTAACCAAGAGGTCAAATTTTAGTAATCAGGAGGTCAAATTTCATCTTTCTCTCTCTATCTCACTCATTTTCATCTCTTATTCTCTAGACCTTTCTCTTTCCCTCTCTCTCCCCTCTTTCTCTCTCACTCTTTGCTTCCCTCTCTACTCTCTATCTCGCCATTCTCTCTCTCCTTCCCTATCTAGTTCTCTCTATCTCACTTCTCTCTCCTTCCCTCCATCCCTCTCTAATTTTCTCTATCCCCCCCTCTCTCCTTCCCTTTATAATTCTCTCTATCTCACCTCTCTTTCTCCCCCTCTCTCTTCCTTTCACCCACCTTTGCTCTCTACTTCTCGCTATCTAACCTATCCCTCTATGCATATTTCTCTATCCCCCATCCTTCCCTCTCAATCTCTCCACCTTCCTCCTTACCTCTCTAATTTTCTCTCCATCACACATATCTCACCTATCTCACTTCTCTCTCTCCCCTTCCCTCTCTACTCTCTTTATCTCTATCTCACCTCTCTCTCCCTACCTATCCCTCCCTCCTCTCCCTTATCTCTCTCACCTCTCTCTCTCCATCCCTACCTCTTCCTCCCTCTCTCTTTCCCTCTATACTAACCTTTATATCCTCATCCATCTATCTTCCTAGAACTCTCTCTATTTTTGTCTCACCTCTCTCTCCATCCCTACCTCTCCCTATATATCTCCTTTCATATCTACTTCTCTCTACCTAGATGTCCCTCTATACCTATTTCTCTCTCCATCCTTTCCTCCTCTCTCTCATCATTTCCACCTTCTTTCCCTCTCTACTTCTCTCTCTATCTCTCTCCTCCCTCTCTACTCTCTCTATCTCTCCCTCCCTCCCCCTCTTTATATCTCTCCTCTCTCCTTCTTTCTATATCTCATTGCTCTCTCTCTACCTATCTCTCTCTCCCTATATCTATCTCAACTATCCATCTTTACCTATCCCTCCCTCCTCTCTCTCTCTTCCACCAAACTTCACTCTACATCTCTCTATCTAACCTATCCCTATGTACCTCTTTCTCTCTCCCTCTCTTTCCCTCTCTCAATCTCTCTACCTTCCTCCCCATGTCTCTACTTCTCTCTGTCACCTCTCTCGCTGCCCCTTCCCTCTTTACTTTCTTTCTCTCTATCTCACCTCTCTCTCCATAAATATCCCTCCCTCCCTCTTCTCTCTCTATCTCACCTATCTCTCCCTCCCTCCCTACCTCTTCTTCCCTCTCTCCTCCCCTCTCTACTTCCCTTTATCTCCCCCTCCCTCTCCTTACCTACCTCTCTCTCTAAATCCTTATCTCTCCCTCGATCCCTACTTCTCCATCCATCTCTCCTTCCCTCTCTACTTCTCTATATCTCCCCTTCCTCTCTCTACCTACCTCTCTCTCTCCATCCCTACATCTCCCTCCATCTCTCCTTCCTTCTTCTCTCTCTAACTTCTCCCTCCCTTCCCCTCTCTCCTTCCCTCTCTACTCTATCTCTATCTCAACTCTCTCTACCTACATATCTATCCCTCCCTCATCTTTCTATTTATCATCTCCCTATCTCTCCCCTCTCCCTCTCTACCTACCCCTTCTCTCTCTCTCTCTCCCTCTCTACCTACTCTACTTCTCTCTATCTCTCTCTGCCTATCTCTCTTTCTCACTCACTCCCTCTATCTCTCTCCTCCCTCTCTCCTCCTCTCTGCTTCCTTTATCTCCCCCTCCCTCTCCTTGCCTACCTCTCTCTAAATCCTTATCTCCCTCAATCCCTACCTCTCCATCCATATCTCCTTCACTCTCTACTTATCTATATCTCCCCTTCCTCTCTCTACCTACCTCTCTCTCTCTCCATCCCTACCTCTCCCTCCATCTCTCCTTCCCTCTCCACTTCTCTCTACCTACCTATCCCTGTATATCTCATTCTCTCTCTCTCCCTCTCTCAATCTATCAACCTTCCTTCTTCTCTCTCTAACTTCTTCCCCCCTTCCCCTTTCTCCTTCCCTCTCTACTTTGTCTCTATCTCAACTCTCTCTACCTACATATCTATCCCTCCCTCATCTTTCTATTTATCATCTCCCTATCTCTCGCCTCTCCCTCTCTCTCTCTCCTACCCCCTATCCCTCTCTCAGGTCTCTCTTTCTCTCTTTCACTTCATCTATCTCTCTCCCCTCTACCCTTAACCCTTAAAACCCTCTACCCTCTACCATCAACCCTCTACCCTCTATCTCTCTCCCACTCCCACTCCCTCTCTCTCTCAAGTATCTCCCTCTTGTTATGCCTTGCATAACCACCCCATCTTTTCACTTTTGTCAAAATGGGTCCCCCTTTGTTTCTTGTCCTTGTTTGTTTTCATTTGGGACTTAGGAGTTGTTCTTTTCTCCTAAGTATTTATCTTTGTTCTTTTGCTCTAGAAGAATCAGAACTGAACCTTGAATTCAAACTTACTTAGGTTCCATCTCTTAACCCAATTATGATCCCACTCTCGCTTGTTCCCTTGTGATTTTTTTTTTCCTTGTGTTGTTTTCCTTTCATCGGGTCAGATCCAGAATGGATCTTGAACTCAAAACTTTGACCAAGTTCCAATTTTGATTCCCATCCCGATCCTGCCTCTGCCTTTGTCTTTTGTTTGTTTTGTTCTCGATTCGGTCCTTCCAATCTCGTCTCCATCTTGTTGTCTTTATTTCATTATTTTTTTTTTGGTTTTTTTTGTTTTCTTCATCCTTGGCGAAACCAGAACTGGAACCACAACCCAACCAAGAGCTTGTCAAAACTTCCCTGGTTGATTTTGATCTCGATCTTGCACCTACTTTCTTGTTTTTTTTCTATTCTCTATTTTAGTTACACGATAGTTAAGTTCCTATTCTCACCATGATCCCAGGCTGAACCAACCGCATTAATGGCATTAATTGTAGACCCTACACACATGTGAAATCTAATTTCTACCTTAATTAATGTTAATTTTCTCGTTATTATTATTGTTTTTAATTAGTGATTTCGAACCAAAGTTGAGAAATAAAAGGAGGATCACAATTTAGTTAAGAAGTCAGCATTTTCACCTAGATTGGATTAGGTATCAACTTATTGGATAACATTTGAGGTAGGTGGAATTTTTCGCCTCTTTTCCCTTGTCATTTTTTTGTTTCTTTTATTTATTTTTCTGTTCTTTGTGCATTCATGAGATTGATCATGAATCTTCACTTTTTTTCATGGTGTGATTTTGTTCTTTGTTTTGTTTTTCTTTCTCTGTCTTTCTTGCTTTCATTTTCTATCTTTTCTAGTTTGCTTTTCTCATCGTGGTCATTTTCACATTTGGTCACATTCGTACTATCATGCCCTAGCTTTGTTTAGGGTGTCATTTTTGAAGAAATTCAAGAGTTCTTAAAGATATTTGATCTATTAATCAATCCATCTAATCTTTTTCGTTTGTTGACTCGTTGATTTTGCATAGGGTTTTGATGTCCTCAATTCCTAATTCAACTAGTTGTAAAAGCTATGGTTTGTGGTATGATTTCAATTTAAAAGTCATGTCCTAGCTGATAGTTTGCCCTTGATTATATGAGGGATGGATTTGTGCTATTAATTTAAGCCTCCTCAGCTCGTCACATGACCTTGTTACAATCTATTGAGTGCTCAAGTAGGATGGCGTAAAGCTTAATAATAATGATCGGAAGCGGATCTGGGAATGGATTTGATCCTTAAACATTTTTGGTAATGTTCCATATTTTGGTTCCAAACCCACTCCCGATGAGTCTTTGAATTTGTCTTACATCCTCTATTCTAGTAGAGAGAGGAACCGAAATGGATGGAGGACTCGATACTAGTGATGGCCTCATGTCCAGTTTCCATTCCAATCCCGGTTTCGACTCCGATGATGGTCCTGACCTCGATCCTTCCAACAATAAAAGCTTGTTGATGCCAATTCCTTTTGTGGTTCTACCTCCGATGACCTTCAAATTGTACTAAGTGTAAGAGGTTACCTAAAGAGAGATATGGTAATAGGGGAGGTAAACTTTATAAGGATGAATTTTCATGCTTTTTATAGATCTAGTCCAGGATTGTCTTGTAGGAACCAACAATTTTAGGAGCATCTAGAGAATCTTCGAAGATGGAAGGCCAAGTAGCAGAAATTTCAAAGCAAGTAAAGCCCAAAAGGATAAAGGTGGAACAACTTCCTTATACATTAATATATAAACATCAAATGATTACTCCCACAGCTAGAAAGTAAGATTCGGGGTGCTCAAACATCACAATAACCAACTTGGGAACATTCAATTATGAAGACTTGATTGAAGAAACCTTTGCAGAGGAAGTTAATAGGAGGACAGAAAGGATAGTTCAAGCTAGAATATCTCATGTCACATTATTTCCTCTATCAATCCAATGTCCAGAGCTCAACTTGGCTATAGCAGGAGCCTACAATGCAATGTTAAGGCAATGCGTGGATCAGCAAGGGAATTTCATAATTAACTTATCCCCACAAATGATGAGACTAATGTTTAATGCACCTACTTTGAAGAATCCGGTAGTTGACAGAGGCAGATGCATTGAAAAGATTCAATGAGAACAAAGATGTCAATAGGAACCACGTGAAAAGGAAATGGTTAAGAACTGAAAATAAATCCCTAACTAAGATGCCTGACCAACCCAAAAGGGGAGATTTCAAGAAGGAAGTGGGTGACCTAGTCCTGTTGCTCTCTAGAGTGTTTGGGAAAAGGGACTCTACATGCTTCAAGGAATGGATGTTCCCATTCATTGAAGCTATCTTTGACGATAGACAAAAAATCGATTGATGTATGATCTTGTCTAATAGTTTGCACTATCAGATGGTAAATGTAAGGGAAACAATGACCTTCTATGTGACTTCTTATGTCATATATATAGCTACAAGGATGGGTATCTTCCTAGGGTTGAATGCAATAGGAGTGTTGGGACAAGCTCCTGGAAAACAAAATGTATGGAACCATTATGACAAACTAACTTTGCAAACATCAGAATAACACCATAGGAGAGTCAATGATGCATTTTTGTACATCATTATCAATCGATTGACTGGTGATGTTGGTTTCAGAATAAGTAGGGATGCCATGGCATTCATTTCTCAATGGGGACATTGGTATATCCAATACCCCAAGTTATCCTACTTTAGGTTTCTAGGGTTTGATGGACATCGTCACCTACTGCCAAAGTGTTTCTCTGATAGAATGATCCACATGGATTTTATATATCAAGCCTTGGGAGTTAATGTAAAGTTCAACAACAAGCACAAAACTGAAAAAGAAGTATGTGAAGAGTTGAGCTACTTCAAGTTTGGAATATACATGTCTCAGATGAGATTTGATCTAGACAAGAAGATGCCTACCTTGACTCCCACCATTTTTTATAAGCATTATAATCTATTTGATGTTTTTGGGGTTGATTTACAGGATGACTTTGATGTCAGGAGGAAAAGCTATGAAAGGCTAACCATCCCACAAATAATTGATTATGGGGTGAAGGAGGATATCTCTGACACACTATCAGATGATAGTGTGGTTTTAGACCCAGAGTATGAAGCAGCGAAAATAGGTATCAAAGGCTTAGACCTAATCAATTGGGATGAGGAAGAGTTTATTGACATTAGGAAAATTTCTAGGACAATAATGGATAGAAGTATCCAATGGGTAGTTTTGAGGATCAAGGATCCACTGTCTCAACCTTCAAAGAAGAGAAAAGAAGGGGAAACCAAGGGTTATCAAAGAACCAAGAGGAGAGCATCCCCCAAAGAACAATTAGATTATCTCCCCCCTGTCTCTTCATGCGATACTATTCTTGAAATACCTTCAAAAGAAGATCCTGAAGCACAAGGTATGGATGCTACAACTGTTGGAGAAGGTTCCTCTTCCCAACCTACCTTTAGACCAGAGCCAAGCAAAGAAGTACCTACAGGAAGTCTTCATGAAAAAGCAAAAGCACTGAAGGGGAAAGGGCTTGAGGTTGAGATTCATGACATTGACATAGATTCAAAAGAAATACATTTTGATGATGAGATTGTTAAGGATGTATCTACTCAAAATTTTGAAGAAGAACATGTTCTCACCCCTGAGGATCAGTGTAATTTGTTTTAATATGCCAAGAAAGAAGCAGACGCAAAGGAAGAATTTGAGGCACTAGCTAAACAAAAAAAATAAGCAAAAATAAAATCCAAGGAAGATGCACTTGATAAATAGAAAGAATTAGAATCCAAGGCCAAAGCTAATATGCTTGCTAAGCAACAAGAATCAGAAGATTTAGCAAAGGCTGAAGAATTGGCAGGGCAACAAAAGGAGAAGGAGGATGTGCTACTACAACAAAGGGAAGTTAAGCTAAGGCTAAGGAAGAGAGAGATAAGTTAGCCTTTCTTCAAAAGATTCATGACTTGCAGGGAGATAAGGCTTAGAAGAGGAGGGAAAAGGAAGCTTTTGAAGCAGTTGAAGAGGCTCAGAGGAAGAAAGAAGAAGAAGAATTGGAGCTAAAAATAATTGAGGTAGAAGACCAAGCCAAAATTGATCAATAAGCTTATAAATTGTGGGCTAGGGTAGGGGAATTAAAAAAAAAAACATATCAACTGTTGGAGGAGAGGATAAAGGAAGAAGAGAAACTAGCCAAACTAGAGTGAGAAAAGAAAGGAAAAGCTAAAGCTGACAAATTGGCTAAGGATAAAATAGAGAAGGATAAATCGCAAGAGGTTGATTCTCAACCCAAAGCAGAAATTTGGCAACCTCTCTCTCCTACCACCTCTTCTTCTACATAGGTGATGACTTCCCCTACTACTCCTACATGGCTAAAGCTCAATCTTGAGAAGAAGAAAATAGTGCAACCACAACCCCTTGATTGGGAGGATGTTAGGAAAGAAATAGAAAACGAGAGGACAAAGAAGAGAGTCAGGGTTCTTAATTCCACAAGACTAATAGATGCTAGAGAAATTGTGTCTGAATGTGATATCCCTATGGTTGACAAAGATAAGCAAGATATGCAAAACGGTGACTACCAATTGGGCATTGCCAATTTAGGGAGGCCTACCAGAAACGAAAAGATGAATTTGATTGATATTGTGGCTTTTTCGACCAAGTCAAGAATGATCCAGGACAAGAAAAATAAAGATTAGATTAAGTCTCAAGTGGATCAATTACATAAGTTTCTGAAGGATCTTTCTTCTCCTATTTCTTTGTAGTCGACTACTCCGGAGACACCTATTTTGCTAAAAAAGAAATATGATGATAATCTAATTGAAATGAGGAATAAGGTACAAATTATGGATAGGTGGATTAATAGGTTGAACTAGGAAATATAAAACTTGCTTGTTGAAGGTTGTAAGGTTCATAAAGAAGCATTAGAACTGGTTAATGATATGGTTACACATGTTGAAACTCTTGAGAAACAAGAGGAAAAACATGCAGGGCATGCGAGGAAATTGAAAGATATTAATAAGTTGCCCAACCAAAATTTTCTAGGACAATCCATCCTTGAATAAGACAATGCAGATTTTATGGAAAATACTATTAGCAGCATCAAATTTTGGTCTTCATTCATTTTCACTAACAGGAATGAGGTGCAGCAGGCCATAAATGATGTTAATGAACAAATTAAAGAATTAGGAGCAAGTATTACTATACTTGTTAATGAGGATATTCTTGAAACAGATGGCCTCCTCCTTGATAATCTCAAGGAAAAATGGAGTGGTATATTTGGGGAAATGATGTAGAAAGGGGATGATGATGATGATATTTTAATGGATAAGCTCATGGATGTTAAGTAAGAAGTCAAGGCTTCCAAGAGGAAACTCATCAAACTTAAGGATATGAAATAATTTTCCTCTTCTAAGTTAGCAAGAATAAAATTTGAAGATAACTGGGTGGATGGGCCTGATACAGATATGCTTCAATAGGTAATCGCCAGATATGATGAGTAGAAAACGTAGAGTTAAAGTTGCTACATATATTTTTTCTTGACAGATAAACATCAAAGAGATACACTTAACTCGATAGTTTCCCTCTCCTATTTTCATGGATTATGACATCAATTCCAAAATAGAGATCTCAACAATTTCTTCTTTCCCTTCTTGGATGCAAGTTTTGACAAAGAGTTTTTAATTAGAAACTGAAGATCAAAATGAAGACTCTTCTTACATTGTTCCAATCACCCCATGATTTGTGTATTTGGGTTGTGATGAGAGAGATTAGTGCAAAATAGGTTTTTATATATAATTTTTCTCCACTTTGTAAAGGTCGGCTCATTGAAGCAAGATTAGCCACCTAGAGGAGACTTAAGAAATAGTTTTAGAGTTTAAGAAGGTCTTTTACAGTTTATGCAAAATACACTTGGATAGATTTTCTTTACAAAGTTTCAATACAAGTTATGTTATTTATGAAATATTTTTCAAAGATAATGTTGATGAATCATAGAAATTCATGTGCTAGTGGATGTTGTGCATAAGTGTTTCTTACTTGATAAAATTCAGTAGAAGATTTTGAATCAAAATCTATTTCATTAAATTATCTATAAATGGGATTCTTTTATGTTTGTTAATTTGTGAATTAATGATGAGCTACTATTGTGTTCTTGTTTGATTGTTGAGGTTTAATGGTTGTACATTTTAAATTAGCACTATAAAAGAAAATATAATGGTGAAAAATAGTCTGTGGATTGTATCATTTTATAGTTTCTTAGTTACTTGAAGGCTCATTATGAAATTTATATGTTTGAATCGAAAGGAGTTTACTCTATGATTTATTGTTCTATGCTTTGATCTATCTTTTTCTATTTATTTTACACCCCCAAATGTTAGATTAGTTCACATCATGTAGTTTATGTCCTTTTTGATAGTAGGCCCCTTGAATATTATATTTGCATGGACTATTGAATGAAACAACCCAGTTGAGAACCAACTACAAAGACCTTGGGAGATAGGTGGTTTAAGATTAGTCATCTTTTTCAGGAGAAATATAATAGAAATATTTTGTTTAATTTTGTTGTTCTATTTTGACCATCAACATAATTGGTGCTAGGAGGAGGGCTTGAAGGAACAAACTGGAGCAAATTGAGTCATTTTCACTTGAAAGGTTTGAAAGAATTCTTAGATATTCTACAAACCCATACCCATTTCTTGAAGTTAAAACACTTGCTAGGCCTAGAACTCATAGGGCCTTGACACCACCACCCACTCCACTTGATTCCCATCAATTGTAACTTTGGCAAAACCACTGCTTCCATGACCTATGGAATTATTCATCAATAACCCTTCCCAATTGGACGTCATTCTCAATGGTATCCATGAGATGCCTAAGAATCCTGAATTTGTTTGTCCTAGGTATTCCCATGGAGAGTCTAGAAGTGGTCAAGAGAACATACAGGCATTCAAAGATGCTTGTACATGGGCTCAAATAGACCATCATGATGTTGCATGTAGATTGTTTCCATATTCCTTAGGGGATATGGCTTACAATTGGTAACTGAACTTACCCACCAGATCTATTATGAGTTGGGAAAACCTAGAAGATGCGTTTATCAATCAATTATGGGTTTATGTAGATCTAGCTATCTTGTATCATCAATTTTCCATGATAAGGAAGGAACCACACAAGCCTTTGTCACTCTCTCACACCATTTTTTAATGGATGTATAAACAGTTATAGGATCCATATCTGGTGGTAGACAATATGGCCATTTGGTCTTACCTAAAAACCATAGACCCATTGATTGGTTTGTTTCTCTAGAGAACATACGTTGAAGTGGAAAATAATTCTCTCTCTAAGGTTTACCACCTTCCCATTCAATTACAACAACAAATCATCTCACAATTAGGTAGCCTCAAATAAGTTTTTCCTCCCTTAGGCTACCCTCCAATACAAAATCTGCCCCCACTATTTAATATGGTTCCAGGGATGTCTCACTCAGCTTATGCACTGTTAGCTGAGCTACAGTCCCCATCATAGAAAAATTTCTTTAATATCCAAGCCCCTGATCCTTTGCAGCAAGCTCAACTCTCACAAAATTTCATTGGAGGATCCAATCCTGCAACTCTCGTACCTGTCATGAATTTGGCAGAAAGTGAATGCACTACCTAGCTAACCTCTGAGGTAGAGACTCTAAAAGAATCCTATCACAAGTGACTAACAAAATGGCCCAACTTAATTTGAACCCTTCCCAAGGCCAAAACCAAAACCAGGGTTACCAAAATCAGGGAGGATTTTTAAATCAGAATAATTACTCAAATCAAAATTCCAACTAGAACCAGAGGAATTACTAGGGCCAAAACTTCCCTAATCAGAACTACCAAAATTAGAATAGGGGATACAATCAGGGTTCAAATAACAATAGATAGTGGAATATGGGACCGAATAATGGAGGGGTATCTCATAACTATCAGGCCAATGAGGACAAGCCTCACACTACAAATGTTGCAAATCGAAACCTAATGACAAATTGGTGTAGGTTGCATGATATAACCTCGCATTCTAAAGTTAACTACCTAGAGATGGAGAAGTTTGTCAAAATAGCACAAGTTGATTCTGACCCACCATAAGGGAATCCTAACCCAAGTAGTGGGTCAGTAGATACAACCATGACTTTCAAAACCGTTGACGAACAATACCAATTTCCCATGTAGGGGGAAAATGAACTAGAAGAGGATACTTATGACGCTCAGGCCTTCTAGACCAAAGGAGGGAATTTCGTGATAAATCATAATAAGGCCCATTCACCACATATAATCCTCCAAATACCATAGTTTCACCCAATTAGAATGTAGATAACAACCTGCCTCCACCCAAAGGTCCACCGAAAATCCAAAATAAAGGTAATTCATCTTTTGTTCCTAAATATTAGATGAAAAATGATGTGGAATTTGATTTTGTTTCAAAGATGCAGAAGAAAAGGACCTCGTTGTCATTATTTGACATCTTGAAGTGGTGCCCTACTGAATGTGACATCGTGTTGAGAGTTTTGGAAGAAGAAGATTGGTCGAAAGGAAAAATAAAGACGACTCCAGCCAATGAAATGAACGAGACCCTGCACAAAGGAAAGGTAGGAACTCCACCATTCCTGTTAAGTTTAAGGATTTTTAGAAAGAAACTACATAATTTACTCTTAGATTGTGGAGCCTCGAGTAACGTCATGCCCTTTTCCATTTGTAAAAAGTTGGGGTTAAGTCCAGTCCAAACTCATAAGAAGGTAATACAACTAGACAAAACTGAGGTAAATGTAGTAGGGGAATTAAAAAATATTCATGTACAGGTTGGGTCAGACCCAAGGATCCAAACTTAAATGGATATCCATGTAATTGATATTCTAGAGACATATGGCATGCTTCTAAGATGAGATCTAATGAAGATTATTGGGGGTTACTTATCCTTAGACTTTTCACATATGTGGCTGCCATGGAATGGAGTAGCGACACAAATTAGGACTGAAAGTGAGCCTCGTCTCAAACACATGATCATTGAATACGAATATCCTAACAAGGTAGCCTATTTTGAGATAGAGATAGGAGTATATAAGATAGAGGAATGCATGACCTTTTCAATAGTCAATCCTAATACCCTACAACCTCTAGAACACAGTGATCGAATGAACATTTTTAACCAACGGGTTTTGATTAGAAGGTTACAACATGATAGGCTGGTTCAGGGAGAAGAGGTTGATCTATGGAGTTTGTTACTCCCAAATTGGTGCAGAGTCCACTATGAAGGCCATTTTGAGCAACATGCTAGCCTTGTGTGGATATTCTTAATTATTTTTATGAGTCAGAAGAGACTTCTGAACCTCATCTAGTAACACCTCCAAACCAATTCCCATTCCAAGTCCGAGATGCAAATATCCTAATAAGAACCAATATCACCCAAGAAGAAGTCCCTTCACAAGTTTAATAGGCTCAAGTTTTACGTTCTGATCTTTAGGAAAAAATTGAGCGATCTCAGAAATTGTATGTCAAACCTACCCTTGATAATATTCTGATGCCTAAGGGGTTACTTGAAAAGATATCAGATTTGAAAACCATCCAAGAAGAGGTGTAGGAAGTAGTTTCTACACCATTTTTAAATACAAATGCACTTGTTGATGAACATCATCAATATCACTCCCCAAATCTAGATAGCCTAAACTAGTCTGAGCCACCACTCATTTCTTGTAAACAATCACCTATAGTACCCAAAAAGAAGGAAATCCTAGCTCTAAATCAGCTACGGATCCTTAAATTTGATGGTTCTAAGTCCAAAATAGGGAGTGGGGTAGGAATTGAATTAACCAACCCGAAAGGGAAGGCACACTTTGCATCTTACAGGTTATAGTTTGGTTGTACAAACAATGTAGCAGAGTATGAAGTGATCACTAGGGGTTTGATTTTTTCACATTAGAAGAAATTGACAACCATTACGATTATGGGAGATTCGGAAGTTATTTTCAAACAGGTCTGTAGTCCACACACCTAACACAATAAGAGTCTAGCTCCTTATTGAAATCAAATATTAAATTTAATAGAATACTTTGACACTTTTGGCATCAAGTTGATCCCTAGAGAGAGAAATAAAATCGTAGATGCTCTCGCTATTGTTGCAAAAACCTTGGAACCTATGCAGGATTCCAAGCTCAAAAGATTCTCAATAGAGTTAGTCTTGATTCTAGCCATCCTTGACAATGTCAAGAATTTTTAGGTCTTTTATGATGACCAACATATACTTGCCTTTCTAGCAAGCTTAGATGTCTTTGAGGGACAAATAATTGATGAATTAGAAAGAGACCAAGGAGACTGGGACCCACAAATATGTGATGAAGAAGGGATCATGAATCTTAAAACAATTATCATTCCTAAGGAAATGGCAGCATTGGAGAGGATATTTGACTCATATCCTTGTGCTCATGAAAAATTACCCACATCTATTGATGGAAGGAAGTATGAATCAGTCAATCTAGCTAATTCACATCTAGAAAAGAATGTGTTTATTGGCAAGGATTGTTTGAAACACATCTATGAAAAAATTATAAAATAATTGAAGGCGGATATTGCAGAGATTGCTTGGGGTTACGAAGACTTCAAAACCTTTGACACCTCAGTAATAACTCATACTATTCCCTTGAATCTTGACACAAACCCTTTCTGTCAAAAGTAATGCCCAGTTAATGCCCTGATTGAACCATTAATTTAGAAAGAGCTGCAGAAGCTTCTTTCAACTAGAATAATATTTGCAATAAGTCATTCCACTTGGGTCGCCAATTTAGTCCTTGTACAAAAGAAGAGTGGTGATATTAGGTTATTTTTTGACTTCCAGAACCTCAACAAATCATCATAAAATGATATCTACCCATTGCCTTCTCTTGAAGAGGTACTACAGATTGTCAACGATTCTAAGATGATTTCATTCCTTGATGGTTACTCAGGATATAACCAAGTCCTAGTTAATTATGAGGAGAATATGAAAAATGCCTTCACTAAAAAGTGGGGGACATTTGCCTACCGAAGGGTGTCATTTGGCCTCATCAATGCTGGAGCTACCTTTCAGCATGCAGTGGATGTCACGTTTAAAGAATTGGTTGGTAAGTGTATAATCATATACATGGATGATTTAATTACATTTTCTAAGGATAGGGAAAATCATGTTGCGAATCTATCAAAAGTTCTCAAGAAGTGAGTAAGTTATGGGGTATCCTTAAATCCAATGAAGTGTGTGTTTGGGGTTTCTAAAGGGAATTTCAATTAACCAAGATAGAGTTGAATCCATTCTAAAATTTACTATGCCAAGTAGCAAAAAGGAGATGAGGTCCCTTTTTAGGAAAATAAACTTTGTATGGAAATTCATAACTAGATTTGTGGAGATTGTTAAGCCGCTCAATGAAATGATGAAGAAAGAAGCTAAGATTGAGTGGAATAATGAGGCCAAATCTGTCTTTTTGCAGTTCAGACAATCTATATCAGAGGCATCAGTTTTGACCAGCCCTAATTATCTAAAGCCTTTTTACATTTACTCTTTTGCATCTGATCACTCTTGTGTTTTTGTTCTGACACAAAGAAAAGGTGAGGGAGAGGAAAGACCCATTGATTTTATGAGTTCTCCATTCAAGAATAGTGAAGTTAGATATCCGCTATTGGAAAAGTAGGTTTTTCAACTAGTGCGGGCAGTCAAGAAATTATGTCACTATATTCTCCGCAGTCAGATTACTGCAATAGTTCCTGACCCTGTTGCCAAGTCCCTTCTCATGCAAAGTGAATTGGGGGAGAGACGAGGGAAATGGATGGCCATCTTGCAGGAATACTATCTCAAAATTCATCCAATGAAGCTAGTCTGAGGGCAAGGCTTGTCTAAAGAAATGGAAAATGTTTATATCAAGATTACTTGTCAATAATACACAGTGCTGTCATTTATAGGTGATCCTTGGTATTATGATTTAATATTTTTATTGCTAAATAATAAATGTCTATATGGGATGAATGTCACTTAGAGGGGAGCACTAAGGCAGAAAATATCTCATTACATGCTCAAAGGAGGAGCTTTATACCAAAGAAAATTTGAAGTCATTTATCTACGCTGCCTTGATCAACAACAAGCAAAGAACACCATTGCAAAGTTCCATGGAAGAAACGGTACTGGACATGGGTCAGCTAATTCCATGGCACACCAAATCTTGAGATCAGGCTATTATTGGCCCCATGTGTTCTGAGATACACATCAACATGTGAGGATATGTCATACATGTTAGAACTTTGCATCTAGAGAGTGCAATCCGGTGATGCCCCTATAATCGATATACGAGGTAAAACCATTTGCCCAATGGGCATTAGATTTTGTATGGGTAATTAATCCAAATTCATCTGTAGGTACAACAACTGACTATTGTGCATGCTTGACTGAATCCCAACCTTGTAAACACAACACCACTGAGGTGGTCATCAAATTTCTTAACGAATACATTGTTACCAGGTTTGGAGTACCGTTTGCCTTGGTATGTGACAATGGCCCTTATTTTTCTTCCACAAAATTTATTCAATGGGTATATGAACATAAGATAGTGTTGAAATATTCTTCTAATTATTACCCACAGGGGAATGGAGTAGAAGAGTCTACTAACAAAAAATTGTGAGAAGTAATTAAGAAGCTTTTAGAGAGTAACCTTAGGGACTAGCATATTCAACTTAGGTTTTCCTTATGGGTAGATAGAACTCGTATTAACTCTGCCTTAGGGAATCCCCATTTAAGTTGGTATATGGTCAGTACCTAGTCTTTCCTATTCTCAGGTTCATGCAAGATTTTTACTAAAATGATGATAGGATAGAGCTCAGGCTTAGTAACTTACTATATTTGGAGGAATAGAGAGATTTTTCCTTACAACAGTTTTCCAAGCACCAGGTTGTCGTCAAATGTTGGTTTGACAAGAGAGTGAAGATTAAAGCCTTTGGAATATCAGACTTAGTATGGTTGTGGGATAAGGCTAAGGAAAGGAAAGGTAATCACTAGGAATTTGACCGAATTTGGTTAGGTCCATATCAGATTGCTGAGATCCTTGGTGAAAATGCTTTCCATTTAAGTAATTTAATGGGAGAACCTATTCCATTGCCCATCAATAGGAAATTTTTAAAACACTACTTTGGCCCATGAATGGGTATGATGATCATTTTTTCTATAAGTATGTAATTAATTGTTTTTTTATTTTGGTTTGTGTGTTTCTTGTTGTCCTTTTTGTTTTCTTTCTTTCTTTCTTTCTTTCTTTTGTTTATTTCTGGGGTTTTCTTTTTTTATCCAATTCAAAGATGGGTGAATCTGTTTGAAGTATACTAAAGGTACTAGGTGAGAAGTTGGTTGAGTTGTTTTCAGGTATGTCTATTGAAATTTTTCATTTCATAACTTGTGACTTTTGTTCCTTTTGTACAATGGTCTAATAGGTTAAACACAAATAGGTATATTGTAAGATATCTCATCAACCACTATTGAATCTATCACAAAATGGATAAACATTTGTTCTACATAGAAACCCATTTGTCTCTAGGTGGTCGTATTTTTTATTCAAGTGAAAAATCCAAACCTTGAAACTGTCATGAAATCCAATGTAGTTCTCAAGCCCAAATTTTAGGTTGATATATTTGAGTATTGAGAAAAGCTAATAAAGAATTCCTTCAAGAAAAGCTTATAAAATGAGAAAGAAAAGAGAATCATTGAATGATGACAAATTCAATATGAGAAGGGTAGTTCAAGTATCTCTATTGGGGCTATCGATGCCTGACCGACAGTAGATAAATTCTTGTAGAGAACTAGAGCTATCTCCATCGAGGCTATAGATGACTGACTGGTAGTGAAGAAATTGCTAAGATTTCATTGCAGACAGTTAAGAGGATTCAACTCATGTAGCTTGAATCTTGAATACAGTTGTTTGGGAATGGAGGGAAGTTTTTACTAAAAATAGATGCACCATATATACACACTTAGATTCGAAGTTGTTAATACTAATTTACATATGAGATTCCAAATCAACCTTGTTTTCTATGACTAATCACACTTGAGTATAGAATGTTCATAAACCAGAGGTTCTGGGTGACCGAATTCTTTAGTGTCTTAAAAATGGGTAAACCATTTTTCCAGCCAAGTTGCCATTTGTTATGCCTTCAATAACCACCCCATATTTTCACTTTGGTCAAAATGGGTCCCCCTTTGTTTCTTGTCCTTATTTGTTTTCATTTGGGACTTAGGAGTTGTTCTTTTATCCTAAGTCTTTGTCTATGTTATTTTTCTCTGGAGGAATCAGAACCAAACCTTGACTTGGAACTTACATAAGTTCCATCTCTTAATCCAATTTTGATCCCACTCCCTCTTGTTTCCTTGTGTTTTATTTTTTCTCGGTGTTGTTTTCCTCACATGGGGTCGGATCCAGAACAGATCTTGAATTTGGAACTCTGACAAGTTCCAAGTTTGGTTCCCATCCTGATCCCACCTCTGCCTTTGTCTTTTGTTTGTTTCACTCTTGGTTTGGTCCTTCTGATCTCATCTCCGTCTTGTTGTCTTTATTTCATTTTATTTTTTTTTGGTTTTATTTTTTTCGTCCTTGGTGAAACTAGAACCAGAATTGGATTTCAACCAAGAACTTGTCAAAAGTTCCCTAGCTGATTTCAATCCCAATCTTGCACCCACTTTCTCATTTATTTTTCTCCACTCTACTTCAGTTACATAATAGTTATGTGCTTGTTCTTGCCATGATCCCATGCCTAAGCAATCACATTAATGACATTAATTTCAGACCCTCCACATGCATGGAATCAAATTTTAACCTTAATTAAGGTTAATTTTCTCGGTATTTTTTAATGTTTTAAACAATGATATCGAACAAGAGACGAGAAAGAAAAGGAGGATCATGATTTAGTTAAGAAGTCAACATTTCCACGTGGATTGGATCAGGTTTCAACTTATTGGATAGTGTTTGAGGTGGGTGGACTTTTTTGCCTCTTTTCCCTTGTCATTTTTTGTTTCTTTTGTTTTTTCTTTCTATTCTTTGTGCATTCGAGAGATTGCTCATGAATCTTCGCTTGTTTTCACCATGTGATTTTGTTCTTTGTTTTGTTTTTCTTTCTCTATCTTTCTTGCTTTTTTTTTGTTTCTTTTCTAGGTTTTTTTGCTCATCGTGGTCATTTTTAGATTTGGTCGCATCCATACTGCCATGCCCTAGCTTTGTTTAGGGTGTCATTTTTGAATAAATTTGAGGGTTCTCAAAGATCTTTGATCTATTAATTGATCCATATAATATTTTTCATTTTTTGAATTGATGATTTTACGTAGGGTTTTGATGCCCCAAATTCCTAATTCAACTGGTTGTAAAAGCTAGGGTTTGTGGTGTGATTTCAATTTAAAAGTCGTGCCCTAGCTGATAGTTTCCCCTTGGTCATATGAGGGATGGATTTGTGCTATTATTTTAAGCCTCCTCAGATCGTCACATGACCTTGTTACAATCTATTGAGTTCTCAATTAAGGATGACATCATGCTTAATAATAACGATTGGAAGCAGATCTGGGAATGGATTTGATCCTTAAATGTTGTTGGTAATTTTCCAAATTCTAGTTCCAAACTCGCTCCTGATGAGTCTTCAAATTTTTCTTAAATCCTTTATACCAGCGGAGAGTAGAACTAGAATGGAGGGAAGAATTAATACTAGTGATGGGCTCATGTCTGGTTTCTGTTCCAATCTTGGTTCCAGCTCCGATGATGGTCCTGACCCTAATCCTACCAACAATAAAAGCTTGTTGATGCCAATTCCTTTTGTGGTTCTGCCTTCGATGACCTTCAAATTGTACTAAGTGTAAGAGGTTACCTAAAGAGAGATATGTTAATAGGGGAGGTAAACTTTATAGGGATTACTTTTCATGCTTTTTATAGATCTAATCTAGGATTGTCTTGTAGGTGTAGACACATAAAAATGACCTAATCCTGCAAGCTCTATTTTACAACTTCCATCCTAGCATAATTATTACATTTCCATTATGTCTTTTGTCCACCTTCGACTATTAATTAAATAATTCATGTCTTTTTATTCTTCATGATTACTAAATAAATAGATCTTATTTATTTATTTAATGTGTCACTAATTATCTAATGTCTTTGTGTAATTAAATAAAGTTCTCAATTTATTTAATTAATCTTTTCCATTTATGTCCTAATTATTAAATAGATATATTTTATTTATTTATTTAATATGTCACTAATTCTCAAGTCTTCTTATAATTAAATAGATTTATTAATTTATTTAATTAATCTATCACCTTCTCTAAATTAAATAATTATGTTTAATTATTTAATTGCCTTATTTGACATTTCCCTCATTTTAAATTAAAAAATTTATTTAAAATGACCTCACATGGTTAACTGCCACTTCTTTTAGTAAATAATTTTAAATCAATTATTTACTATCACACTAAATCCATATTTTGAATTAATTTTAATTCAAAATGGTAATATTCTTCTATAAATCAAGTAATTACTAAAATTCTTGATTTTTTCAAATCTCATCTTCTTCTTCAATCTTTATCCTTTTGATTTATACTAATTTTCATCTCAGTGTCACATTTATTCTCCATCCTTGATTTAATTTCTTAAATTAAATCTTGTTCACTCATTTTGAAATCTTACCCTAACCCTAACTGAGAATTTCCATTTTTGAATCTTGACCATTGATTCTAGGGCATTTCCCAAATCTTCAATCTCATTCGTCCATCCAAAATAGCATTTTCTATAAAATGCCAATTTTGTCCTCATTTTCGATAATCAGGAAAGAATCTGGAATAATCTTGCATCTCTTAATTTAATCTTGAATATCTTGAAGGATCTTTGAATCTCTTTGAGTTTTACTATTGTTTTGTTTTATCATTTAGCTAATTGCATATAGGATTTAATTTCTTTTGCATAGGAATTTAGAAAATAATTCAACACTTTGCTTAGGTTTAGTCTATAGTATAGAGTTGCTCATCAAATTTGAGGGCACACTTTACATTTCAGCAAGCTAGAAGGTGTTAGAAACCCTAGATCAGACATGCAAACCTAAACACCTTCCACAAAAGAGAAAAACAAAAAAAGCAAAAGGTTTGCAAGATGTGCAAAATATTATTATTCAGAAATTCAATATTACAATGAGATGATTTGCTTTATAAAAGCAAAGTATGCAACCCTAATGTTGACCTAAAAGGAAACCCTAGTGTGCACAATTAATAATTAATCAATTATTAATGTGCCTAAGTTTAGCTTAAGCAACTAGAGGAATAAGTGACTTAATTAATTAACCAGTATGATATAATTAATTAAGCATATAAGCTATTACTCTAACACCCCCCCTTAAGATGAACTTAGGAAGAAGCTAAAAACACTAGAAGAAGATGCATGCAAGCAAAGATGGGTCCCGACAACTAGGCCTGATTAGGTACCTATTTACAAATGCAAGAAAGAGGTAGAGGAGGAAAACCTAGTGGGACAAAACCCTCCTACAATGATATGACATGCTGCAAAGAAGCACTGGAAGAACACTATAGAGTAACACTGGAACCGCAATTTGGCAAGCAAGGAAAGATACTTCTGTCTACAAGAAACCATATCGGAATCATAATGATGCAATAGCAGACCCAATGCCACGAAACACTCGAAAACTCCAAACGGGAACAACGCTAGAATCTATGAAGTAGCAGTCAATTATTAAATGATGTATCACTGAAAATGAAGTGCAAAGATGCAAGTTGTACTCTCCCAACTGTCAAAACATCCAAGTAATCTCCAAGACACCCATCGGGACAAATCTAGAATAATGATAAACTTGGGATAGATACAAAAAAAAGTGCATGAATAGCAATATAGAGCTCCTCAATACCTTTCCAATGCTGCAAAGATAGCGAAAATTGGAGATCGTGGGAAAAAGTTATGAGCTCAGAAGCATAAAATGTACATCTGACTTCAAACAGCAACAAATGTAGCTAAATAGAAAAATACTGAGAAGTAAACTGCACCAAATGAAAGTACTTAGAACCAGCTTTCTGGAGATATCTTGTTTGCCCAATTTCGATACCGTATGCCCAAGTTCTGCCAAAATCTGAAACAACACTACCAAAACTGAAAACAAAATCCTTGCAATTTGCTGATTTTTTGTCAAAATCACCTTTCTGCGATGCAACTACTATTTTAGACTGCAAAGGCTAAATTCTAAGCTGCACTCGCTCTGTTACAATGCATGTGAAAGTTGAAACTTCACAATTGACTGTCTTTCACCGCAATTGATTTATAAAATGCCGCATTCGCCATTCTAAACCGCATACGCTATTTCAGACCGCAACTGCTAACTTCTGAGCCGCAATTGCTTTGTTGCAATTCAATTGACCATCTTCACCATAATTTCTTGATCAAACACTGCAAATGCCATTCTAAACTGCATCTACTTTCCCAAACACCACAATCACCTTTACCACAATGCATCTAATTATTTGCGACGCAATTGCTGCAATGCATTTGCCAGTTTCCAAAAAAAATCATTTCATTGTCATAAAATTGAGACTCCATTCTATCCATAAAATATTCCAGTCATTTTTCTCTATTTCTATCAAACCAGATATTGAATTTCTCAACTTCCCTCATTTTTCACTATAGGTAACATTCTTAGGTCTTCATAGGATTCCATTGCATTTCATTAGTTTCATTATTAGACTTTACCAACCACTTGGACACTCCTTTTTGCAGATTTTAGGAGTAGATTCCTTATCACCCTTTGTCAAACCTTTGCATTTAAAATTAGGTTATCATTGGACTCAATCAACCTTTTGTCTTTATTCATTACCTTTTGTGATTTATTTCCCACTCATTAGTCTAGTGTGGAAATTTCACTTTGTCCTCCTTTGTCCTTTTATAGTCCATTGATATTCCAAACCTAGAGCATTGCCAAAACTTTGAGTGGTCAAGTTTACATCTCCTTAGATTTACCATTAGTGAGTGCATCTTAGAATCCTTTGCATACCATTAGTCTTTTCACTTTCTGTCTCATCCCATTTGTAGTAGTTTCCTTTGCATTTACATACCTTTAGTTTCCTTTTAGTCTCATTTTCATTACTACTCACCATCATTGCATAAGCATTATTTTATTCCAAGAAACCCAAAAAACATATAGTGTCATAACATTTGCATATTTAGATCTTCCTCCACCATTTTCCGCAAAGTTGAGAAAAATGTTTTATGGTTGAAACTAGATTGTAGAGAAAAATAAGACTCATAGGTTCTTTTAATCAACACACCAACCTTTGCAAATTTTCAAAGGACATGAATGCTAATACCAACAATTTCCCCAATAACATGAGTGACATGAATACAAATACCAAAATTGGGATTTCATTCATTAATCCTTCTAGTGAGATGTCCATTCCATCCTCTTCACGCAATCCTTTTGAACAATTTTTCCACAGAGACCAAAATGGAGAAGTCGTTGAAGAAGACATACAAGCTACTGCCCAAAACCTAGAAGAGGCCTCTTTTGTGGAAGAACTCATTCTAAATGACTCAACCAGATATCTAGCCATGCTCCTTGACCAAGGGGCTAGGTTACCGAAATGATTTAATATCAACACTATTAGAGAAACATCTCCTAATCCCCAATCACACAATACTTCCATGGGAGCCACTTCACAAAATGTCATTGACAACATTAATGCTACCTCCCTTGGTCATGCTACCACCACAACCAATGCATCCACCATGATCAACACAACATCTATTGGGGGATCATCTACCCAAACAAACACAACATCACAATCCATCCCCCAACAAACATCCACTATTCCTTCACAAAAGTTTGGATCAACAATGGGTGCAACCACCTCAAACCTCTTTGGGACTTCATCTAGTTCCATGAGTACATCAAAAAACCTCTTATTAGGTTCTGCAAATGCTATGGCAGCCAACTCATCAAACCCTTTTGGGAGGAATAAATGAAGAGTTGTCATTCAAGGCATCTGACCTAATTCCTCATAGGAAAATACCAACATTCTCTTGAGGAAAAATACCAACATTCCTCAAGGCCATAATTACCTATTTGGGCAAGGCAATCAAGGCACCCAATTTTCCACTCAATTTGGGAATAAGCATGCTCAAGGCCAACAAGGCCCCCAAATTCAATCCAACATGGCGGGATCCCACATCCCAACTTATGCATCTCAAGTCCATACATAGTAGCACATCCCTCATCAAAACACTCATTTCCAACAACAACCAAATCAGAACCCTCATTTTTCTCACCAACAACAAATCCAAAATCCACACATCTCATCAAAATAAGTGGGCACTCAATCAATACCTATCACCAACATGTGTGATGCTAACAACAACCTAATTGTGGAGGCACTCATACTCAAACTTGCTGCTCTCCAAGCAAAAGTGGAGACCTTGCAATAGTCAACCAAAAAGTCTTACATGTCACATGACTTATGTCCATATCAGTTAGACACAACCTTGTATATGCCACTATTTCCTCATGGATATGCAGTGCCACATTTTCCTAAATACAAAGGAAAGACAAACCCCATTGAAAATAGATAATTCACCACCAGTTGCATGGACATTGCATATGAACAAACCTATCTCATGAGACTCTTGTCTAGAAGTATCATAGGCCATACACTAGAGTGGTTCTCGCTATTGCCTAAAGGAATCAAAACTTGGGATGAATTGGAAAACAAGTTTGTTGAAAACTATTGCTATAACATTGACATGGATATTGACATTGCCTCCTTATGCAGACTTACCCAAGAGGAGGCAAGAGATAATTTTATCCCATTCTTTCAAAGATGGAGAACCTTAGCAAGCATATGTCCGGTAGAAATACCTGAAAAGGAGAAAATCACCATGTTTGTTCAAAATATCCTAGGACCGTTAAGATATGGCTTATAAGTCCATTATTCTACCACCTTTGTTGACCTTGTTGAAAAAGGTGTTCAACTTGAAAAATCCTTGATCACCAAAGGCAAATTAAAATATGGGGGAAAAATGATCAACACCACCACAAAAACTAACCCAAGTAATTCCAATGACAAAACCAAATACTGGGTTAAGAAGAAACACATCACCAATGACGGTGTGGTCGATGCAAAAACTGTTAATGCAATAGGTCATGTACTCACCATCAAAGGAGTTCAAAATCAAAATGCACCTATGACTACACCCACTCCAACTGCCAATACTATTCAAAATAATCTTGCTCAATCTAATCAAAGGCAGCCGCGTCAACCATGAAAATTTTAAAAATGCACATACACTCTTTTAGGTGAGCCTATCGAAATTGTCTTAAAGAAACTTATCCAAAACGGTGTGATAACTTTGGAAGAACCTAAACTATATGACCCTAGTCATTTAAATCCATCATGGTGTGATGATAATGCATTTTGTGATTACCACCATGTCAAAGTGCACAAAACTTCCTCTTGCCGTCAGTTACGAAATATTATGCAAGACCTTATTGAAAACCATACCATTGAGTTAGGAGGTCAACCGTTTACATCTAATGCAAATCATAAAATCCACAAGAACCCATTATAGGATCGTGGTTCTTGTAACCCCTCCTCATCTAGCACAAAGAATAACAATAATCAAGCCAATCACATCTGTCCTACCTTCAATTATTTCGGTGGTACCATCATTTACAATCTTTGTGTTGCTGATGAAGATAAGTGTGTCAATACCATTACCATCAAAAAGGCCCCAGAATTAAATGTCACAACACATAAAGGAAAGTTCACCAACCTAGGTCACTCTACTCATTAGCCTAAAATTACCATACTTGGTCCATCTGCCAAGCCGTAAAAACCTAAGCTAGAGTTCAACCTCATCAAGAAATTGAGCAAAAAACCCACTCAAATCTCTATCCTTGAATTTATCCACATCTCACCTACACATAAGGCCATCTTGGATAAAGTCCTACAAGATTCTTCCATCCAAAACAAAATTGATGTCAATCATTTCAAAACTATGGTCAAATATTTGACTTCACCTCACCACATTACCTTTTCAAAAAGTGACTATTCCTCACCCAAACCATATCATAATGATGCCCTTCATATCGATGTTTTTTTCCATAAGCATAAGGTTAGATGGGTCTTAGTAGATGGTGGAGTAGGATTGAACATCTTCTCTCTAAAATTGTTTAAAGCTCTTGGCTTCTCTGATGCATGTGTGGATGCTACCAAGAGCATTTTCATCAAGGCATATGATGATGAAGAATGCGCTTCAAAAGGGTCATCACAATTCCAATTTGTGTGGGACCAATTATTATAGATCCAACATGCCAGGTCCTAGATCGTGACATACACTACAATATCTTACTTGGTCGACCATGGATTCATGCCTTAAAGGCCATTCCTTCCACATACCATCAATGCCTAAAGTTCCCTTTTGATGGTACTGAAATTACTATCCTAGGAGATCCTGATCCATTTCAATATTATACCAATCTGAGAGCCACTACTGAGCACTAGGTACCCATCAATCGGGAAGCTTGAAATTCCACCGCTTAAAAATATATTGACCCATCTGCACTCACCAAATCATCCATTCCATCAACTTCCACCACACCATCCTCCTTGGCCTCCATACCAAGTAATGACCTTCAGATCTAGGACCTTGGCTTTGGAGAATTCAAACTGAATACGGCTTACTGTATTACCATAATACCTAAGCCACCAAAAGTCTATGGTAGACTATGTTTCAAAGTTGATCCTAAAAAAACTTTCAAGGTTCCATCAAAAACTATATTCACACTATAGGGAGATATGGGTAATGAAGTAATTATTGACATAGCTAACTGGATCTACAAAGACCCAAAAGGATAACCTCCACCACAGGTGCATCTATATTGAAAAGGCTATGAAATATGAAATGCATTAGGTTTTGATGGAACAAGTGGTATTGGAAAATCCAAAAATGGAAGGAGAGAACCTATCATTATCTCTGCAAGACCAAGGTACATAGGCTAGGGTTTGACAAACTCAGAACTGATGATCGATGTACCTATGAAATTTCAAGTGAGGACGTAATGACTACAGATAGTGTTGAGACATGTGAAGAATCCCTTACCGAAACTGACTCTAATGAATGGGAATGTGGATCTAAGAAAACCCTGAGTAACTATGATATTGATGAACTATTCTTGGAACTTGGCCAAACCCCTTTGAAGAAATATTCTAACAAGAATACAACATTGATCCGTTTTGACCATCATTCTAAAAATAAGGAATGGCTAAGCATTCCTTGGGATCCAAAAGAACATAAATTGTCATTGGCAACATATGAATTATCCCGCCCCATTCCCAAACCCACCCATGAGCCTGACATGCCTGAACCTACTATCCATGCCTTTGAACTACCAACCACTAGTCATGATGTAGATAGTTTTATCCCCTATTATGACTATGAATACAACTCATCTGGATCTGAATATGGTCCATCCATTGAATCTAACACAAAAGTTGAAATTGAAAACTTTTCCTTCACACTTGAGGATTCAATTTGCATACTTTTCGCATCTTCCCCATATTTTACCAACACTAACAATGGGATTTCCCTTGTTTACCCTAACTAATTGACCGAGACCAACAAGAGCCACCTACTATGGATATCTTTTAGAATGATGAGGCCATTGCAGAGTTCATGGGGTGATCACAAAGTAGGATTTTCCATTGACCTAGATTGTGCAGCTTACTTCGGGGAGACTATGCAATCCTCCAGTTGCAAAAATACGAAGAATAAGGTAAAAAAAAAATGTCTTTAGGTGAAAACCGCAAGGCACCTTCTAAAAGTAAAATAGTAAAAATAAAGGATATATGCGAAGGTGAGAACCTCTTTGAGGCACCTAAGGATGGAGGATTGTACTTTCTTCCCGTAACATAGGAAAAATTGGCTATGCTTATCGAAGACACCATAGAAGTTAACATAGCTACACTAGAGAATCCCAAAAGTTCTCTTGGTCGCTTCATTGTCAGAAGAAGAAAAACTTGAATTTCAACAATTATTCACAAAAAGGAAAGTTAACTTCACATGGTCATATGTTGACATGCGATGCTTAGATCCAGAATTGGTATTGCATCATCTTCCTCTAATCCTAGGTATCAAACCAGTCAAACAAAAATTAAGGAAAATGAATCCACAGATTGCACTACTTGTAAAGGTTGAACTAAAGAAGTTACTAGATGCTAGATTCATAAGATCAATAGACTATTCCGAATGGATATCCAACATTGTACCTATCACAAAACCAAATGGACAAATCTGCATCTGCACAAATTTTAGAGATTTAAATAAGGCTTGTCCAAAAGATGATTTACCATTGTTGAATATAGACATGATTATTGATCTCACAACAAGGTATGAGATGTTGTTTCTCATGGATGGTTTCTCAGGCTATAACCAAATCCGCATTGTAGCTGAGGATCAGAACAAAATGACATTCACATGCCCATGGGAAACATAGTGTTGGAATGTCATGCCTTTTGGCTTAAAGAATGCAGGCGCCACATACCAAAGAGCCATGCCAACAATCTTTCATGACATGATGCATATCCTAATGGAAGATTATGTGGATGACCTTTTGGAAAAAAATTTGACATGGAAGGATCATCTTAGGGTCCTAGACAAAAAATTTAGACAGCTAGAAGATTACAAGATTCGTTTGAACCCAAAAAAATGTGTCTTTGGGGTTACTTTGGGAAAAATATTGGGCTACATAGTTTCACAATGAGGCATAGAGGTTGATCCCACAAAGATGAAAGCAATACTTGACATGCCTCCACCAAAAGGAATTAGCGAGTTGAGAACACTTCAGGGTAGACTGCAGTCCATCTGACACTTCATCACATAGTTGGCAAACAAGTGTCAACCATTTTAGTATCTATTACACAAAATTATCCCCTTTGTATGGACAAAAAAATGCCGCACAACCTTTGAACAAATCAAATAATTTCTATTGACACGACCTGTCCTAATGCCACCCATTGAAGGCAAGTCATTGATCTTGTATGTCTTAGCAACTACAAATGCATTGGGGGCATTATTGGTAGAAAATGATGATGAGGAAAAAGAAAGAGCCATATACTATATTAGTCGCACACTGATAGGATATGAGCTGAACTATAAAACCATTAAATGTGCATGCCTTGCAGTTGTCTTGGCAACACAAAAGCTAATACATTACATGTTGAATCACCAAATGCACCTAGTAGCTAAGATTGATCCACTAAAGTATCTTCTAAGTCGGGTAGCATTGACAAGCCGGTTAGCAAAGTGGGTCATGATGTTAAGTGAATATGATATACAATATGCTGAGCACAAGGAAATAAAAGGGAAGGTAATAGAAGATCAACTTGTTGACGTACCCATCCAACACACTCATCACACTGATAACTAATTTTCTTGATGAGTCTATCTTTCATGTAGAGCCTACATCACCTTGGAAACTATATTTTGACGGGTCTCATACTGGTCATGGCTTAGGGGTTTGTATCTTGTTCATCACACCAGAAGGGGATTCCATTCCTAAGGCATTCTAGATCACCTTTCCTTGTACTAATAACATTGTAGAATATGAAGCACTGGTCATAGGACTCAAAATTGCAATTAAATGGAAAACTCAGACATTGCTAGTATTCAGGGATTCTCAGTTAGTTATCAACCAACTGAATGATGATTATGAAACAAAAGACAAAAATTTTCTCCCCTACAAGTGAATGGTGCATAGCTTCTCGAAATTTTTCAAAATGATTGCTTTTGAACAAATCCTAAGGACAAAAAATAAAGCAGACAATGCCATGGAAAATATTGGATCTCTCTTAGACATTCCCAAAAATGTGTCACAATTTGAGTTCTTAGTGGAACAACTGCTAATGCCTGTATATGAAATCCTAGAGTTGGAAATGGTTTGCGAGATTGTTGGTCCCAGTTTTCCTTGGTACCAAGACATCTATGATTATCTTAAGTCCCAAACCCTACCACCCAACCTATCCAATAATGAGAGAAAATCCTTCATCTAAAAAGCCACCTGACACACCATCGTGTATGACACCCTATACTACCATGGCTTTGATAACACCCTTCTTCGTTGTCTTGACACTGATGAATCCCAAAAAATTTTATGAGAAATACATGAGGGTATATGTGAATCTCATTCGAGTGGCCCAACTTTGGCTAGGAAAATTACCAAACTAGGATACTATTGGCCGATACTAGAAAAAGATGCTCTTCAGTTTGTCAGAACATGTCAAAAATGCCAAGTGCACAATGACCTAATCCATGCACCTACACATGAGCTGAGATTGATCACTTCTCCATGCCCCTTCGCACAATCTAGACTCGATCTCATGGGCAAGATCCATCCATCCTTTTCTAACGGCCAAAAATTCATAATCAACACCACTGAGTACTTTACTAAGTGGATTGAAACCATCCCCCTCACTTACATCACTGGTAAGAAGATATCCAAGTTTATCCATAATTACATCATCTATTGGTATGGTGTTCCACAGTCCATCATCACAGATAACGGTTGTCCATTAAAAAATTAGGATGTTCTTGAACTCTATGAGTGATTCCACATCCAACATCATTTCTCCACCCCATATTATCCATAGGGCAATAGTCAAGCTGAGGCATCAAATAAAATAATTCTTTTCATTCTTAAGAAGACCGTTGATGACGTTAGCCAAGATTGGAATTTACAACTCAATCCTGCCTTATGGGCCTACCAAACCAGCATTCATACACCCACTGGAGCCACTCCATTTTCCCTCTTCTACAGATCTAAAGCCATATTTCCCATCGAGGTCAAAATTCCTTCTCTCTAAGTCTCCTTGAATGGAATGATCGATGATGAAGAGTATAGACATTCTCGCTTGCATGAGCTAGAAATGCTACAAGAAAGATGACAAAATGCCTTGAATCACTTGTAGGCATATCAAAATTGTCTCTATAGAAGCTATAATAAAAGAGTGATGGTGAGAAAATTTGAAATTGGTGACTTGGTCCTCATGCATAATCCAAGAAATCATGTTGACCGTGAAAAGCTTGGAAATTTTGAGCCTAATTAGCTTGGTCCTTATATTATTATTGCAAGATTTGGCTCTAGAGCTTATTAGTTGGCCACACCCACTGGAGAATAGTTGAAAAAACCATCAACAGCCTACATCTATGAAAGTTTTACACATAGCATCAGAGAGCTTGGCTAAAACCTAAAAATACAAAAAAAAATGAAAAATTGAAAAAAAATCATCCCTTGATGAAAACCTAGCAAACAGGTGCCTTGGTGACAACAAAAAAATAAAAAATGCAAAAATAGTAAAAGAAATAAATTCATCCAATAGTGAAAACCTCACAAATAGGCACTTTGGATAAGTACCATGGTGAACCTAGCAAATAGGAACCATGCATAGTCGATCATTGCTCTACCATCTACTGCTAGTATAATCAACCTTTATCCACTTTGCATAATCATGACAACCTGACACATTCATCACCTTTGTCATGCGTCCTATCAATTTCATCCATGACTAGCATTCGTTGACATCACCCCTTGCATGTCCTTATCTTTTGTCTCGCATCTTCCTTTTTACATATCATTTGGCCCGAATAATCCTCAACCTATATGGGGTCAAGACCTTTATCATATAACTGCACTGGGTGTCACACATGATCTGACATTCCTAAAAGGTCCTGAAAAAAAAAAAAGTCCTAAAAATCCCAAAAGGTTCTGAAAAAAGACCTAAAAATTGAAAAGTGTCCCGAGAAAATACAAAAACATTCAAAAAGTGTCAAAAACCTCAATGCAGAGTCAAATTTAGTCATATCTTGTCTAGTAAATCAAGTCAATCAATCTTTGTTCTGGTCCGAACTACGTTGTCTCTTTGCATTTACTACATAGGAAAGATTCATCTTTGAATCCCCAAGACATTAGGTCAATCCTTCTAGGTTTATCAAAATAAAATCATGGTTCAATCTTTTGTCCTTCGGACAAATTCATTGGTCATGTCAAACTATGAGGTCTCTGAGTGCACGACATAGGCAAGGCCATCAATCGATGAGCGCCCGAGTCCAAACTAGGTCAATCCATTAGGGTTCATCACACTACACTTTCACACATGTCAAAAATCTTCAAATCAAATCATCCTCAACTCTAAACAGGCAGTCGGGCAGCAAACTTCTTTTTAATCAGCATCTCAATCAAACTACATGTTAGCGCCGACATGTTATCAAATCAATCATCTAGTCAAATTCTATCGAGGCAAGTCAACCTATCAAAATTTTGGGGTTCTTCTTCAGATGTGTCCTTCTGAGAAGAAACTCTCATCATTTCTTTATGCTTTTGGATGTGTCCTTCCTAAGAATCATCATCATCTACTAGAATTTTGATGGATTCTCCTAACTTTGAGAATCAATCCTCTTGATATCAACGTCATTTAGGATGTGTCCTTCATAAATTTGGTATCACTCAACATTTGGAAACCTTGACCTTGTAAACCTTGGCATTTCAAAATTAAACACTTGGAATTTTCAACACTTTACATTCTATTCACTTGGCAAACACTTGGAAAACACTTCTATTTTTTTTTATGATTATCATGATATTAGTTCTTTACGTCAGAAGAACCACGACGTATCATGATGATCATCCTTGTCCTTTTGATCACCCTACGACTAGTTTCTCAACGATGTCCTGACTTCTGGATTTAGAGGAGCAACAATGTTGTATGATGATTTTCTTGTTCATTGTTGATTGTCATGAGGCTAGTTTCTCAAGGATGTCCCGACATCAGGATTTAGAGAAGTAGCAACATTCCATGACTAGTCTTGTCTGTCTGCTATTGATTATGACAAAATGACTAGGAGAAAATTGTGTTCCTTGTATGAGTCATAATCATCCTTGTCTACAACTGTTGATCTACGTGATGGTTCAACCTTGCACACTATTGATCTATGTCATTTGATAGTGTTTGTTGGCCATCATGACATTTTCACACAATGATGATTAAAGAGTAACAACTAGGATAGTACTATGGCAAATGTTGAAGGATTTTTGTTTCTGCACTAACATGCATATCTTCTCCACACTAACATGCATTTCTTTCTCTGTATTAGCATCCATCTCCATCTTCTCTTCTCTCATCCTTCGATAATATCATGTGACATAGACAATCAAAGCTGCATACATGATCATACAAGTATTACATATTCACATTTCACATTTTCATAAATTAGATACCATAATTCACATGACACTATCATTTACATCCATCCATCTGGCATACATAAAACCATCATTTGCATTAAGATATAGACATTATAAACATCATATCATCATACATTGCACAATGCATACATACATAACCATATCCATAATTGCATTCATAAATATAAAACATGATATCCATACATCTCATAAAATCATAAATGCATCACATCACATAGCATCTGATAAAGCATAAAGAATCATAACCCCTAAAATCATATAGGCTGCATCAAAATTGTATCTCAAAAATATAATCTCAAAAAAATACCATGTCAATGGATAGAGTCATAGGATATCCCAAAAATGGACCTTGCAAGCTCGAATGTCAATATATGTCTCATGCAAATAACAAAGTGAAAGTCTTATGTTGTGCCCCCTCCATTCCATGGAGGTGACTCATGAGGCGGTTGTGATTGATCATCATATGGAAAGTAACTTGGATAGGCATAGTGTCCTGAGTCTGACTCTGAGATCCCAAGTGCTCAATAACAGGAGGATGGCTCTGCTCTACCTGGTGTCCTGATGACATTGATATGTGACTTTTCCCTAACTTGTGGCTGTGGGTTGATTAATTCCTGTGCGAACTATGTGACCTATGGCTTGATGACTTCCCTAATGAGGTGGACTCCCCAACACTCGTATGACTACTATTGTGTGATATGCTACTGCTATGGGTCCAGGTGCCACTGCCAGTCCTTTTGTATGATTGGGACAATCTTGGGCCTCATCTGTCTAGTGGAACAACCTGTATCAGCCCCTTCTCTCAGCCATCCTAGCCAACTCCCTTGCCATATCCCCTGTCGACCCTATGCACAACTCTGCAAACTTGGTCACCCATCTGTCTGACTCATGTCATTGAATAATGGCTTGGTCTCTCTCCACTCTCATAACTTCTAACTTAGTTGCCTAGGCCTTGTTTTGAGACAAGGTTGCATCTAATCTGCTCTAAAGATCTGCAATCCTTTGATCCATAGTGGCATCTATTGGAAAAAAGGGTGGCATGTCCCCCTCCTCATCCACATCAATTATCTACTCTAATAACCTCCTTGCGGCCTCATCCTCCCCCTTCTCATCCTCATCCTCCCTCTCCTCCTCCCTCGCTTCCTCTTCGCCAATCTCCTCCACATCAATGTCAAGAGGATGATGCTTTGCAAAAGGATCCTCCTCTATCGACATCTCTCCCTCTGCTCTAACCTCCACCTCCTCCTCTCCTCGAACCTCTACCTCATCCTCCCCTCTGACCTCATCCTCTCCTCAGACCTCTCTCTCCTACCTACCTGGCTGCTCTCCCTCCTCACCCTCTTCCTGGATGGGTGAAAATGGTGCACCACCCACTCTCTGCCTAACTCTCTTGGGTTGTCTCCACCCTCAATCAACCCTCCTCCTCCTCACACCCATCCCATCTCTGCCATCACCTCCACCCTCACCACCCCCATCATCTCCCCCACCTCTCCCTCTATCTCCCTGCCCACCATCTCTCTTTATGGCTCCCCTACCATCTCTCCCACTATCTCTCCCTTCACCTCCCTTGTCATCTCTCCCACCATCTCTCCCACCCTGACCTCCCCTCTGTACTCACGAGATAACTGATCTACGATGTATAGGAAGCGAACCATCTAGATCTTTCAATGGAATGGGCATGTGAATCTGCCACCAGGTGTCAAGCTCAACAGATGTCCCTACATCTATTGGACCTCCTCTCTATAACCACTGATGCATGACTAGGTCATCTATTTGTTGCGCTGCTACTGCCACTACTATCGATGGCCCCCATATAGTCTCCCTGGATGACCGTGCATACTCAATTGTCCCAACTAGCACAACCTTCCTATCACCAAACTATCATAGTACCTGCTAGGGTAGGTACATCTCAATGATACACTGACTCTACACTGTACAGCCAATTAGGTATCTGAACTATCTGCAAAATGAAAGATGGCCATCCTCAGCTAGCCACTGGGCACAATCTCTATATGGCCTCAATACAAAGCTAACCAAGGTGTCGATCTGATGTTGCCAGTACTCAGTATCTCCTACGCGAGTCTAGCTAAGTGAACCAACATATAAGTAAACATAGGGCATCCCATCACCCAATTGCTGAATCTGTACTAGCGGGTGGAAGATGAGAATGTACTCCCATGCCCATATCATAAGTATGGTGGTCCCACAAATGATACTTTTTCCATCCTAGTAGACAACCTCATGAAGCTGATGATACATTATAGCCAACAAGCAGGGCCTCCAAACAAATATTGTCCTCTGAGCTCGCATGCGGACTAGTACATCACCCCATCCAATCAAAAACCCATTACCACAACAATCTAGAATCAAAACTCCAACAATAAAGGTCATGATCATGGCATTCCATCATGGATAGTGGTCGGCCACAAAATCCCACCTGATCTCATACCTGTGAATGCCCAGACTGGCACCACTTGCATTGTCATACATCTCTCCCATGACCTGTCGCCCTCTGTGGGGATCATATACCACTCTCTCCCCACTGATCGCGATGCACAAAATATGATACACATCCTCCAAGGTAATGGTAGCCTCTCCTGTAGGTAAATGAAAGGAGCAGGTCTCTGAGTGCCATCTCTCACAGAGCATTGTTAGTAATCCCCTACTTTCCTGAATAATGGGCATGTAGGTGACATAATATAAACCTAGTCTCATCAACCATCATCTATCCCTTTTACTTAGCTGATATTGGAAAGCATAGGTAGTAGGCCTGAAATATCAAGTATAAATGGGCACTAATCATCTCTGCACACGCAGAAACATGGATTAGCACACATGGATTAGCAATTTGACACATTAGTACTATCTGAAAAACCAAAAAAAAAATGCATTTGAAAAAAAGAGTCTACACTAAATCAACTCTGGTCAAACTTGGTGAGTGGAAATTGTGTCATGTTGACTGTAATTGTGTCGCACTAGGTCACATGCAGCTCTGCATTTGACAATTTCATTGCACTTTATCAAATGCATCATTTTAGCTGGCAATTGCATACCATTACAATGATTGCATCTTTTGCTATGGAAATTATGTCATTTTATAATGATTGTGTGATTTGGAAAATCATTTGCGGCTCAATATCACAATTGCGTCATTTCTTACCACACGAGCATTGCATTTTGACAAATACGTTGTTTGACCTTGCACTTGCACCATTTTAAAATTTGACCTTCCCACCCATTGCACTTTGCGTTGCAACACAATCAAATGTGTCAAACGCAAAAGCAATAGTGGTGTATACAATGGAATTTATGTCATAACGCATTTGTTTTCCCCCCTAAAACCCTAATAAATGCACAAAAATCAAAAAATGAAAAGTCGGATAGGGTTCTTGCCGGTGCCTCTGCACCCCCAGGTCGTAGGAATGTCCGAACATGGTAGCCATGGTGGTTTTTCATGGGAATTACCATCTTCTCCTCGTGCTCTGGTCTCCAAATTTCTGAATAGAAAATGTGAAAATGACACTTGGTTTGGTTTTTTCAACTTATTTATAGGTTGAAAATTAGGGTTTGAATTGATAAGTTTGTATTGGAGGCTCATTTGAACGCCTTTGACTTGCATTTTTGCTAGCTCAACATCCTCCATTTTTCAAAACCGATCGCGCCGTTGTTTTTCTGCTTATCAATTTGACTAATTGGGACACTTTCAAAAAATTTATGACCCCAAGCCAAAATTCAAAATTTTCTTGAGGGGGCATAGGCACTTTGTACCTTTGCTAGGGCATATTATTGACTTGTTTTCTTTTTCATAACACAATAAAATGCATTATGACAAAGAGGGGCAAATGTAGACACATAAAAATGACCTAAGTTTGCAAGCTCTATTTTACCACTTCCATCCTAGCATCATTATTACATTTTAATTATGTCTTTTGTCCACCTTCGACTATTAATTAAATAATTCATAAATATTTAATTAATTCATGTCTTTTTATTCTTCATGATTACTAACTAAAAACATCTTATTTATGTATTTAATGCGCCACTAACTATCTAATATCTTCGTGTAATTAAATAAAGTTCTCAACTTATTTAATTAATCTTTGCCATTTATGTCTTGATTATTAAATAAATATATTTTATTTATTTATTTAATATGTCACTAATTTTCAAGTCTTCTTATAATTAAATATATTTATTAATTTATTTAATTAATCTATCACCTTCTCTAAATTAAATAATTATTTTTAATTATTTAATTGCCTTCTTTGACATTTCCCTCATTTTAAATAAAACAATTTATTTAAAATGGCCTCACATGATTAACTACCACTTCTTTTAGTAAATAATCTTAATTCAGTTATTTACTCACACTAAATCCATAGTTTGAATTAATTTTAATTCAAAATGGTAATATTCCTCTATAAATCAAGTAATTACTAAAATTCTTAATTTTTCAAATCTCATCTTCTTGTTCAATCTTTATCCTTTTGATTTTTACTAATTTTCATCTCACTGTCACATTTATTCTCCATCCTTGATTTAATTTCTTAAATTAAATCTTGTCCACTCATTTTTAAATATTACCTTAACCCTAATTGAGAATTTCCATTTTTGAATTTTGACCATTGATTCTATGGAATTTCCCAAATCTTCAATCTCATCCATCCATCCAAAATTACATTTTCTATAAAATGCCAATTTTGTCCTCATTCTCAATAATCATCCGGAATAATCTTGAATAATCTTGCATCTCTTAATTTAATCTTGAATATCTTGAAGGATCTTTGAATCTCTTTGAGTTTTAAGATTGTTTTTTTTTGTCATTTAGCTAATTGCATATAGGATTTAATTTCTTTTGCATAGGCATTTAGAAAATCCTTCAACACTTTGCTTAAGTCTAGTCTATAGTATATAGGTGCTCATTAAATTTGAGGGTAGACTTTACATTTCAGCAAACTAGAATGTACAATAGAAATCAGCCATGGAGGATGAAGGACTAGGTGAGCTCGTTTTATCTTTGTTCTTTATTTATTTCCTATGCATTCCATTGATTATTGTGGGTGTTATATAATATGCATGTGTGTTTGCTAACAATCTAATCTTGTAGAAAAATACTTAGTTATAGTAGGAACCAACAATTTCAGGAGAATCTAAAGAATCTTCAAAGATGGAAGGCCAAGCAGAAGAAAGTTCAAAGCAAGTAAATCCCAAAAGGATAAAGGTGAAACAACTTCCTTATACATTAAGATATAAACATCAAATGATCAGTCCCATAACCAACAAGTTAGATTCAGGGTGGTAAAAAATCACAGAAAACAACTTGGGAACATTTGATTACGAACAGTTGACTGAAAAAACCTTTGTAGAGGAAGTTACTAGGAGGACATAAAGGATACTTCAAGCTAAAATTGCTCATGAAACAATTTTTCCTATGTGAGTCCAATGCCCAAAGATCATCTTGGCTGCAGTAGAATCCTACAATGTAGTGTCAAGGAAATGCATGGATCAACAAGGGAATGTCATAATTGAATTATCCCCACAAATGATGAGACTAATTTTTAATGCACCTGCTCCGAAGAATCCAAGAAAGTTGACAAGGCAAATGAATTGCGAAGATTCAATGAGAACAAAGATGTCAATAGGAACCACATCAAATAGAAATGGTTAAGAACTGAAAATAAATCCCTAACTAAGATGCATGACAAGCCCAAAAGGGGATATTTCAAGAAGGAAGTGGGTGACCTAATCCTGATGCTCTCTAGAGTGTTTGGGAAAAGGGACTCTGCATGCTTCAAGGAATGGATGTCATATATGTAGCTGCAATGATGGGTATCTTTCGAGGGTTGAATGTTGTAGGAGTTTTGGGAGAAGCTCCTGGCTAGAAAAAAGTATTATAAGCAACTAAGTTTTTAAACATTAGAAGAACACCATACTTCAGTCAATGATGAATTTTTGTATGCCATTATCAATCGATTGACTGGTGATGATGGTTTCAGATTAAGTAGGGATGCCATGGAATTCATTTCTCAATGGGGACATTGGTATATCCAATACCCCAAGTTCTCCTACTTTAGGTTGGCAGGGTTCGATGGACATCCTCACCTACTGCCAAGGTGTTTCTCTAATAGAATGATCCTCATGGAGTTTATATATCAAGCCTTGGGAGTGAACGCAAAGTTCAGCAACAAGCACAAAACTAGGTGTCATAAGTTTCCCATGAGGTTTGGAGAATAATGTTGTCTTCACAATGTGGCTGCAAAAGCAGTATGTGAAGAGTTGAGCTACTTCAAGTTGTGACTCTACACATATCTAAAGAAGTTTGATCTAGAGAAGAAGATGCATACCTTGAATCCCACCATTTTTGATAAACATTATAATCTGTTGGAGGATTTTTGGGTTGATTTACAGGATGACTTTGATGTCAGGAGGAAAAGCTATGAAAGGATAACCATCCCACAAATAATTGAATAGAGGGTGAAGGAGGATATCCCTAACACACTATCAGATGATGGTGTGGTTTTAGACCTAGAGTATGAAGCAGTGAAAATAGGCATCAAAGGCTTAGTCCCAATAAATTGGAATGAGGAAGAGTTCATTGACATTAGGAAAATTTCTATGATAATAATGGATAGAAGTATCCAATGGGTAGTTTTGAGGATCAAGGATCCACCGACTCAACCTTCAAAGAAGAGAAAATTAGGGGAAACGAAGGGTTATCAAAGAACCAAGAGGAGAGCAACCCCCAAAGAATAATTGGAGTATCTTCCTCCCATCTTTGGAGGGGATACTGTTCCTAAAATACCTGCAAAAGAAGATCCTGAAGCACAAGGTATGGATGCTACAACTATTGGAGAAGGTTCCTCTTTGCAACCTAAATTTACAACAAAACCAAGAAAAGAAGTACCTATAGGAATCCTTCATGAACAAGCAAAAACATTGAAGGGGAAAGGGCTTGAAGTTGAGATTCATGACATTGACATAGATTCAAAAGAAACACATTCTAATTATGAGAGTTTTAAGGATATGTCTACTCAAAATGTTGAATAAGAACATGTTCTCACTCCATAGGATTAGTGGAAGTTGTTCGAAGATGCCAAGAAAGAAGAAGATGCAAAGGAAGAAGTTGAGGCACTAGCTAAACAACAATAACAACAAGAAATCAAAGCCAAGGAAGATGCAGTTTATAAATTGAAATAATTAGAAGCCAAGGAAAAAGCTGATCTACTTGCTAAGCAACAAGAATTGGAAGCTTTAGCAAAGGGTGAAGAAATGGCAAGGCAACAGAAGGAGGAGGATCTACCTCTACAACAAAGGGAAGCTGGGCTAAGGGCTAATGAAGAGAGAGATAAGTTAGGCTTGCTTCAAAAGATTCATGACTTGGAGGAAGATAAGGCTCAATAGAGGAGAGAAAGGGAATATTTTGAAGCTAAATTTAAAGTAGATGAAGAGGCTTAGAGGAAGAAAGAAGAAGAATAATTGGAGCTAAAAATAATAGAGGTAGTAGAACAAGCCAAAATTGATCAAGAAGCTTCTAAACTGTGGACCAGGGTAGGGGAATTATAAAAACAAAGAGAACAACAATTGGAGGAGAGGAGAAAGGAAGAAGAGAAACTAGCACAACTAGAGTGAGAAAAGAAAGAAAAAACTAAAGCTGGAAAATTGGCTAAGGAGAAAATAGAGAAGGAGAAACCACAAGAGGTTGATTCTCAACCCAAAGCAACAATTTGGAAACCTCTCTCTTCTACCACCTCTTCTTCTACATAGGTGATGACTTCCCCTCCTACTCCTACATGGCTAAAGCTCAATCTTGTGAAGAAGCAGATAGTGCAACCACAACCCCTTGATTGGGAGGATGTCAGGAAAGAAATAGAAAAGGAGAGTCCAAAGAAGAGAGCCAGGGTTCTTCATTAAACAAGGCTAACAAATGATGGAGAAATTGTGGCTGAATGTGCTATCCCTATGGTTGACAAAGATAAGAAATATATGCAAATAGGTGACTACCAATTGGGCATTGCCAATTTAGGGAAGAACACTACAAACCAATAGATGAATTTGATTGCAATTGTGGCTTCTTCGACCAAGTCAAGAATGATCCAAGAAAAGCAAAATAAATATGAGCTTAAGTCTCATGTAGATCAATTACATAAGTTTCTGAAGGATCTTTCTTCTCCTAGTTCTTCACAGTCGACTTCTCTAAAGACACCTATTATGTTGATAATATAATTGAAATGAGGAATAAGGTACAAATGATGGATATGTGGATTAATAGGTTGAACTGGAAAATATAATATTTGCTTATTGAAGGTTGTAGGGTTCATAAAGAAGCATTGGAACTAGTTAATGATATGGTTACACATGTTGAAACTCTTGAGAAACAAGAGGAAAAATATGCAGGGAATGCGAGGAAATTGAAACATATTAATAAGCTACCCAAGAAAACTTTGCTAGAACAATCCATCCTAGAAGAAGACAATGTATATTTTGTGGAAAATACCATCAACATCATCATATTTAGGTCTTCATTCATTTTCACTCATAGGACTGAGGTGCAGCACGCCGGAAAATATCTTAATGAATAAATTGAAGAATTAGGAGCAAGTATTACTATACTTGTTAGTGAGGATATTCTTGAAACAGATGCCCCCCCCCCTTTGATAAACTCAAGGAAAAATGGAGTGGTAGATTTGGGGAAATGATGTAGAAAGGGGATGATGATGATGATCTTTTAATGAATAAGCTCATGGATGTTAAGCAAGAGGTCAAGGCTGCCATAAGGGAGCTCATCAAACTTAAGGATATGAAAGAATTTTCCTCTTTTGAGTTAGCAAGAATAAAATTTGAAGATAACTGGGTGGATGGGCTTGATATAGATATGCTTCAATGGGTAATCACTAGTTATGATGAGTATATGGAGGAGCAGAAAATGTAGAGTTAAATTTGTTACATACATGTTTTTTGGACAGATCAACATCAAAGAGATACACTTAACTAGATAATTTCCCTCTACTATTTTCCTGGATTATGACATAAATTCCAAAATAGAGCTCTCAGCAAGTTCTCCTTTCGCTTATTGGATGCAAGTTTTGACAAAGAGTCTTTAATTAGCAACTAAAGATTAGAATGAAGAATCTTCTTATATTGTTCCAATCACCCCATGATTTGTGGATCTTGGTTGTGATGAGAGAGATTAGTGCAAAATAGGTTTATATATACAATTTTTCTCCACTTTTTGAAGGTCGGCTCATTGAAGCAAGATTAGCCACCTAGAGGAGACTTAGGAAATAGTTCTACTATTTTAGAAGGTTTTTTACAATTTATGCAAATTACACTTGGATACATTTTCTTTACAAAGTTTTCAATACAATTTATGTTATTTTTGAAATATTGTTCAATGATAATGTTGATGAATCATAGCAATTCATGTGCTAGTGGATGTTGTGCATACGTGTTTCTTACTCAATGCAAATCAGTAGAAGATTCTGAATTAAAAGTTATTTCATTAAATTATCTGTAAATGGGATTCTTTTATGTTTGTTGATCTGTGAATTAGTGATGTGCTAGTAATGTGTTCTTGTTTGATTGTTGAGGTTTAATGGTTGTACATTTTGAATTAGCACTGTAAATGAGTATAATGGTGCAGAATAGTCTGTGGATTGTATAATTTTATAATTTCTCAGTTACTTGAAGGCTCATTGTGAAATTTATATGTCTAAATTGAAAGGAGTTTATATTTATGATTTACTATTCTATGCTTTGATCTATCTTTTTCTATTTATTATAAACCCCCAAATTTTATATTAGTTCACATCATGTAGTTTGTGTCTTTTTTACCAGAAGGCCCCTTGAATATTATAGTTGCATGGACTACTAAATGAAACAGAAAAGTTGAGAACAACCTACAAAGAAGTTGGGAGATAGGTGGTTTTAGATCAATTATCTTTTTTAGGAGAAATAGAATAGAAATATTTTGTTTAACGTTGTTGTGTTATTTTGACCATCAACACCTCCTACCACATCTCCCTCTCTCAAGTCTACCTCTCTCACTCACTTTATCCTATGTATCTCTTCTCTACCCTTAGCCCTCTACCCTTAACCCTTAAACCCTTAAACCCTCTACCCTCTATCTTTCTCCCACTCGCTCCCTCTATCTCTCTCTCAAGACTCTCCCTCCTACCCCCTCTCTTTATCTTAGGTCTCTCTCTCTCACTCACTCAATCCCTCTATCTCTCTCCCCTCTACCCTTAACCCTACACCCTAAACCCTTAACCCTTAAAATCTAAACCCTGAAACCCTCTACCCTCTACCCTCTATCTCTCTCCCACTCCCTTGCTCCCTCCCCCATCTCTCTCTCAAGTCTCTTCCTCCTACCCCCTCTCCCTCTCTCAAGTCTCTCACTCACTCACTCACTCACTCCTATCTCTCTCCCCTCTATCTTTAACCCTCTAACCTCTATTCTCTACCCTCTATCTCCAATTCCCTCTCTCTCTCTCTCTCTCTCTCACTAAATCCCTCTATCTCTATCCCCTCTACCATTAACCCTAAACCATTAGCCCTTAAACCCTAGACCATTAAACCCTCTACCCTCTCTTTCTCTCAAGTCTCTCCCTCTCTTAGGTCTCTTTCTCAATCACTCCCTTTATCTCTCCCCTCTACCCTTAACCCTAAACCGTTAACCCTTAAATCCTCTACCCTCTCTCCCTCTCTCTCAACCCTCTCCCTCCTAAACCCTCTCCCTCTCTCAAGTCTCTCTCTCACTCACTCACTCCTATCTCTCTCCCCTCTACCCTTAGCCCTATACCCTTAAACCCTTAAACTCTCTACCCTCTACCCTCTATATCTCTCCCAATATCTCCCTCTATCTCTATAGACTTTCCCTCCTACCCCCTCTCCCTCTCTTAGGTATCTTTCTCTCAATCACTCCCTCTCTCTCTCCCCTCTACCCTTAACCCTAAAACCTTAACCCTTAAACTTTCTAACCTCTACTCTTAACCCTACCTCCTTATATCTCTCTCCCACTCCCTCCATCTCTCTCTCTCAACACTATCCCTCCTACCCCCTCTCCCTCTCTTAGTTGTCTCTCTCTTAGTCAGTCCCTCGATTTGTCTCCTCTGTACCCTTAACCCTAAAACCTAAACCATTAGCCCTTAAACCCATAAAACCCTCTACCCTCTACCATCAACCCTATACCCTCTCTCTCTCTCTCTCAAGTCTCTCCCTCCTACACCCTCTCCCTCTCTCAATTATCTCTCTCACTCACTCACTCCTATGTCTCTCCCCTCTACCCTTAGCCCTATACCTTTAACCCTTCAACCCTCTACCCTCTACCCTCTACCCTCTATCTCTCTCCCACTCCCCCTCTCTCTCTTAAGACTCTCCCTCCTACCCGCTCTCCCTCTCTTCAGACTCTATTGCTCTCTCTATCTCTCTCCTATCTACCCTTAACCCTAAACCCTAAACCCATAACATTTAAAATCTAAACCCTCTACCCTCTATCTCTATCCCAATCCCTCCCTCTCTCTCTCTCTCAAGTCTCTCCCTCCTAGCCCCTCTCCCTATCTGAGGTATATCTCTCACTCAATCACTCCTATCTCTCTCTCCTCTACCCTTAACCATAATCTCTCAAACCTATACCCTATACCCTAAACCCTCTACCCTAATCCATAAACCGTCAACAATAAACCCTTAAACCCTAAACCCTTAAACCTTCCACCCTCTACCCTCAACTCAATACTATCTACCCTCAACCCTTATTCCTCAACCCTATATCATCAACCCAATACCCTAAACCATCAACCCTATACCCTCAATTCTCAACCCTCTACCCTATACATTGGATCCTCAACCCTCATCTGTCTTTGTCCCCACATAATCTTCTCTCCTCATCTCTATCTCACTTCTCCCTCCATATCTCCCTCCATCCATCCATCCCTCTCATCCTTAATCCCTCAAACCTATACCTTCAACCCTTAAACACTTAAAAAATCAACTCTATACCCTAAACCCTCAACCCTTAAATCATAAACTCTTAAACCCTCCACCGTCTACCCTCAACCCTCGACCCTTAAACCCCTAAACCCAATTAAAATCTCTACCCTAATCCCTTAACCCTTAAACCCTTAATCATCTACCTTCAACCCTGAACCCTTAACCCTAAACCCTCAACCCTTATACCCTCTACCCAATATGTTGGACCCTCAACCCTAATCCATCAACTCTATACCCTCAACCCTCTACCCTCAACTCTTGACCCTCATCCCTTAAACCCTAAACCCTTAAACCATAAACCCTCAACCCTTATACCCTCTACCCTATAAATTAGAACCTCAACCCTAATCCTTTAACCATATGCCCTTAAACCTATATACCCTAAACCCTCTATCCTCAACCCTAAATCCTCAACCCTAAACCCTTAAATGATAAACCCTTAAACCTTCTACCCTCTACCCTCAACCCAATACCCTCTACCCTCAACCCTATACCCTCAACCCAATACTCTAAACCATCAACCATATACCATCAATTCTAAACCCTATATCCTATACATTGAATCCTCAACCATCATATATCTTTTTCCCACCCTCATCTTCTCTCCTCTCTATCTCACTTCTACCTCCATCTCTCCCTCCATCCTTCCCTCCATCTCTACCCTATACATTGTATCCTCAACCCTCATATATCTCTTTCCCTACCTCCTCTTCTCTCCTCTCTATCTCTCTTCTCCCTCCATATCTCCCTCCATCCTTCCTTCCCTCTCTACTCTCTTTCTCTCTCCATCCTCTTCTCTCCTGGAGGGAGAAGTGAGATAGAGAGAAGTAGAGAAGATGAGGGAGAGACAAAGATAGATGAGGGTTGAGGGTTAAAGGTAGAGGGGAGAGAGACAGAGGGAGTGAGTGAGCGATAGAGAGATAACTAAGAGAGGGAGAGGGCATAGGAGGGAGAGAATTTAGATAGAGAGAGAGGGAGGGAGTGGGAGAGATAGAGGGAGGGAGGGTTAAGGGTAGAGGGTTTAAAGGGTAAGTGTTTAGGGTTTACGACTAAGGGTAGAGGGGAGAGAGATAGACAGAGTGACTGAGAGAGAGACCTGATAGAGGAATAGTATGTAGGAGGGAGAGGGTTCAGAGAGAGGGAGGGAGTGGGAGATATATAGAGGGAGGGAGGGTTCATGGTAGATGCTAGAGAGTTTAAGGGTTAAGGGTAGAGGGTTAAGGTTTTAAGGATCTAGGGTTTAAGGGTTAAGGGTAGAGGGTAGAAGGTCTAGGGTAGAGGGGAGAGAGATAGAGGGAGTGATTGAGAGAGATACTTGAGAGAGGGAGAGGGGGTAGGAGGGAGATTTTTGAGAGAGAGAGATGGAGGGAATGTGAGAGAGATAGAGGGAGGAATGGTTAAAGGTAGAGGGTAGAGGGTTTAGTCTTAAGGGTAGAGGGGAGAGAGATAGAGGGAGTGACTGAGAGAGAGAGAGACCTAAGAGAGGGAGAGGAGGTAGGAGGGAGAGGAAGTGAGGGAGTGGGAGAGAGATAGAGAGAGGGAGGGTTAAGGGTATAGGGTAGAGGGTTTATGGTTTAAGTGTTAAGGGATAATTGTTTAGGGTTAAGGATAGAGGGTTAAGGGTTTAATGGTTTAGGGTTTAAGGGTTAAGGGTAGAGGATTAAGGGATAAGGGTAGAGGGGAGGGAGATAGAGGGAATGAGTGAGTGAGAGAGAGAGACCTAAGAGAGGGAGAGATGATAGGAGGGATAGACTTGAGAGAGAGATAGAGGGAGGGAGGGTTAAGGGTAGAGGGTAGAGGGTTTTAGGGTTTAATGTTTAAGGGTTAACAGTTTAGGGTTTACAGTTAAGGGTAGAGGGGAGAGAGATAGAGGGAGTGACTAAGATAGAGATAGATACCTAAGAGAGGGAGAGGGGGTAGGAGGGAGAGGTTTGAGAGAGAGAGAGGGAGTGGGAGAGAGATAGAGGGTAGAGGGTTAATTGTATAGGGTAGATGGTTAAAGGGTTAAGGGTAGAGGGTAAAGGGTTAAGGTTAGAGGGGAGAGAGATTGAATTCAATGAGAGAGATAGAGAGACATAAGAGAGGGAGAGGGGTAGGAGGGAGAGAATTGAGAGAGAGGGAGGGAGGGGAGATATAGAGACTCTCCCTCATCCACCCCTCTCTCTCTCAAGACTCTCCCTCCTACCCCCTCTCTTTATCTTAGGTCTCTCTCTCACTCACTCACTCCCTCCATCTCTCTCCCCTCTACCCTTAACCCTAAACCCTAAACCCTTATCCCTTAAACCCTAGACCCTTAAACCCTCTATCATCTACCGTTAACCCTCTACCCTCTATGTGTCTCCCAATCCCTCCCTCCCTCTCTCTATCAAGTCTCTCTCTCCTACCTCCTCTCCCTCTCTCAGGTCTCTCTCCCCTCTACCCTTAACCATCTACCCTCTACCCTCTATCTCTCTGCCACTCCTTCCCTCTCTCACTCACTCCCTCTATCTCTCTCCCATATACCCTTAGCCCTAAACCCTTAAAAAATATACCCTCTACCCTCTATCTCTCTTGAACTCCCTCCCCCTCTCTCTCTCAAGTCTCTCCCTCCTACCCCCTCTCCCTCTCTTTGGTCTCTCTCTCTCTCACTCACTCCCTCTATCTATCTCCCCTCTACCCTTTGTTGGGTCTCAAAAATGCTGGTTTGAATGAACCACGAGAGGTTGCCACACTCTCACTACATTGATGGCCAACTAAAAAGGCCAACCAATATGGTTGAACCCTCTACTCTTAAGGCTCTACTAAACCTAGGTGGTTGCACCTATATGAATGACACAAATTTTGAATTATGTTTCCTACATGACCTAACTATCCACAAATGGCAATTTGATAGTGGAAAGATATTATCCTAATTTGGTATAAATTGTATATGCAATATCAAAGTGAAAATTTATATGTTCAATTAAGAGATGTAAATGAAATGGATGGAACCTATAAGGATAAATAAGACCAGTGCCTTGTTGGGTAATATGGAGTCAAATGAAAGCCTTCAATGAGTGGTTTCTATCTAGCAAGTTCTCTAATCGTTTGGAATACAATTATGAGTTTATAACTTGTATAAAAATGCAAGGATGTAATTGATAAACCCTACTTGAGGAAAAATATCAAATCTAATTATCTGATTCTTCTTACTGATCCAAATAACATTCCCAGATTACTGTAATAGATTGAAAGGAATTTAATTCTTCATTAAAGAACCCAATAAATCAAATCACACAAAAACAACAAATGTGCACTGATAAATTGAACATATACTTGATAATTCAATTTAAAAAATCAAGAAACATCTGATTGGAGACAATCAAATAATCATAGGAATCCAACAAACAATTGATACCAGAATGAAGCCACTAAATCAACAGTCTTTCATTATCTTCCTCAAAGTTCATACATGCAACATGGTCTTCTTGAATGCCATCATTCTTAAAATATTGTGCTTATAGCAATCTATCCTATTCTAATTCTACCTATCTTCTAGTGTAAACAACAAATATTTATACATTTAGTAGGTGGAAGGACATGTCCTTTCAAAAAGTTTTAAGCATAAAATGCTAACAAGATTAGCATTAAGTAAGTTTTGTTAAGCCACAAATGAACTCCAAACATGTGCTCTGTGTAATCTTGGCACTTATGTGTATTTGCATCTCCTAACACATCATGGATCATGATATTCATCATCATCATTCGTTCGTTCTGCTCACATGCTTCATGGCACCATTAATTTCTTCACTGAGACATGAATGCAGCAAGTTTTTCAAAATTCTTGCTGTCACATCAGGGATCATATTGGCAAGATATTTCAAATCTCTGGCTGATCTATCTATTTAATGTTCACCCATCCACCAAGACATCTTTTAGTTCCCCTGAAATCACAAGTCTCCTCGATAGTTTTCTCTTTTTGTTTTTTATATCACCATGACTTTCACCAAAGAAAACTATCGCCCAAAGTTAACGAATTGGGCCAATGATTCTTCACTTCACTCTGAAATATCTTTGTCTCACAAAGATATTCACTTTGTCAACTTAAGGTGCGAAGACAAAGTAATTGTCTTGCCAACAAGATGATATCCGTTGTGACCTTTCTTAGATCTCCTCGCTAGACTTATCTCACTGATACACTTTTTCTTCGGTGAGACCATGCACATTGTCTTCTCAAGAAATTTTATCTCTATACGCTCAATTCTGTTAGTATAAAATGAGGGGTCGATAAGACTCCTCGAACTCTCCCTGACATCATTGTCTTACTGAATGAGTCTTCCTTTCACTTTATCGGCAAGACCAGTGAACGCTTCGGGTAGTCTTTTAAAATCTCACTCTGATGACTATAGTCTGGCTGATACACCTTTTCATATTCCAATTGGTAAAAATAAATTTAGGTCGATATGACCTCACATCATCACGCCGATAGGAAATGTAAACTCACATTCTCTTGGTATATATCCTCATCGGTATGACACTTCTGATGTCTTGGTGATATATTGAAGAAATATATATTATTATCAATGAGACCTGCATCAACTTATGCCGATATTTTCAAATGTTAAAAATTTAATGTCAGATGAAATTTATGGGGCTATATGACAAAATTTACCCTGGACTTTGGTGAAAAAATGCTATGTGAGGAAATTTTATGTTTGTAATATGAACTTCTTGGGAAACTAATAAGTATGAAGGGTTAATGAGGTTATCAAAATTTCACAGTTCCAACACCCTTAAACCCTCTACCCTCTACCCTTTATCTATCTCCAACTCCCTCCCTCCCTCTCTCTCTCTCAATTCTCTCCCTCCTACCGCCTCTCCCTCTATCAGGTCTCTCTCACTCACTCACTTCTTCTATCTTTTTCCCCTCTACCCTTAACCCTATACCCTTTACCCTTAACCCTCTACCCTCTATCTCTCTCCCACTACCTCCCTCTCTCTCTCTCACTCACTCCCTCTATATCTCTCCCCTTTACCCTTAACCCTAAACCCTTAACCCTTGAACCCTTAAACCCTCTACCCTCTACCCTTAAACCTCAACCCTCTATCTCTCTCCCAATCCCTCCCTCTCTCTCTTAATACTCTCCCTCCTACCCCCTCTCCCTCTCTTGGGTCTCTCTTTCACTCACTCACTCAATACCTCTATCTCTCTCCCCTATACCCTTAACCATAAACCCTAAACCCTTAAACCTCTACCCTTTACCCTTAACCATCCCTCCCTCTATCTCTCTCTCCCACTCCCTCCCTCTCTCTCTCTTTGAAGTCTCTCCCTCCTACCCCCTCTCCCTCTCTTAGGTCTCTCTCTCTCAATCACTCAATCCATCTATCTCTCTCAAATCTACCCTTAACCATCTACCCTCTACCCTTAAACCTTAAACCATAAACCCATAAACCCTTAACCCTCTACTGTCTACCCTTAACCCTCTACCCTTAAACCCTCTACCATATACCCTCAACCCAATACCCTCTACCCTAAAACCTAATCCCTTAACCCTATACTCTCAATCCTCTACCCTCAACCTTAAACTCTCTTAACCATTAAACCATCTACCCTCTACCCTAATCCCTCAACCCTCAACCATATACCCTATACATTGGAACTTCAGCCATAATCCCTCAAACCTATACCCTAAACCCTTTACCCTCATCCATAAACTCTCAACCATAAACCCTTAAACCATAAACCCTTAAATGTTATACCCTATACCATCAACCCAATACCCTAAACCATCAACCCTATACCCTCAATTGTAAAAAATCCACCATATACGTTGGATCCTCAACCCTAATCTATATTTGTCCCTCCCTCCTATTATCTCCTTATCTCTATCTCACTTATCCCTCCATCTATCCCTCCATCCATCCCACCTTCTCTTCCCTAATCCCTTAACCCTTAAACCCTTAAACACTCAACCCTATTCCCTAAACCCTCAACCCTCAACCCTTAAATCCTAAACCCTTAAGACCTCTACCCTCTACCCTCAACCCTATTCCCTCAACACTTAAACCCTTAAAACCAATTAAAATCTCTACCCTAATCCCTCAACCCTTAACCTTTTATCCCTCAACCCTTAAACCCTCAACCCTCTACTGTCAACCCTAAACCCTTAACCCTAAACCCTTAATCCCTATACCATGTGCCCTATATGTTGGACTCTCTACCCTCAACCTTAAACTATTGAACTTCAACCTATAAATCCTAAACCCTTAAACCCTCTACCCTATACCCTATACATTAAACCCTTAACCCTCAATTCTCAACCCTCAACCCTTAATCCCTTAATCCTCAACCCTTAAACCCTAAACCCTCAACCCTTATACCCTCTACCTTATAAATTAGACCCTCAACACTAATGCTTCAACCATATACCCTTAAACCTATACCCTAAACCCTCTAACCTCAACCCTAAATCCTCAACCCTAAACCCCTAAACCCTAAACCCTTAAACCTTATACCCTCTACCCTCAACCCAAAACCCTCCACCCTCAACCCTGAACCCTCAACCCAATACCCTAAACCATCAACCCTATACCCTCAATTCTCAACCATCTATCCTATACTTTGGATCCTCAACCCTCATATATCTCTATCCCTCCATCCTCTTCTCTCCTTATCTCTATCTCACTTCTCCCTCCATCTGTCCCTCCATCCTTCCATCCCTCTTTACCCTTATCCCTCAACCTTGTACTCTCAACCCTTAAACCCTTAAACACTCAAACATCAACCCAATACCCTCTACCCTAAACCAAATACCCTCTACCATCAACCCTATACCCTCAATCCTTAAACCCAAGTAAACTTTCTACCCTAATCCCTAAAACCTCAACCCTTAAAACCTCAACCCTCTAACCTAAACCCTCTACCCTTAAACCCTAATCCCTCAACCCCTATACCCTCTACCCTATACATTGGACCCTCAACCCTAATCTCTCAACCCTATACCCTCAACCCTATACCCTTAACCTTAAACCTTCAATCCTCAACCCTCAACCCTTAAACCCTCTACCATATACATTAAACCCTTAACCCTCAATTCTCAACCCTTAACCCATAATCCCTCAACCCTAGGTAGGTTGTGAAACATAGGTGAGATACAAAATTATGAAGAGAGAGGTAGGTAAAGAAAGGGATAGGGGAGAAAAATATAGGTAGAGAGGGAAGGAGACATAGAGAGAGAAGAGATAGAGAGAAGTAGAGAGGGGAGGGAGGGATAGGTAGGGAGGAGATATAGGTGTGTGTGTGTGTGTGTGTATGAGAGAGAGAGAGAGAGAGAGAGAGAGAGAGAGAGAGAGAGAGAGAGAGAGAGAATGTAGAGGAGGAGACATAGTTGAGATATAGAGTGATGGAGGGAGAGGTTGGTGAGAGGGAGAGGGGAGATAAAGATAAATAGAGAGGGAAGGAGATGTAGAGAGAGATGATAGATAGTAGAGAGTGGAGGGATGGTGGGAGAGGAAAGGTAGATAGAGGTGAGTGTGTGTGAGAGGGAGAGAGAGTGAGAGGAGAGAAAATAGAGAGGAGAGAGGAAGAGAGTAAGAGAGAAAGAGGGGGGAGGGAGAAAGAGATAGAGAGAGTGGTAGGTAGTGGAGGGAGAGGTAGGTAGAGACGGAAGGAGAGGGAGGGATAGGATGGAGAGAGGGAAGGAGGGAGAGTGATATTGAGAGAGTGGTGAGATAGAGAGTAGAGAGGGAGGTTGGAGGGAGAGAGAGGTACAAAGGGATAAGTAAGACATAGAGAGGGAAGGAGGGAAAGTGGGATAGAGAGAGAATGGTGATTTAGAGAGGAGGGAGTGAGAGGGAAGGAGGGAAAGTGGGAGAGAGAATGGTGATTTAGAGAGGATGGGGTGATAGGTAGGGATAAATATAATGGTGAGATAGAGAGGAGAGAGAAAGAGAGGGATGGAGAGACACAGAGAGAGGTAGGGAAGGAGACATAATTGAGATAGAGAGGGATGGAGAGAGAGTGATGGAGGGAGAGGTAGGTATAGAGAGGGAAAGAGAGAGGAGAGATAGAGAGGGGAGAGGTGAGGGAGGGAGAGCTAGGGAGGGAGATAGAGGTGTTTGTGTGAGTGAGAGAGAGAGAGACATAATGGTGAGATAGAGAAAATGTTAAATTGAGAGAGAAAGAGGGGGGAGGGAGACAGGGACAATAGTGAGAGAGATTGAGAGGAGAGACAAAAATAAGGGGAGGGAGGGAGAGGAGAGATAGAGAGAAGTGGAGACGGAAGGAGGGAGGGAGGGAGTGTTAGCAAGGGAGATAGAGGTTTGTGTGTGTGGGAGAGAGAGATAGAGAGAGAGGTGAGATAGAGAGGGGAGAGTGAGAGGGAGGGAGAGAGAATTATGAGATAAATAAGAGAGAGTTAGAGAGAAATATGGGGAAGAGGGATAGAGAGTGAAAGAGACATGTAGGTAGAGAGAGGGAGAGGAGAGATAGAGAGTAGAGAGGGAAAGAGGTAGAGATGGAGACATAAGTGAGATACAAAATTATGGAAGGAGAGGTAGGTAAAGAGAGAGAGAGCATAGATAAAGATAAGTAGAGAGGGAAGGATATGTAGAGAGAGAAGATATAGAGAGAATTAGAGAGGGAAGGGAGGGAGGAAGATGTAGGGAGGAGATAGGGGGGTGTGTGTGAGAGAGAGAGGGGAGAGAGGGAGGAAGGGATAGAGAGAGGGAGTGGAGAGATATATATTAGAGAGAAGGAGAGAGTGAGAGATAAATATGATAAAACTTTCTAACTACTAAAATTTCACCTCTTGATTATTGAAATTTGAATTGTTGATTACTTAAATTTGACTAAGTTTGAAACTTTTAAGATCTTCCAAAAACTAGAATTTGCATTATAACTCTTAGAGATCTGAAACTAATCTCAAACATCCTACCTATATAAATTAAATATAACTTAAAGTATAAGAAAGTAAATATACATATGTAAATGTCAACTTATACTTAAATGTTTATTTCATGTATATAGTTTCCCTAGCAAAGAAAGAGAAAATGAAAGAGTTTAGAAAAATGCATTCCAAAAGTCATTTCAAAAATAAAGAAAATTCACACTTGTTCATTCATTGAAAAATTCAATCCATTTGGTGAGCGCCAAATTTGGAGCTTTCCAAATGGTAAATCCATTTGGAGAGCACCATAGCCAAATAGGCTTGGTATTACCAAGCCTATTTAGCGAGCACCAAATTTGGCGAGTGCAATATGGCCTATTATAGGTTTTTTTTGTAATTTGGCACCGAAATTGTGTCACAGATCCATGCACTTACACACATACAAGGATATACTTTTTTTCTCAAGCATAGAAGTGGGAGTTCAAATAAAGTAGTGGATTCATTAAGTAGAAGAGCAACATTGTTGATTGAAATGAGAGCTGAAGTAGTTGGATTTGATGCTATGAAAGAGTTGTATAACGATGCATGGAAAACATGTATGGAGCCTACTAGTGTTGATATTCCACCTTGGATGAATTATTTTATACAATATGGACTACTATTCAAAGGAAAATAAATTTACATACCTTAAAGATCAATGAGGAAAAATTTGATAAGATAAAAACATTGTGGTGGATTAGCTAGACATTTTATAGTGGATAGAACAATGGCACAACTTAGTGAAAAATATTTTTGGCCAAGGATGAGAGAATACATCAAAAAAATTGTGCAAGGATGTCAATTTTTTCAATATTCCAAAGGGGTGAGTCAGAATATAGGCCTATATTAGCCATTACCCATACCCGATAAGCCGTGGGAAGATGTAAGTATGGATTTTGTGCTCGGATTAATAAGAACACAAGGTAAGGATTCTATTTTTGTGGTTGTTGATAGATTTTCCAAAATGGCTCACTTTATAGCATGAAAGAAGATGGATGATGCAACACACATATAAAATTTGCTCTCCATGGAGGTTGTTAGATTGTATGGTTTACTGAGAAGTATAGTTTCAAAATGATATACTAAATTTGTAGGACATTTTTGGAGGACACTATGGAAGAAATTAGGGACTAATTTAAAGTTTAGTTCTCCATATCATCCTCAAGTGGATGGATAGACTAGAGTAGTTAATCAAAGATTAGGGAATTTACTAAAAAATTTAGTTGGTGAAAATCCTAAGCAATGGTATTTGGTATTGCCTCAAGATGAGTTTCCATACAATGACTTAGTACGCAAAAGTACTTGTAATAATATTTCAAATTGTTTATGGGTATAGTCCTAGAGGTATTTTAGAATTAAGGGAGCTTGTAAATATCAAGGGATATAAAAGAAGTGTTGAAGGAGAGGATTTTACCAAATATATGCAAGATTTTCCCTAGCAAGTGAGAGAAAAACTCAGTTGGAGCAGCCAATAGTATAAAGAGAAGGTTGATTTGAAGAGGAGAGAAAATAATTTTTAATTTGGAGATATGGTATTACACACCTATGAAAGGAAATATTTTCTAGCCATACCTACAACAAGCTCAAGTGGTAGAATATTGGATCGTGCAAAATCATAAAAATGTTTTCACCAAATGCCTGCAAATTAGAGCTACCTAAAGGTTTGGAAATGTCTCCATTTTTTAATGTTTTTGATTTATATAGTTACAATGAGGGAGAGACATCACAACAGCAATAAAAAGAGAAGAAATTACTAGAAAAATGGAAGGATCAACTACCCAAGAAAGAATGAGAAGAAATTGAGGATATTTTGGATTCCAAAGTTGTTAGAAAGATAAGGAGTAAAGAGTATAGTGAATATTTAGTGAAATGGAAAAGGTAGACAGTGTAGGATGCAACAAGGATGAGTCCACCAAAGTTGGAAGCATTTCAGTTAACACAATATGATAGAGTTTTTGATTCACCGTAATTGGACTTTTAACTTGCAACAACATAGATATTTACATGGTGAGTGAGGGATCACAAAACTTTCTAGCCTAGTAGTTTGATGCAAGGGCATCATTTTATTTAAAATATTTTTTATTTTTCCCAACCACTACCACATGAAGGAACTATTAGAAGTTTTAAATTTTAGAAGTTGTTTTGTTTTATTTTGGGGGTAGCTTAACCTACCCATATGCTCATTTAATAAGCAACCACAATGAAATAAATGATGAAGGGAAAAGTTGGGTGAGAGTTTTTTGAAATTAAATAAAGGTAGTTGGAGGAATTAATGGAATATTTTGGATGTTGCAGTTATTTAGGTGGGAGTTTTGCCAGATTTTTGAGAAGAAAAATATAGAAAATCATAATAGTAGAAAGAAGGAGAAAAAAAGAGAGGAAAAAGAGGCCACAACAGTAGAAATAGATGAGAATAGAAGAAGGTAATAGATAATATAAGAGGAAAATAGAATAATATTTTGAGAGTGGTTAGAGAGGCCTGTAATAAACAACAAGAAGACAAAGTGGAGGACCATAGACTCCAAGCTTTATTGTAGCAGTTATAAATGTGTAAAATATTGTAGATGGTCTATTTTTTGAGGTAATGAAAATAGTTTTAATTTCTTCCAAGTCATGGTTCTCTGATATTATGTGTGTGGTTACAAGAAATATTATATAATTTTTTTGTTCTAAAAGTATGAGTTTCTATTTACAAGATTAAAGTCTTTTATGAAACTGAAATTATTGATAGTCACCTATAGCCATTGTTGCAACTACCTGCAACAATAAATTTTTTTACAACTTAGTTTATGTCTCTATAGTTAATTTTATGCCTCTTAAACCTTTTGTTTGACATGCAACATGTGTGTATACCTTTGTAGAGGTTGTGTGAAGTTTATTGTAGCAACACAACCTCTCCTTTTCCACCAATTAGCTCATTTAAGTCAGTTTTTGGGTGCCTATAGGGAGGTGGGTTCCATCACTAGGGTTAGGGAGATTATAAACCTTTTCTTGTGAAGTGTTAGGAAGATTATAAAAATTCATGGTTTTCCTTATTAGTGTTCATAATATTCCTTATAGGACTTGAGTTGTTGTGTTGCAATATCTTAACATTTGTGTGATGTCATGTTGTGACAGGACATCTTGGGAAGCATGTGGTTTGTCAAGAAGTGACTCATCAACATTCTAGTTAGTGGAGGGTTTGTATCTCCTAGTTTGATATCCTTTGGTGAAGGTTCACCCTTAAGTTGGTTGGTTAAGAGAGTATAGATTTGGATTGGAGGTTGATGATTCCATCATCCTATTCTACAATTGTGTTGAGAGAGAATGTGATTGTGTGTTTTATTCGATCGTCATGTAGGATATGTTCCTTCTTTGTATCTCTCATTCTTCATGGTGGATAAATCCCATGAGTGGTTAGTCTTGCATTATTGCCACCTTGCTTATGAAATGGTGATGTCATATTATTTTTGTTGTTATTGTGTCATTATGTTCATGTGGCACTTGTATACATGTTGTGCAAGTGTGATATGTTGATGTCGTATCTTTGGTGTTGTGGTTATTGTGTTTAAAAAATTTTTGTTCAGTTAAGTTTTTCCTTGTGCTTCAAGCAAGACATTACACAAACATTATAATATGTATGCATTTCATTTGGATTTGTCTTGGAATCCCACCTTTAGACTTGGATTTGACATGAGTATATAATCCAAAGAGTTGGAGCTATATGTAAGGTACCTAAATATGTGTTTTATATAAAACATAAAAAAGAAATGTTTAGTGTTCTCTTTATAAATTTTGAACATCTGAAGACACTATTATAAAAAATAACATGATGACGTCAAATTCTCTCTTTCTATCTATCAATGTAATTTTTATTTTTTTACTTTCTTTATTAAGAGGGGTAAATGATTTTGACCTAGAGCCATGAACCAGTGAGGTCACAAACGAGGGACCTCATATCCAATATAAATTCTCAACAATTACACACTAATGGGGTTTGAAACTTGATAGAAAGAATAACAACACAACTTAACCATCACTCCATGCCACTATTGGATTTTATTTTTTACTTTAAATACATTAATTTATTTTTTTATTACTTTTTCTAGCATCTTCATATTTTACCAAAGAAATATGTATTCTATTTTTTGTTTCATATTTTATCCACTCATGAAAATTTCAAAAAAAAAAAATTATATCCTAGATTTCATTTTATATACATTAAAAAATTAATTTTTGATTGGTTTTCTCAAAGTTAACAAGGGACCACGTTCAATTTTCTGTTTTTCAAAACTTGTCTACTTTTGAGAGTTAGAAAAATGCACTTTTAAAAAAAAAAACCAACAAAAATTGATATAAAATAAATAATGTTACATAAATTTCCATTAAAAATATTTATAAAATACTTTAAAAATCCAACATTTTAGGGAGAGCACACTTGATACTATGTTATTTCTTATTAATAAAAATTTAAAAATTTATGCCCTAACCCCTATTTGACCACAAAGTTATCTCCATATATTTTTAGAATAGTAGTTTATAAACTAGATTCTAAGAACTACCACTTTTATTCTTATCACATCTTGAAATTTTGAGTCTAGGCATCACACATTACTCGTCATTTTTTTTTTTGTTGTTTTTAATTTTAAAAATGAAACTTTTAACCATCTTTTTGGCCCTTAATTTTCATGTATTTACCATTTTATTCTTGTATAGGCTTGTTCAATCGATGATTTCCATATAATATAATAGTCTTACCAAAGTCCAATTATAATATGTGATCATGGGGGAGGACACAAAGAATCATGGTGTGATTGTATTAATAATTATAAAATTTAATAGTACATAGTTCATAATTTATTTATTTAGGTTGGGTTTGGATCATCCCGCAATAATGGGTCCCAAATCTGGGACATCTTGATTTTTTTCCTGAAATCACAACTTTTTTAGAAAAATAAAGAATTTAAGCCTTGAGGGGTTCCACATAAAGGGTCTTAATTGAAGAGGTTTAGATAATACCCCTTCGATCAAACCCCCTTGGATAGAACCCATCTAGTATTAAATCATAACCGCAATGGAGTCTCCTTCGCACAACCTAGTTTTTCTTTACCTTTTGACTAATACAATAATTTTATTTAGAAATTATGTTTTGTAATTATCTATCCATTATTATAAGCTTCCAAAAACTGTAATTTTGGATATTTTTATTTTTACTATTATATTTAAATTTTATTTCTTGTTAGTGTAGGTTTTTGACAAAACATCAAGGGATTTGTTTCACACAAGAAAAAAAATAAAAAAATAGATTTCTTTTTCTAAAGTGTGCACTAGACATTGATCTCCTTGTTTCTAAAAAAATAATATTAATAGTTTTAATACATACAAAATAAGTTGTGTTACAACATGTACCTACGTCTAAATTATAAATACTGTTTTCTTGATTTTTTAAATTTTTTACTTTTTTAAATTTTTTAAAGTTTTATGTTGGACCACCCCATGGTGCTAATATAGACAGTACTGCTATCATGATATTCCAATGGTATCTTTCCTGTAGAATATTATTTTCCAAGACACAGGAACTTGTATGTAATCGTTCAATGTTCTTGTCTTCTTTGTCGATACCAGAGTCAACCTCACCTAGGCACACACATCACAAAAGAGTTCCGTTAGAGTCCTTATGATAAAGAGTTGCTGCCAAGACATTGTTAATGCAAGATTTGGATATCATGGATGTCAATATGGATGGTGGAATGTGATGAGGAATATGAGATGTAAATGGATTGGTTGATATTTTGGAATCATTGATTCTCCAAACTTGGGATGATGAGAAATGAAGGGTGGATATGGAGTTTTGAGTGTAAATAGGAACAACCTCTTGATATACTTTGTATGTAACTCTTGAAGCTTTCTTTTGTATTGGTGGACATATTTGATGGACAAAGTTATCTTATTTATTTTTCCCTCCAGTTTCTTTGAATAATGGAGTTTGATGAGGAGTGTTTTCTTTCTTTTTCATTCGCATCCATTTGGATTTGATTTGTCCATTTTGATTTGTTGATTATTTTATTTCGATGACTTTCTCTTTTCTTTGATATATATTTTCTCTTGTTGTTGGTCCCAATTGGTGAAAGGATGATGATTCATGATATGAATTGCTGGAGTGTTGGTAGCAGTTTTATCATAAGGACTCTTCATGCCTCCTATGTTGATTCTTACATTAGGTAAATTTGTCCCTGATATTATAAAGGTATTGCTGACATGTTTGGATTCCTTTATTACCGAATAACCAAGACCCTACTATTCAATATTGTCAACTTTCTATAATGCTTCGAGGATATCATGTTTAAGTAGGCCTTATCCCTTTCCCTGATAATGCATCTATTGAAAAACTTCCATTGAATATGATTTATCTTGGAAAAATGATGCTACTTCTTCTATCCTTTGATGTGAATCTTTGAAAGTAGTAGTAGAAGTATTGGATCCTGAATCTGATTCATAGTTAATGTAGGAACATTCTTCATGATTTGTGTTTGAAATTCATCCTAAATTTTTGTCATTGCTTGATCATTTGTGAGGATTTCAAGAGTAAAAGTCTCTTCTTTTGAAGGAAGATCATCTACATGTCCATCAAAAAGAAACATCTCATGGGTAGATGTAGGGATATTTTTTGTAGGAACATTATCATCCTTTGTGAAATATTGAATGGATTAAAATATTCTTATTAATTCATGATAGTATTTTGGAGAAGTACACTCTTCATCATGACTTATATCCAAGAAATTTTCATTAATAGATTGGAAAATTCTATGTAGATCATGATAGTATTTTGGAGATATGAGATCTTGATCTTTACTTGTTTTAGAGAAACTTTTGTTATACTCAGGATTATATTTTTGGCATGAACCTTGGGTTAAAGGTGGACTATGGATGGAAGCTTCTTATTCTTAATGGATTCAGATAAGGTGATGGAAGCTTCCCTTTGCATTGGAACTTATTCATTATGACCAATCATGAAGTCATATGATTGAGGCATGTTGCAATCTAAGACATATTTAATGCCATCATTTTGATATAGAACATTGCTAGGCACTACTGATTGGTCTTAATTATGTCTTAGCAAAGTATCTTGATACATTTCCAATTCCCAATGTTGTGAAAAATTATTAGTACTAATATGTCCTACTATGTTACCATAGGCATGATTAACATTGTTATATATTGGCACCTTTATAATATTTACCCTTCACATGATTAGGCATTGGATCTTTATAGATTCCTAGATATTTTTTCCTAGGTTTTTGATCGACATTTACTTCCCCTCGAGCAATAAGTTCTTAAATGAGATGTTTGATTTTGATACAAATTTGTGTTTTATGACCTATGGGTAAAAGCACAAAGTTGTGTCACACTTTCAACCAATTTATCAGCACAACTGAATTTAAGTATTTCTAACTAAAAATCAATTTTGGTCAAACATATGATCTAGTAAGATTAATTCTAGCTAAGTTAGATACTTCCACAACTTTTTCAACTAAAATTGTTGGCTAAAAATATATGGAGCAACACTTTGAGTCCAATTTACCAAAAAAAAAAATATTTGAAAAAATTGAAGTTTCAATAACTCTTGCTAATGTAAATAACATATTTTTAAAAATATGAAAAATACCTTTTTGTAGATCCATAAGTGTAGTTTTCAAACATATATTTAATTTAATATTTTAATTATTATTTATATTTTATTTTTTAGTTTTAGTAAAAGTAGGTTATCAACACAACAGGTTGATTACCATGCCAAGGAAAAATACTAAAACTTATTATTTTTTTATAGAAAAACATATGATGCATTAGATAAAAGAATCTATTTCAAGATGGTATATTTTTTTTTCTATTTTAGATAAATATTTAATATGAAAGTTGACGTCCGATGGAAACAACTATTTATTGATTCACGCACATTTTAATATTTATTTATCAAAATTGGAAAAAAATATATACATGCACTAAAGTTTCAAGTTAGAAATAAACACAAAAATTTTGAAAGAAAAAAAATAAAATTTACGATTAAAAGTTTGACGTCCCATTCAACTTCATTTTTCAGCATTTTATTAGCAACTAAATTATAATAATTTATTAAAAACTAGTTTAAAATATTTTTTAATTTAAAAAATAAAAATACAAACATAGAATATACTAAAAAGTACATATTTTACTAGTTTACATCATTTCAAAATTCAAAACATAAATGCCACCTTTTAGCGATTCAAGTTTAAAATTTGGATCAACGTTGATCGTTTCCTTTATAAAGTGTGACACAACTTTGTGCTTTTACCCTATTGTTCCATTGTATTGGAAAAAAATCATTTTCATTCTACAATTAGTTTTTTATTTTAGGTTCAAGATAGTTGTGATAATTAGTAAGTTTAATGTGCTTTGATAATATTAATTTCTTTAGGATTATTTTGATTGGCTCTCTTAAGGGAGTGAATTGTCTTTAAGGAGCATTGTTAGGTCTTAGTGGTGGCCCTTGTGAAGGATTTACATTTTATACATTTTTTTGTGTGTTATAATATGTGTGTAAGCTATAGGGTGCTTTGATAACAACATTTGCATCCACCATGTTAGGGTGATCCCACAATAGTCGTTTATATTTTTTGGCCAAACTGGACACTAAACTGATTTTTCCTAACTAAATCTTCCCTTTTAGACACCTATAGCGGCTAAACCATGAGGAATTTGAAGATGATGCAAAATAATGATTTGTGACATTTTGTATGTAGATTCTAAATATTTTTTTCAAAAAATTTGGAATCAGATTGCACTTCTTTTTCCATCTCCTTTGAAAACTATTTTTTTTTCAGTAAACACCATTTTTAAGGAGTGACGCTCACTGTATAACAAATTTTTTTTTCCATGAAGGATAAAATTCTAATTCTTTTGAATTTAGATTTGTAACTATGATATCTAGTGCTTCCAATTGGTTTCATAGGTTTTTATTGAATATTTTTTCCTTAATCAAGTTTTTAAGTCAAACCAATTACAATTCAGACATAGGCGGACCGTATAACACAACTTTTTTTGTATGTATCGAAATTCATTTTTTATGTTGGATCAAGGACTTAAATATCTAGTGCATTGATATTTTATTTTTATTTTTTATAATCTTCTATTTTCCCATATGTGTAGAACAAAGAGCTTGATTTTTGGTGAAAAAACTACACACAAGAAATAAAAAATAAATATAATAATAAAATTAAATTTATTCAAAATTATACTTTTTGGGAAGCTTATAATAAGGACTAAATACTTACAAAAAATATTTTTTAAATGAATTCATTTGATCCCCCAAAAGGTAAATCAAAAGTTGTTTTTTATTAGCATTTTGATAGGTGTAAAGGAGACTCCATTATAGGTATGGTTTAAAACTAGCAAGGTTCTATCCAAGGGGGTTTGATCTAAGGTGGTTTGATCAAACCCTCTTCAATTGGAATCCTTCAAATAGAACTTTTTAAGGCTTAAATAATTATATTTTCTAAACATATGTGATTTCAGCAAAAATTAGAATCTCTCATAAATTGTAAACCAACATTTCTGGGATCACCCCACACCTTCATTAGTAACATTCTTATTTTTGACCAAAAAATGTGGCTTGTTGTTGGAACTAAATGTTTGTTTATATGTTTGCATAGATGCCTTGGAAATGAGTGCTCAATCAATGTTAGGCCCTTTATAAATAAGCTCGTCAAAGTTTTTTATGAATTGCATTCTTCGTTGGAAGGCAAGGTTTGTGCATAGATTTCTTGCTACAATATCAACTTGTTTTTCCTCAAGTATTGACCACTTGCATTTAGTCACCTTGCGTCTCCATCTTTGTAAGAAAGAATCAAAATCCTCCCCCTTGTCTTGTTTTAAAGTGTAGAGTTCCTCCAAGGTGATTTTTGCATCCATATTGCAGGAAAAGTGTGCTACAAATTGGTCTATGATTTCTTGGAATGTTTTTATCCCTTGAGGTAGATGCGAGAACCATTGAATAATGTAATGACATAAAAAGGACTCCCTAACATGGTCTAGGTTTAGTGTTGTAATATGTCCAACATATTCACATCAGGTCTTGGGCCCTTGTGAACTAAATGAGCTTATTGGTACCTTATTTTAAGTGTCGTAAAGTGTTGTAGCACACTTTCACACTTTTCTAGGGTTTTATTAAATAATTGGGCTTTCTTATGCTTTGATTGGCCTTATTTTACATCCACAAGCCTCATTTAATGCATCTTTCTGAGGATAATCCTGACACAAATCAACATCCAATCATAATTCAAGTGTTTTTAGGTTGTGTGGCCCAAATTTAGTGATCTAGGACTCATATGCCACCTTGGGCATATGGGTACCACCTAGGGTTTTGTGTCTCGATCTTGATTTTACACCTTTCTAGGAATTTTTGAATTTGGTCCCATAAATTATGCCTAATGGGACTCACATGCCACCATTGGTGTATGAGTCCCGTGTGGCCCAAAATTAAAATTAATTCAAATTCTTGGCGGAATTTTATCCTCCTAGATCTAATGTTGGCTTGTAGTGTTATAATTTCAGGAATTATTACATAATTAAGTATAAATAAAAAGTTATTTCACTCATTTTCACCTAAGAATTTTGTGAGAGCATTCATACTAGAATAATTGAGTTCACAAGAGCATTCAAGGGTAGATTATCAAGTGTTTTAGAGAATTTTTCAAGCATCAAGCATCATGTCAAATTTTTCATGCGTCATGCTTGTTTTGGAGCTAACAATTGTGATATAGGGTTTCATGATTCAAGCTAGCATTTCATTCAAGATATATCTATTGGCCCTATCATTGCACCAAAAGTTTTCCCTTTCAATGCCCAATTCAGGTGTTAGTTAAGATCCATAGGAGGTAGTTAGACCATGTCATGAATCCACGATGGGCTGGAATGGCACCAACATTCCAACAACCCCCTTAGCACGACCATGAGATTTGAACCCGTCACTAGCTTTGATACCAATTGATGTCAAAATTATGATACAAATTGGTGTCTTGATGATTGACTATCAGTGGCATTATTGTTTACATTATGATGGCTTGACATTTTCAATATCTTAATCTCAGTATCCTAGTTAGATTTTAAGCTTTATTATGATTGTGTTGTTGATGTTTGGAGTTGTATGTGTAGATAGATATTTCATGGTGACTTTAGTGTTTGACATGGCTCATACAAGTTAAGGCACTGTAGTATGAAGGTATATCTTTTTAATATGTTTTCATTCTATCACTATAAATGAATACCTTCTTGGATTCATGGTATATCATTGGCAAAATTCTATGACTCAATTTCTATGCAGACCATCAGGTGATTTTTGAAATAATGTAAAGTCATTTTTTTAAAGTGACAAGGCATTGTTTCTTAAAAAAAAGTGTTTCTACTCTTTATGATGCCGACATTGTGTTTGTGAAGATATTTTAAGACTTTGGTCTTCAGTTTACATATGGTTATCAACTCAGACTGTCGACTTATATTTTCTTGGCTCTTTGATAGTGGGTACTTTATAACACCTAAATTAGAAATGACTTTGATTAAAGTCACTTATGTTTTTCTGTCTTGGCATGAATAGTGACTCATGTGGATTGTGAGTAGGAAGAGTTGAAATATTCATTTCAAGGAGGTTGACTTGGGTTCAAACACATGTATCGACAACTATCATTTGATATTTGCAATAATGTTGTTAGGGTGATCATTATGTTTGGTTAATGATGATTCAGACTTCAAACATTATGAAAAGTTGTAAAGGCAGTCAAAGAGCCTTGGTTTGAAAGGAAGTTAGGGTAGAATCATTATCATTTCATTTTATTTTTCTTCGAAGACAACACAACGCCTCCATGAAGTTTGTGAAGCTACAGTATGCAACTAGCTTTACAGCTAAGAGTTGGTTGAGTTTGAGTGAGACCATTATGGATTTTTTTACTCAATCAGTTGGTAATGTTTTGGCCGCCATGACAGGTATTTGGTTTTCATATAATTTTGGAAGATACTCATGCTGGTTGAAATCTTAACCATTTTGTTGATTAAGATTTCATTGGAATTTAGTTTTAGTTTGTGTAAACCTGATTTTATACTCAAGGGTTTTATCTTTTTCAGTAGTATTCATTGAAATTTCTTTGCTCATTATTAAAATCCATTATGGGTATCATGATTTAGCTTCATATTTTACCAATTTAACAAAACCTTGATTATTGTAGATACGGGTTTTGTAAGAGATAAGTCTTTTATTCTCTTGATATAAATGTTTGACAACAACCATGACATGTAGAGAAATAAAAATGAAGAGAGAAAGAGTTTTTAGCAGAGTATTTAAGGGTTTATTATAGTGATATCATTTTTTGTATCTAAAAGAAGAAAAGAGGGTTCATATTTTATATGTCTCTAATTGTATTATAGAGCTTATTTTGAGTTGGGAATTATTGAAAAATCATTTTGTATCCTATTGTGATTTTGTGACTGCAGATAGTCATTGCAGTTATAAGGTCCTAGTAGGTTGTAATATCTTTAGGGTATTGTTTCAAGAGAAGTTGGTGCTTCTAATTTGAAGTGGATGCTTTAGTTTATTGTAGGAGTTTATGCTCCAAATCATGATTGAGTTGGTGCCCTGAACAAAATTGTAATCAGTTTTTGAGATCAAGCCTGCAAGGCATTTTGGAGTGGTTTTTCTACCTCGAGAGGGTTTTCCACTCGACATCTTTTTGTATCTCTCTTTTGTGTGATTCGTGTTTATCTTACATAATATTTCCTTCTACCATTTATGTTGAGTTAGTTTCTTCAAATGCTCTGATACTTTGTCATTGTTCAATTTCATCTAAATGATCTTGGTTTAGTTGTAAATGTGCAAAGTTTAAATGTTATTCTCTATCATTAGAAAGTCTAGTTTCCTTGCAAAAGAAAGCATTAAAAATTTGTTCACTTAGCATTATATGAATAATAGACATCTTTCTTTAACAAGAGTTGTTAGGAATTCATTTTGTAGTTGATTGAGTAATTTGTCTTATCATTTAAATTTTAGCTTTTATATTGCATATATTAAGTTAAATTATGTTCTAGATCCTTAAAAGATCAGATCTACCTTTCATGTCATAAAAGGTTTTTAAGTTTTATTACTCTGATTCACTGCTCCCTCTCAGAGTAGTTCCACTTCCAACAAGTGGTATCAGAGTGTAGGGTCCTCTGTCAGGTATAACCAACCTATGATTGATTATGTTCTTGGAGTCTATTTAAAATGTCTCAATCTCATGAAGGAACATCTATGACTAGAGCTCCATTATTTGATGGAACGGATTATGTATTCTGGAACATTAGAATAGAAACATATCTGACTTCTATTTATCTTGATGTTTGGAGTATAGTGTTAACTGGGTACACTATACCAACTACAAATCCCACATCTATTGATGAAAAGAAAAAATATGAAACTAATGCTAGAGAAAAACATGCTCTCTTGTGTGCATTGAATAAAGATGTCTTTATCAAAGTCATGCATTGCACTTCCTCTAGGGATAATTGGATTAAAATTGAAACCATTTATCAAGGAAATGAAAAATTTAAACAGTCAAAATTCATTACTCTAAAACATCAGTTTAAGGAAATAAAAATGAAGGATGATGAAAAGGTAGCTGATTATTTCTTGAGAGTTGATGAAATTTTCAATGCTATGAAAGGGTTAGGAGAAGAAGTAAAATAATTTGATGTTGTAACTAACGTCATCAAAAATTTACCAAATAAATTTGAAGCTAAGGTTGCTTCTCTTGAACAAAAGAAACACTTTGACTAGCTTACCTTAGGCAGTTTACAAGGCACTCTGACTGCCTATGAAATGAGAATCAATAAAAAAATTCCTCTAGAAAAGAAACCACCTTTCATGAGAAAAAGAAAGTTTTATCTGATGACAGTGATTATGATTTATCAAATTCTAAAGAAGCTCTTCTTATCAAGAAACTCAAAAAGAAGTATAAGGGTAAAATTCCCTTTAAAATTTTTACTTGTGGAAAACCTAGACACTTTGATGCTAAATGTCCTTATGCTGATCAGTCTTATGAAGATGAAAAACCAAAAAAACAACATAGGAAAAATACTTTTTATCCTAAAAAGAAGTTTAACTTCAAACTGAAAAAGAGTTTCTTTTCAAAAGAAGACTCATATTTTGAGTTAGATGACTCACTGTATGATGAAGACTTAACTTTATTTATGGCTGAAGTAGAAACTCAAAAAAATTCAAATAAAGAACCAGAAAAATAGTCTGAGATAGAAAACTGTGAAATTGAATTCATGTGTGCACTTCAAGAACTAAAAATACTTAAGAAACATATTGCCTCTCAAGAGCATAGTCTAGACAGTTTGGTCACTGGATTAATAATTGAACTTGATGATTCTAAAATAATGGCGGATACTCTTCAATCTGTTCTTGTTGATAAAGATAAAGAGATTCAAAAACTTGAACAATAGGTTGTCATTTTAAAATGCAAGTTGAAAGTTATGAAAGTACTATTCACTTGAATGATATACTTGGGAAACAAAAAAAACATAAATATATGTCTGGTATTGGATTCAACACTGGTGAGTGGTCAAAACCTTTAAATCATAACTTTAAGGCAATTGATAAGAAGCATCCTTTTGAGCATAAATGAACCAATTTCATGTTTAATGCATTTTTTCATGGTTATTACTTCTTTTGTAATAAGTTCAGACACAAAGTAAGAAATTGTAGGATAATGATGTCTAGAACACCAAGGTTTGGTCACAAACAGTTCTTTGGATTTCCTAATACTATTGGTCACATCCAAATAGTGCAAACAAGGTAAACATATCTTTGAAAAAGTTTGGAGACCCAAGTTTGTTCAAAACATACAACAATCCATGCTTGTCGAAGCTTCTCTTCTTTCCAAAAAGAAGTAATTGTGGCTTATGGATAGTGGTTGTTCCAATCACATGTCAGGAGATAAGGACAAGTTTATCAAACTTGAAGATTATTCAGGAGGTTTTCTAAAGTTTGGTGATAATATAGGATTTGAGATTAAAGGTAAAGGCTCTCTGCTTATAAATGATGACACACCCATTTATGATGTGTATTATGTAGAAAGCCTGAAGCACAATATTTAAAGTGTAAGTCAAATTTGTGACAATGGTTACAATGTTATATTTAATTCACAATGTTGTGCTATAAAGAACAAATCTGGTAAAACAATTGCAACTAGATTAAGGACACAAGGTAATGTTTACAATCTTCTTGACTCTTCCAATCATGAATGCAATGAAGGAATATGCCTTATGAGTCAAGTTGAAGAAAATTGGTTATGGCATAAATGATTAGGGTATGTTAACTTTGATAATCTGGTTAGAATCAGAAAAAATTAGAATGTGAGAGGTTTGCCTATTCTAAGCAAACTAGAAAATGTTGTTTGCAAAGAATTTCTAAGAGGTAAGCAAACAAAGCTTAGGTTTAAATCCAAATAACATGCTTCAACTAAACCTTTGCAACTTGTACACATTGATTTGTTTGGTCCTACTAGGACAAGGTCTATAAATGGTGAGCAGTATTTCATGTTATTTGTAGATGACTACACAAGAATAGTTTGGGTAACCTTTCTCAAGCATAAGTCAAAAGATTTTGATAGATTTAAAATATTTCATTAAATGGTTGAGAAAGAAGTTGATATAAAGCTTAAATGCTTGAGGTCAGAAAAGGGAGGCAAGTTTACCTCTCAAGAATTCATTGATTATTGTGAGAAACATGGTATAAAAAGGTAATATGATGCTACAAGAACACCTCAATAGAATGGGGTTGTTGAGAGAAAGAACAAAACAATGAAAGAGATGGGAAGGACAATGTTAGATGAATAAAAACTGCCAGAAAAGTATTGGAAATAAGTTGTTCATACAAGTGTTTATATCTTGAACAGAGTACAAATCAGAGTGAAATCCAATTTCAATCCATATGAAATTTGGCATGGTAAATGTGCCTCAATTAAATACTTCAGAATCTTTGGTTGTAAATGTTTTATCAAAAGAGATGATGACAATTTAGGCAACTTTCAATCTAAATCTGATGAAGGTATCTTTTTAGGATACTCCACTAATAGAAAATCCTATAGGTGTTTCAATAAGCCGCTGAATAATATTGTTGAATCTGTTAATGTCAAATTTGATGAAAACATTCTTCTAGATGATGATCATGTGCAAGATGTTGAAGATGAACCTATGGTAGGTCTTCATATTTCTCCTAAATCAGATGAAGTAGATAATATAAAATGGGAGGATGTTTCAAGCTCTAAGGTAGTAACACCTCCAAATACACCCTCCAAGATTTTTGTCAAGAATCATCCTCAAGATCTAATCATTAGGGAGAGTAATGTTGGGATCTTAACAAGAAGAAGAGAAAAAATTGATGAGCAAGCACAAATTGCTGAACATTTTTGTTTGGTAACTTATTCTGAGCCTAAATTTGTTTTTGATGGTTTAAATGATGATTTTTGGTTGAAAGCTATGTAGGAAGAGATCAACCAAATTGAAAATAATAAGACTCAGGAACTAGTCCTAAGACCTGATTATAAAATTTTTATTGGTGGCAAATGGGTTTTTACAAACAACTTGGATGAATGTGGAAAATTAGTGAGAAACAAAGCACGTTTGTGTGCAAAGGGTATGCACAATAGGAAGGTATAGAATTTGGTGAAACTTATGCACATGTTTCTTGTATTGAATCAATTATAATTTTCTTAGCATATTCTTGTTTCAATAATTTTAAGGTTTACCAAATGGATGTCAAAACTGCATTCTTGAATGGTTATCTTGATGAAGAGGTATATATGGAACAACCTGAAGGTTTTTTTGCAAAAGAAAAATATGATCATGTATACAGGTTGAAAAAGGACTTGTATGGTATTAAACAAGCTCCTCGAGCTTGGTATTCAAGATTGGATGCACACTTAACAACAAATGGATTCAAAAGAGGTGGTGTTGACAACAATCTCTATGTTAGAGTTGAAGGTGATGATGTTCTAGTTGTTAAGGTTTATGTAGATGAAATAATCTTTGGCTGCAATAATGATGCTTTGTCTAAATTTTTTTCAAAGATTATGGAATCTGAATTTGAAATGTCAATGTTAGGTGAATTAACATTCTTTCTTGGCCTCCAATTTTTACAGCTTGAAGAAGGAATATTTTTGTCACAAACAAAATATGCCAAAGAGATATTGGAAAAGATTCAAATGGATGAATTTCATCCCATGAGAAATAATGTAAAGTCATTTTCTTAAAGTGACAAGGAATCATTTCTTAAAAAAAATTGTTCCTACTCTTTATGATGGTCGACATTGTGTTTGTGAAGATATTTTAAGACTCTGGTCTTCATTTTACATATGGTTATCAACTTGGACTGTCGACTTATATTTTCTTGGCTCTTTGACAATGGGTACTTTATATCACTTACATTAGAAATGACTCTGATTAAAGTCACTTGTGTTTTTCTATCTTGGCATGAAAAGTGACCCACATGGATTGTGAGTAGGAAGAGTTGAAACATTCATTTGAAGGAACTTGTCTTGGGTTCAAAAACATGTATCAACAACTATCATTTGATATTTGAAATAATGTTGTTAGGGCGATTATTATGTTTGGTTAATGATGATTCGGACTTCAAACATTATGAAAAGTTGTAATGAAAGTCAAAAATCCTTGGTTCAAAAGGAAGTTAGGGTAGAATCATTATCATTTCATTTGTTTTTCTTTGAATACAACACAACGCCTCCATGAAGTTTGTGAAGCTACAGTATGTAGCTTGTTTTCAAGCTGAGAGTTGGTTGAGTTTGAGTGAGATTTCTATGGAGTTTTTTACTCAATTAGTTGGTAATGTTTTGGCCACCATGACAGGTATTTGGTTTTCATATTTTTTGTAGATACTCATGTTGGTTGAAATCTTAACTATTTTTTTGAATAATATTTTGTTGGAATTAAGTTTCAGCTTGTGTAAACCTGAGTTTATACTCAAGGGTTTTATCTTTTTTAGTGGTATTCATCAAAATTTCTTTGCTCATTATTAAAATCCATTATGGGTATCAGGATTTAGCTTCATATTTTACCATTTTAAAAAAACCCTAATTATTGTAGATACGGGTTTTGTAAGAGATAATTGTTTTATGCTCTTGATATAAATGTTTGACAAGAGCCATGACTTGTAGAGAAATAAAAATGAAGAGAGATTTTTTTTTTAGTAGAGTATTTAAGGGTTTATTATAGTGATATCATTTTTTGTATCTAAAAGGAGAAAAGAGGTTTCATATTGGATATGTCTCTGATTGTATTACAAATCTTATTTCGAGTTGGGAATTATTGAAAAATTATTTTGTATCCTATTGTGATTTTTTTACTGCAGATAGTCATTGTAGTTATAAGGTCCTAATAGGTTGCAATATCTTTAGGGTATTGTTTCAAGAGAAGTTGGTGCTTCTAATTTGAAGTGGGTGCTTCAGTTTATTGTAGGAGTTGATGCTCCACACTATGATTGAGTTGGTGCTCTGAACAAAATTGTAATCAATTTTTGAGGTCAAGCCTACAAGGCATTTTGGAGTGGTTTTTCTACCCCAAGAGGGTTTTCCACTCGACATCTTTATATGTCTCTCTTTTGTGTGATTCATGTCTATCTTGCATAATCTTTCCTTCTGCCATTTATGCCGAGTTAGTTTCTTCAAATGCTCTGATACTTTGTCATTGTTCAATTTCATGTAAATGCTCTTGGTTTAGTTGTAAATGTGCAAAGTTTAAATATTATTCTTTCATCAGAAAGTCTGGTTTCCTTGCAAAAGAAAGCATTAAAAATTTATTCACTCAGCATTATATGAACAATATACATATTTCTTTAACAGGTGTTGCTAGGCATTCATTTTGAAGTTGATTGAGTAATTTTTCTTATCATTTAAATTTCAACTTTTATATTACATATATTAAGTTACATTTTATTCTAGATCTCTAAAAGGTTAGATCTTCCTTTCATGTCATAAAAGTTTTTTAAATTTTATTACTCTTATTCACCCTCCCCCCTTAGAGTAGTTCCTCTTCCAACACTATCCTATTCAAGCACGAGTCAATATCGACATCCATTGGAGCCACTTCATACATGTTTCCAACACTTCATTGCTAGGGTTTGGTGAGTTGCAACATTTCATTTTGTTCATTCATTATTCTCCATTCCTATTTCATTTCATTTCAAGGTTTTATTACCAAAACGGGGTTTGACCAAGGAAAACCCCTATCCACTAACAAAACAACATTTTCCCCTCTTTAGTGTGTGTGTTTTGCAAATCTAGGTTGAAGACCTTCTAAGGAGCAAGTTGGAAGAACTTGTCAAAGTGTTAAAGTTGTCAAAGTTCTCACCTTGCATTAGAGATACTTAGAAGACTTCTACAGGTAGAAAATCAGGGTTTCGGATCCGAAAATCAATTGGGAAGCACAAAGTAGGCCTTGAAGACCAAATTCAGACTTTGAAGTTTCAAAAAATCCTAACTGAATTGATACGCTAGTTTTGGCATATGAGTCCTAGTTTAGGTCAATTTTTAGGCTTTTGTAGTTTTAGACACCCATTTGTCAAATTCCAGTTTCTGTACAAAACCCATAGCTGGGACTGATTCACCCAACCTGGCATATGATTCCTAGTCAGCATTAAATTCACTATTTTCAGCATTTCAAAGCCTCATTGATTCATCTCTAGATTCCTTCATGAACACATTTTATCTCTCAACTTATTATTCAATTTTACATACTTTTCTAGGTCATTTAGTGAAAGGTTGCATAATATTAGGGTTAAACATTACATCTTGCATTAAATTTGTCTTTTCAAGTCTTAACTTGGTGGTGAACCACTTCATTAGTTTACAATCAAACCCTAGGACAACCCCACTATAGGATATCTTTCTCTTTTGCATATCTTATGTTGAGATCTTTAGGGTTACCTTTAATGAAATAATTGGAAAGTGGGTTTGCTCTATGTCCTAAACCATACAAAAGTATCTCCCCATTTTTATGCTATTTCATTTTGGTGAACCTAAATTTAGAGCATCATAATTCTAATTTGGAGTGCATTAACATCCTAGATCTTTCTTGCATTAACATTACATTAGGGATTGCATTAGTTAATTGGCATTCTAGGGTTTCCAAAATTTGCTTTAGTGAAAGTACATATATCTTTCATTTTTGCAAAATGACAACGTTTCAACTACCATGATCTCTACCATAGAGAAATTTCATCGCATGCTTGAAAGTGAAGACATACTTGATCTTGTGAAAAATATAGTGTAAATCTTTGGAAAGCACTTCCCCTCAAAAACTAGTTACCCCTTACCTACCAACAATGTCACAAGCCAAGGAGGAATTCAAATTCTTGCCCCACAAGAATTTCCTATATTCCTACCTATACCAACCCTCAAGTCACAACAACAATGCAACCAAATAGTAATGTGATCTATTCCTTAGGTATTTCAACTAGCATCCCTAGTACCTTTATGGCATCACGCATCATATCTCGTACCACTTTACCACCTATAATCATTCCATTCACTTGTCCTTCAAATAAATACACACCTCCACCTTTCTCACCTCCATATCATAATACAAGAAATGAACCTCTCATAAAACAACTCTTCCAAATCGTTTCAACCCTTCAAAACAATTTTCCACATAAACCAAAATTAAAATGGTCCACCTACATATTATGTCAAAAGAAATTATTTGTCCTTGGAGATATTGCAAACACTGATGCCATAAGGTTTAGAGGTGCCTAGATTTGGTAAATATGGAGGATATCCTTATAACCATGTTAATTCTTATATCACCTTATGCAGTGACTTTGTCCTTGATGATAAACTCTTGGCTAGAAGATTTTCCCTAGGTCCTTGAAGGATACAACCTTAGAATGGTTTTCTTCTTTACCAAACAATTCAATTCATTCATTCAATGAGCTTGTTGAGGAATTTTTCAACCATTTCCAAGTACATATGACTCCTAAAATGACCTTGGCTGAATTGATGAGATGTAAGAAAAAATAAGACAAAAAGATTACTGACTTTATTTTATGCTATCAATCACTTTATTCCTAAATTGATGTCAATTTCCCTAACCCTCACCTTCAAAATATGTTCATAGAGAATTTGAAAAGAAAGATATAAGAAAAACTTACTATGATGAAATTTCCCTTCATGCACTTATGTAATTCCCTCCATGATTATCAAAACATAGTTAGTAGTCGTGACACAAAACCTACCTCTAGCTGACCTAAGAAGTTTGAGTTTGTAAATCAAAACAATTCTCAACCTTTTAGAAAATATACTAAAGGCTTCCTTTAATTCAATCACCCTAAAAAAAAACTTCAGAATGTCAACAACCAAGTAACTTCTATAAAAGCCACAATACCCTTTAGCTATGGAGACTCAAAAATACAATTCACTCCCTTACCAAATACCCTTAATAACACTATGACACAACTTTTAGAGCAACAAATGATCACCTTTCCTCCCATTAAAATACCCGATCCTAATAATCCCTTACCTCCGAGCTTTAAATGAAATGCTTATTGCCATTATCATCAACAAAATGGACATGAAAAAAAAAATTGTAAGCACCTTAAAAATATTCTGCAAGACCTCATTGATTTCGGTCAGCTTTATGTTGGAGTTGTTAATGATCACGGAAATAATCTTTTTGCCCTTCGCAACCAAAACTTACTATTTTTTACCAATCCTATGCCTAAAAATAATGTTTCATTCATCAAATCTAGTGAAACTACAAAGACTGATTGGTTTCTCCTCACAAGATATACTTAAACATGCAACTAATGGTCCTCTTTACGTAGTCAACCACATCTATGATAAGCCCACCAATGGGATATTAATAGATCCCATCTATGTAGATAACGTGATCACCGAAGAATTCTTACATTTGCATGAACTCTATCAAGATATATATGATAAACCAAGAGCATGGATCAACATGCATAATGGTTTCACTTGCCCTACAATGGGATTGATCACTCATCTTTTACAAATAGGACCCAAAATATTATATATCTCATTCTCCATCATCTTGCAGTCAAACCAATTTTGTGTGAACCTAGGCTACCCATGGCTTTGCTCCATGAATGCAGTCCCTTCAGTTGTACATAAATTCTTAATGTTTCCCTTTGATAATGAAATTTTATTATTCATCATAGTGACTTTAACCCTTTGTCTTCCCGTGGAAACTGTTAGAAACCAAGATCACCTACATGCAATCACCTGTCACATGCAAAAGACATGCAGAACCAAAAAAGATGTTCTATAAATCTCAAAGTAAAAATGCATTATAGGGAATCAATTATTACAAAGAGATCAATCCTTATGAAGGAGATGAAAAAACCCTAAAATGGAAACCCTAAATGAAACCCTAGTGTGCACACTTAATAATTAATCAATTATTAATGTGCCTAAGTTTAGCTTAAGCAACTAAAGGAGTAAGTGACTTAATTAATTAACCAGTATGATATAATTAATTAAGTATAATAACTTATTACTCTAACACCCCCCCTTAAGATGAACTTAGGAAGAAGCTAAAACACTAGAAGAAGATGCATGAAATCAAATATGGGTCCCGACAACTAGGCCTGATCAAATACCCATTTACAAATGCAAGAATGAGGTAGAGAAGGAAAACCTAGTGGGACAAAACCCCCCTACAATGAGATGACATGTTGCAAAGAAGCACTGGAAGAACACTGTAGAGTAACACTGGAACCACAATATGGCAAGCAAGGAAAGATACTTATATCTACAAGAAACTATATCGGAATCCTAATGATTCAAAAATAGACCCGATGCCATGGAACACTCAAAAACTCCCAACAGAAATAACCCTAAAATCTATGAAGCAACAGTCGATTATTGAATGAAAGTGATACTGAAATGAAGTGCAAAGATGCAAGGTGCACTCTCCCAACTACCAAAACATCCAAGTAATCTCCAAAACATCCATCAGGCCAAAACTAGATTAATGATAAACCTAGGATAGATATAGAAAAAAGTGCATGGACAGCAACATAGAGCTCCTCAATACCTTTCCAACGTCGCAAAGAGAGCGAAAATCGGATAACGTGGCAAAAAGTTATGAGCTCGAAAGCATAAAATAAACATCTGAATTCAAATAGAAATAAATGCAGTAAAACAGAAAAATACTATAAAATAAACTACCCCATAGCAAAGTGCTCGGAACCAGCTTTCTGGCGATATCTCGTTTGCCCAATTTCGATACCATATGCCCAAGTTATGCCAAAAAGAAAAAAACTGCTCCTTTAGGGAAAATAAGGGTTAGGAGGGGGCAGAGAGTTCATACGGGCGCTGACATCATGCTGATGTCAGCACTTATCGAGCATAAATTTGATGGCCAGCTGGCCATCACCGCAAAAATCCACCTCCCTACAAAAAAAAATTCAGCCCTTGGTCTTCCATGTGACCAAAGGCAAAGAGCTGGGGGCTGGGGCAGAGCCCCTGGTCCTCCATAGGATGGGCTACTGTAGAGAGGAAGCCCTTAGGGGCTGGCGGAGAGCCTCCGGTCCTCCATATGACCGGGGTGGAGCTACTGAGGGGCCCGCGGGGGGGTTGAAAGGAGGCCAACGGCGATTTGGTGGAGGAATCCTATGGCGGTGGTGGGCTAGCAGCCACCTGGTGGCCACTCAGTGGCCGCTAGGCAGCGGGAGCTGTCTAAACTAGAGGCACCGACACAAAACCCGAGAAGGCACATTTTTTAATTTTTGTTCCTCGTAGCGCATGCAAGGGAGGTCGTACGACCCCCCAAGCAAAAAAAAATTTCCTCAAAAACCAATTGCTCCAAAATCGATGATTTGACAGATGTTTCTAGGGTTTTGGGGCATTGCAAATGCGATGGCAATGCCCGTTTGAGCGCAAAGTGTCCTGAGAAATCGGCTACCCCAAGATCTTGCAGAAAAGATGCTTGTGGAAACCCTTGCACTTTAAACTCACTGAAAGTCCATATCTTCATATCACGAACAGGCAGCCATAGGTCTAGAGCTCTGATACCATGTTATAAACCAAGATCACCTATATGGAATTACCTATCACATACAAAAGACATGCAAAACCAAAGAAGATGTTCTGTAAACCTCAAAGTAAAAATGCATTATAGAGAATCAATTATTACAAAGAGATTAATCCTTATGAAGGAGATCAAGAAACCCTAAAAGGGAAACCCTAAATGAAACCCTAGTGTGCACACTTAATAATTAATCAATTATTAATGTGCCTAAGTTTAGCTTAAGCAACTAAAGGAATAAGTGACTTAATTAATTAACTAGTATGATATAATTAATTAAGTATAATAGCTTATTACTCTAATAGAAAAATTTCCTTAGATTAATTTTTTCCCAAGATTGTAGAACCTAATAAACCAAGAGAAGACTTCTTTTTCAAATCACTCCAAAAGTTCAAGGCAAAGAAAATAGTAGAATTATCCCTCTGAAACATGTATCTATCTAGAACTGAGCCTACTATCATTGATGAAACAATTATTTAATGTAAAGAAATTCCAAATAACCAAGACCAACCTAAGATAGAACCTTCAGCTATTTCCTACAAAAGAAAAAGAGACAATGAAAATAATCTTGTCACGCCTCCTAAAATAAAACAAGTATACAAACTCAAAGAGAAAGTGGTTGAACAACCTCTCGTGGTTCCTTCTATTCCTCCCCTTGGGGAAGAAAAGAAACCTATGGTTGATCAACCCACCCCTACACAAACGTAACTTAAAAAAAAACTAAAAGAAATAGAGGTGATAGAGAGCGTAGGCATAGAACATCCTACCCTTGCTCGCAAGTTAACCAGAGAAAGAAACAAAGAAAATCAAAATACCAAATTTATTGAAGCAATGCATGATGAGTCTACCCCCTCCCTGAAACAAAAGGATCATATAATTCAACCACAATAAGAGCTAAATACTTCTTTGGAAATTATAATTTGACCTCCTGTTATGATTAATTTAGATGATGACGAGGAGATCACTAAAATTGATGAGGAGGTGCATAATAAATTGAATACATTGTTTTCCTCTTTCATGATCGAAAATGACAATTCTCCTAACAAGAGTGTTGAACCTGGTAATGACCCTAGTTTGGCACTTTGTATTGTACCTTTAGCTAGCTGTCCACTTTCCACATATAATGAAAATGATTGACATGTTGATTGTAACACCCCACCACATAACCCTAGAGGATGAAGCAAACACAATGGAAGCATAATTTTTTTTTTTGAAAGTGCAATTAGTAACAAGTAAGGTGAACTACACTTAATGCATACATCCTCTAAGGTATGTGACAATGCTTATATTTGAATCCCATTACATACAAAATTAAACTAATCCATAGCATATCAATTAAACTCATGATATAAAGAACATATATCCCATAGCATTAAATACATTCCATAAGATACAAATTACATCTTAAAACCATTCATAGATTGCATTCATTCAATATAGTAGTTACACGGCTCATTTCTAAAAAGAGGTAGATCATACAACAATGTTACAATTATAATGATATAAGGATTCTCCTTGAATACAAATGTGGATTATTACATATACAATAACATCCAACTAATCCAATAAAACACAATAGATGGTACAAAACAACTGGGACACGCGAGCTCTCCAATCTGGAAGATCCCGCCATCATGAACATGAAGTGGAAACCCAACGGTGTAAGGTGCATGTTCCACCTAACCAAGTGGTACCCGAAGGCCCACCCCTCGTGCTAGGAGATAGTAATAGGGCTTCCTAGGTATAACCAACAACCTCAAGACATAGGCAATCACAAGACTAAACTATACAAGTACAATACTTAACATAAAGGTTACATTGCTTCTAGAGTAAAAGAATCAAGTACATCAACTAAATAGTAAATACTATTGTCATAGGATTAGTGTCATCAAAAATTAGCATGGGTTATCCTAGAAGATCTTCCTAGGCCCTGACCCCCATCTTGGGTTATCTTGGTAGCCTCTCATGATCCCTGACCCCACATGCAAACCGATGCAGAATCAAATATCTTTCAAAGGGAAAAAATAATGATCTTGCCATTCTAGGCCTTCTCATCTCATCCCAAGTATAAACAAGCCCTTGAGTCCATGAGAGGAAAAATTAACAAGTTAAATGTTTTAAAGGTACCCTTTCCCCTAATATTTTATTTAATTTCCACTAAATTAACTAACTCTCACATGAGTTATCGTACCACCACTTTGTGCATCGACCCCCATTGAGAGCCACTCCCGTACTAAAAACACAAGGATCTAATCCTTAACCAAGGGTAAACAAGGTGTACAATACGGATATAAAATCCCAACCATAATACAAAAGGAAACACATCTCGTTCGTAGTAACCAGGTGTATAAACATAATCACAACTAAGTGCACTACCCAAGGGAAACAAAGGGTTGAGCCATAAATCACAACAACCCCCTCATAAAATTATAACATATAAAGACTTACACATTCACACTAACAGATTTCCCCAACTTATGTGAATAGAAGCAATCAAAATTAAATAAGCAATTCAGCCAAGTAATATAAAACTATCAATAGGATTTCCTAAATCCAATTTCCATATTAAGAAAACACTATGATACATTGCTCAAATAAACTAGTTTATTACAATTTCATTTACTGACAATAAAGAAATTAAATCTATTTGTATATTTCAATTTCCAAATTAAAATTCAATTTCCTCTTTTTAAATCATTTCACTTTGAAAACATTGAGGTTGTGCATTTACATGCATTAAATTAAAAACATCATTTAAATATATATTTAAATATATATATAATTATATATATTTATATATAGTTATACATATAAAAATATATTATTTAAATATCCTTGAAAAATTATTAATTACAATATCCAAGAAAAAAAACATTATATATATATATATATATATATATTAATGTCGAGTAATAAAGTCAAATCAAAAAGAAAGAGAGGACGAAGGTTGTTTGACGGCCATTTCATGGTTGGGTTGCTAACATAGCCAACTCCCCATGAGGGGCGCACGACCTATGAAGGCAACACGAGCTACCTTCATAGCCCGTCTCCCCCATGGGAGTGGTGGTTGTGGGGGTAACTCCAGCCCCCCCAAAACTTAACATGAATTTTTATTCTTTAATATCCTGCGATTTAATTAAGTCGTCGTACTCATTCAGGATTTCAAAAAATATTTTAACAATTTTATTTTTTTTAATATAAAATTTCTTCAGACACTTTCAAATAAATATGCATATATATTTTTATATATGTATATATATATATATAATATATTTATATATATATGAAATATATGTATATATATATATATATATATATATATAATATATTTATCTATATATATAAATATATGTCTAACTATATCAAATACAATTGATTGAAAAGGGAAAAATTTTCACAAAAAATTCTACAGGAAGATATTCAAAAAATTTCTCAGAGGTTTTCAATTTCCCAAGCCAAATAAACTAATTGGGAAAACAAAACAAAACAAAACAATAATCTTCTATAGGAAGATCTTTTCCCGTACAAACATGATTTTCCACAAATTTTGACAGGAAGATTTAAAATCCATTCCTTTAGAGATTTTCCAAATTATCTATTGTTTTCCTTTTGGTATTTATTTTGTTTAAAAACAATTCCTACATAAGCTTTAAAGCTTTCACTACAATTTTCCAATTTCAAAACAAACCAAAGCTTTAAACAATATTCTTCATTGTACACACAATATTTTCCAAAATAATAGCTAATTCTAATAGCCTTTTCCAATTTGTAAATGAATACAAACAATTCAAGAACCTGTTTCTAGATGTTTGAAGAAATGAAGATTGAAGCAGAGCCTAGCCTTTAGATTCCAAAATAATCAAAGCTTCTTCTAAATTAATTTTCTTTCCAGAAATTGAATAACAAAACCAGATCTGATCAAACAAATCATCGATCCTAGGTAAGGGATATTGGTTCCTGATTGTCACTTTATTCAGCTAACAGTAGTCTATGCACAAACAAAGAGATCCATGCTTCTTCTTCACAAAAATTATTGGTGCTCCCTAAGGTGAAACACTAGGGCGAATTCAACCATTTGCTAGCAACTCCTCTAGTTGCAAGCGGAGCTCCTTAAGCTTTTGTGTAGTCATACAATATGGAGCTCATGAAATAGGATCAGATCCAGGTATAAGATCAATCTTGAAATCAATGTCACGCTGAGGTGGCATCCCTGGAATCTCACTAGGAAATACATCTGCATACTGCTGAAGTATGGGGTGGCTATCAAGTGAAAACTTCTCCTCACTATCTCCCAACTCCAAGTCATCTACTGTCACTCTAAACAACTGACAATGGAATTGTACATCAGGGTTGTTAATGACAATACTAAGCCTCTGCTCCTCCAATCTCCACCAGGTAGATGCAAAGTCTCGCAAGTTCATGATAACACATCTATCCTTGGTGTTTCTACCATAAGAGTGCATAGCAAAACACCGATTCAGGTCTATCAACCATGTCTCAGCCTCTAGTCCGCTACCAGAACCATCAAAAGTGGGCAGAAAGGCTCGAAGTAGGTCTCTCATATGAGCAGCTGTGAGTGCCTCCTACTATGTTGGTACCTCTCTCTGTCTAGGGGATATTTCTCCCTCACCAATATCTATCTTATCTCTATCCTACCTTAGCCCAAGGTGAGAAAAAGTCTCCTCTAAAAATTGACACAACTGAGTGCCATCGATCCTTGGTGGATCCTGATTCTGGTCACTGTGTCTCAGAGCACTCTAGGAAGCCTGTTGTTCCTCACGATCTGATTCATGGGGAACATGGGGAGGTGAATCATGTTGACCACCTCTATGGCCGCCTCCTCAACCTTGACCATGACGTCTACTATAACCTCACCAAGGTGGCATGATCCTACACAGAGATACCAGGGTATAAGACAAGGTAACGCAAACTTAAATCCTATGCAACTAATAGCTTAATGGGTTCATCATTATCCCAGAGAACCCATTGTTTAAACTTGGGCTTTGATACCATGTGTAATGCCCCGCCATATAACCCTAGAGGACGATGCAAACACAACAAAAGAGTAACAATTTTTTTGAAAGTGCAATTAATAACAAGTAAAGTGAACTACACTTAATGCATACATCCTCTAAGGTACGCGACAATGCTTACATTCGAATGCCATAACATAAAAAAGGAAACTAATCCATATCATATCAATTAAACTCATGATATAAAGGACATAGATACCATAGCATTAAATACATTCCATAAGATATAAATTACATCTTAAAACCATTCATAGATTGTATTCATTCAATATAGTAGTTACAAGGCTCATTACAAAAATGAGGTAGATCATACAACAATGTTACAATTACAATGATATAAGGATTCTCCTCGAATACAAATGAGGAGTAGTACATATACAATAACATTCAACTAATCCAATAAAAAACAAGAGATGGTACAAAACAATGGGAACACATGAGTTCTCGAATTTGGAAGATCCTGCCATCACGACCATGAAGTGGAAACCCAATAGTGTAAGGTGCATGTTCCACCCAACCAAGTGGTACCCGAAGGCCTACCCCCATGCTAGGAGATAGTAAAAAGGCTTCCTAGGTATAACCAACAACCTCAAGACACAGACAATCACAAGACTAAACTATACAAGTAAAATACTTAACATAGAGGTTACATTACTTCGAAAGTAAAAGAATCAAGTACATCAACTGAACAATAAATATTGTTGTCATAGGATGAGTGTCACCACAAAGTAGCATGGGCTATCCTAGAAGATATTCCTAGGCACCGACCCCCATCTTGGGTTATCCTGGTAGCCTCTCACTATCCCCGGCCCCACATGAAAACCGATGCGAAATCAAATATCTTTCAAAGGGACAAGATAATGATCTTGCCATTCTAGGCCTTCTCATCTCATCCCAAGTCTAAACAAGCCCTTGATTCCATGAGCAAGGAACAATTAAAAATTTAAATGTTGTAAAGTTACCCTTTCCCCTAATACTTTTATTTAATTTCCACTGAATTAACTAACTCTCACATGGGCTATCCTGGCACCACTTTGTGCATCAGCCTCCATTGAGATCCACTCCCCTAGTAACAAAACAAGGATCTAATCCTTAACCAAGGGTAAACAATGTGCACAATACAGATATCAAATCCCAACCATAATACTAAAGGCAACACATCTCGTTTGTAGTAATCGTGTGTATAAACTAAATCAGAACCAATTTCACTACCCAAGGGAAACAAAGGGTTGAACCATAAATCACAACAACCCCCTCATAAAATTATAACATCTGGAAGAGTTACACATTCACACTAACTCATTTCCTGAACTTATGTGAACATAAGAAATCATAATTAAATAAGCAATTCAGGCAAGTAATAAAAGACTATCATTAGGATTTCCTAAATCCAATTTCCATTTCAAGAAAACACTATGATACATTGCTCAAATAAACTAGCTTATTACAATTTCATTTACCAATAGTAAATAAATTAAATCTATTTGTTTATTTCAATTTCCCAATCAAAAATCAATTTCCTCTTTTTAAATCATTTCACTTTGAAAACATTCAGTTTTTTCATTTACATGCATTAAATTTAAAACATCATTTAAATATATATATATATATATATATTTATATATAATTACACATATAAAAATATATTATTTAAATATCCTAAAAAAATTAATTAATTACAATAACCAAAAAAACAACATTAAATATGTATATATATATATATATATTAATGTCGAGTAATAAAGTCGAATCAAAAGGAAAGGACGAATGAAGGTTGTTTGGCAGCCATTTCATGGCCAGGCTACTAACACAATCAGATCCCCATGAGGGGCGCACAACCTTCATAGCCTGCCTCCCCCATGGGGGCGGTGGTTGTGGGGGTAACCCCAACCCCCCCAAAGCTTAACATGAATTTTTATTCTTTAATAGCCCGCAATTTAATTAAGTTGCCATATGGAACTCATTTAGAGTTTCAGAAAATATTTTAACAAGTTTTTTTTTTAATATTAAATTTATTCAAATAAATTCAAATAAACATGCATATATATATATATATATATATATATATATATATGTATATATATATATATATATATAATATATTTATATATATATATAACTATATCAAATACAATTGATTTAGAAGGGCAAATTTTTCACAAAATTTTCCAGAGGTTTTCAGTTTCCCAAGTCAAATAAACTAATTGGGAAAACAAAACAAAACAATAATCTTCTACAAGAAGATATTTTCCCATACAAACAAGATTTTCCACAAATTTTGACTGGAAGATTTAAAATCCATCTCTACAAAGATTTTCCAAATGTTTTATTGTTTTCCTTCTAGGATTTCTTCTGTTTAAAAATAATTCATATAGAAGCTTTAAAGCTTTCATGAAAATTTTCCAATTTCAAAACAAACCAAAGCTTTAAACAATATTCTTCATTGTATAGGCAATCTTTTCCAAAACAATAACTAATTCTAATAGCCTTTTTCCATTTGTAAATGAATAAATTTTTTTAAAGAACTTGTTTTTAGATGTTTGAAGAAACGAAGATTGAAGTAGAGCCTTGCCTTCAGATTCCAAAATAATCAAAGCTTCTTCCAAATTAATTTTCTTTCCAGAAAGTGAACAACAAAACCAAAGCCAATTTCAAAAGGCAGCTTCAACCTTGAAGGATTTTCTCCAAATTCCCGTAAAATGGTACAAGCCTTATGCCCCATTATAAATAAATTTGATCTTATGATGCTATTGAAATTAAAATCTTTGTAGAGACAAATTTCCCCAATCTGAAATATGGAGATTCAATGTGAATCATGTAGCTCTTTCTATTTTTCTTTGAGTGTTGAACAATGTATTATGATCTCATGTGTGAGTGTTAAACATTGGAGAAAATAAGAAACCTTAGATTGCTACTTATGTTAATGAGATCAAGAAAATGTGAGTGTGGTTACTGAAATCTCATGTTGGGAGAGGAATTGATGCATATAGCAATCCACAATTGAATGTCTTGCAGAGACATGAGTAATTCACTTTGAATCATGCTAAAATACGTCATGGTAAGTGACAACACATCATGATAAGTGTCCTCCTACATATTTTGTTTACAATAGTTGTAGAGACCATGAATGAAAGATCACTTAACCACCTCAATTTGACAAGATTTGGGTTATTCAATCATACTAACCTCCCAAAAAGCAGCAACATTTCATCGACATGAGCATTTACCTCCGAAAAATGATTAACATCAGGTTGATACTTCTAGAGTGAATACAAGCAAATTAAGTCTTTGATAGCTTGGTGTTACCATAAATGTATTCATGTTAAATTCAAGAAAAATAGAGAAATAGTTGTAAGAATAGAAAAGAACTCCACATTATATACAACAAAAGCCTCAAAATTCATCTATAGCATGAGAGTATTTAGCCAAAAGAGAATTTGCAAGTTCTACCTAAGTTTCTCATATGTTTTAACCATCATGTAAAGGTGTAGATTCCTTCTAATATGTTTGCAGAAAGTTTTAACCAATTAAATTACATGTTATTGCAACTGCATTAAGTAGTATTATAGATTTCAATAAAACGAGATATCCTAACCATGGATGACCAAAGTATGTGCTTTCATTGTTGGAGCTAAATTAAAATATTTCTCCTAGGCCGATAATGATGTATTTAACATTTTTTAGAAGCATTAGGAGGAACAATGGAATTTTATTCATATGCTTAGAAGACTTTTCCTCAAAAAGACATGAAATAAATCACAAATGACTTAAAAAGAGGAATGTTTATCAAAAAATTGAATTAAAATTAGATTTCTTGTAAAAATATTCAAAATCTTGAAGCACAATTTTGTTTTTTGCAGAATGCATTAGACTTCTCAGTATCAAGTTTTGTTGCAAGTAAAAAGAGATTCTTGACACATGGAAATCAGCATAACAATAATGTGCACACCTGGAATAATGTTTTTGAAGTTGTAACTTCCTCTATGTGACCTAAACACATTGTTACTTAGTTCACTCTTCATGGAGATGAGTTCAACCTTCACATTGGCATGACCTTCATTTATTTTTGGATAGTTTATCCTCCAATAGCCCCTACAAATCTTCCAGATATAGTGAACCTACAAAAACCAACTTAAATTGAGAACTTGACTCTAATCCACATCATAACATTAATGGCAAGAAAAGTTAAAACACAACATAAAATTAGGCACATGTAACATAAAGATAGGTCATTGAGAGCCAAACCCAGAGGAAGTGAGAATTTATGTCTTCATTTCCATTGCAACCATTATTATCCATTGATACATGAACCTGCAATTAATCTCTAGAATTCAAAATCTACAATCCAACATTGCCTGGAATGAATTTTGATAATTTTCGACAAATGATGATTTGGTATTAGATGTGAAAATTGCAAACCATATATGAGCAGTCAAATTATTCTATAAACTGCATGCCTTATTAAAATTTAACAAAACCAAAATTCCAATGTTCAACATGCAAAATGTATGGCTAGATAATATTTTAAAATAAGAAATTTTTTAGGATAGTTAAGTATATTCAAGAGAGAAAGAGAGAGTTATATTAATGTCCATAGCTAACCAGAATTAGGTCAATGGGACTCAAAAAGTACTATTGTGAACATAGATGTGGCTGTACTATTCCAAACTATAGGTGGAAGGCCTATGTCTAAGATTTTATATTCAAGTTAGAAAGTTAAAATGAAAAAAAAATGTAGTTGTGAAAGAATTTTGAAACTTGAATATTAACTATAAACCCTATATCTAAATAATAAAAAAGTAAGAATTGAAAAACACTAAAGATCTGAAACTATGATCTTTGATATGTAGAAATGCTAAAAACCTGAGCTAGTTTTTCTTTTTTATTCAAAAATTGGGAATAAAACAAAATATAGAACTGCAAAATAATAGATCCAATAATGCTACCAATAAGAGTGTGGTGCATTGGTTATTAGCTTGGTTTGTTTTTGATTCCCCCACTGGGCCATTGAGCTCAAAATCTTGGTGCCTCTACTAGGCTGTTGAGCTCGCAATTTTGGATTTATTGTGTTAAAGCAAGAAGGCGATAATTCCTTGGGAAGAGGCCAACTAGTTGTGGCCTCATTGGCTCGTTCTAGGCTAAAATTTCCCAATTAACTATCCAAACAAAAAAAAATCCCGATATTACTAGAAAACATTGATAGTGCCTGCAAGTGGAAAACATTCTTGAGAAAGTAGTAATGCTAGATCAAGCTAAATCAAAAATAATATCCACATTGTCTAGGCCAAATAACAGCCTTAAACCTGTGTACATAAAATTTATTTCTCAAATATAACCTATACTACATTATATGGGTCATCTTCTCTAATAGATTTCCCCTAGCAAACCTTTCACTTTGTGAGTGTGGGATAACTTATAGAGTCGCCTTCCCTTATGAACATTTTCAAATCAAAATTATGCATGTTGGATTTGTAATTTGTTTTTACTTTTTCTTTTCTAACTAATAAAAACTACATTTAACTTCAATTAGCATGACTATCTAATAAAAATAAATAGCTAAAAAATAAAAAAAATCTAAAGAAAACTCAATACTAAAAGTAAATTTTTACCTCCCATTAATGGGTTATTGGTCTATATAAATAATCATACAAAGGAAAAGTGGAAAGTCTCTTTGCACGTACAAATCTTAACTTTGATGGAGCTACTCCCAATAATCCTGGTCCCGCAGGTGCTGAATATGTGTTACAAGACACCTCAGGCATTTTTGTGATTAGAGGATCACACAATTTGGAAATCAAAACAAAATATGAAGTTGAAAGGGAGGAGCTTTTAGTTAGCATAACATTGTCTCATACAAAAGGTTTCTATAATATCACTATGGATAGAGACACTTCAATAATTATCAATGCTTTGAAAAAAGTGCATTGCCTAATTGGAACCTTCATGCTATTTTAGACTAAGTATTAACATGGGGAAAAGAATGGCAGATTTTCTTGCCAATAAAGGGATTGATCTTCAAAATGTTTCCTTCTTACAAATCCATCAAATATCCAATTGGGACGATTTTTCTAGGTTTATTAATGAAGATAGGCCACTATGATTATATGTTGGTGTCACCACTATCCTTAGGTTGGCTATCATTTTGTGGGCTTCTTCTATTCAATGAGTTGGTAGTCGTGGTTTTGGTTCTTGTTATTCATTGCTTGTTTGTAGTTGATCATTTTTTAGGTAGTGACAGCATCTTCGATGATGATTAATTTGCAATGGAATAATTTTTCAAGTGGAAGATGATAATTTAGTAAAATTTCCATCCCAACATTCATTCATCACCAATTTGAGTATCCTTAGGTGCTAATTTAATCATTGAGTATAGGTGTTTGCATTGTGTTTGTTATTGCATCTAGATTGTGTCTCTGCTAGTCTAGTTGTTTCTCCCTTAAGCTTCTTTTGGTATTTTTTGGTTTTGGATTTGCCACCATGTCTAGCAAATGGGTTCCCTTTCCTTGGGATCCCCTGCAACATGGAAATGTTTCAGATCATAGACTAGAGAATTTACAACCATGCTAGCACTGCATTGCTCAATGTGGTTAAGAACATTCTAGGTCCAAAGAGGCTTGCAAACAATGACACTCTTTGAAAGAATCTTGGCAAGTGGGAGTCAAAGGACCAAAAGCCTCACTAAGCTTTTGAAGGGACCAAAGCCTCTATATGAAGGGAGGTGTGATCCAAAAAGAATAAAGGTGAATTAAGGAACAAGAAAATGTATTTTTTTGTAATATTCATTAAAAAAATTAAAAATATAACAAACCCTTCACTCACAATAATAAATTACACATAGGGAATACTGCCAGTATCAAACCCTAGTACATTTTGTAGGGATTTTCACAATTAAACATAAATATGTAATCCTTATTACTTCTTGATGAAATCAATTCAAAAATTATAGTTAATGGTTTCTTCCGTAATCAAATATAATATTCAGAAATTAGTTCAGAAAAGACCAAATTAAGTCTTTGTGGCAGCTGCTATTACACATAGGGAATACTGCCAGTATCAAACCCTAGTACATTTTGTAGGGATTTTCACAATTAAACATAAATATGCAATCCTTATTACTTCTTGATGAAATCAATTCAAAAATTATAGTTAATGGTTTCTTCTGTAATCAAATATAATATTCAGAAATTAGTTCAGAAAAGACCAAATTAAGTCTTTGTGGCAGCTGCTATTTCACTCCAAATCTACAACAATCTATCTCTTAGTGAAATACCTTTGAGACACCTCAAAAATCTTCCTGATATCTAGCCTTAGATTGCAACGACCAACTGCTAGTTGAAAGGATATATTAAATCAAACTGAAATTAGTCAAATTTGCACAATGGTGATCTCCATGTGAAATCACTCTATGAAATTGCAGATTTTTTTCCTCCAATTCCAAACCTATAGGAATTTTTTCCTTAGCTCAATTGAAGCATATTTCCATTGTCCACAAGGAGTAGAAATAAGATAATAAATATATTTTTTCAATGTCTCCTTCTCCTTGCTTGGTCTCTCTTAAATAAAGTATTCCTTCAACTGTCCTAACCCTTCAAATGCCACTTGCTTGATAAAATTTTATTATAATTTCATTTCATAAATTAATAAACACTAACACGATTGTTGGCTACACCATATTCTAGAATTGATGTTGTGCATATTATAGGTTGAAATCATGATGGATTATTATGACTGGCATGCCATGTTTTGATATCCTTGTTCCCTTTCTGATGGTTTGGCATTGTTAGTTAAATGCCTGCACACTTCATTGGATGTGGCTGCGCTAATCTTTAATTTTAATAATTTTAATAAATCTTTAATTTCAATAATTTTAACCTTAATAATTAAATTATTGATTTTGTCCACCTTGTAGGAGATTTCCCTTAATCATGCCACATTTCCCTTTCCCATATCTATAATCTATGTGTTTTGATGTTTGTGTTTTCCCCTAGCCTTGTCTCTTGTTTCATTGATGTAAAATTCCCAAGACCATGGGATTCAATGGGCGCTCGGTTTGGTATTTAGATTAATTTCAAAGCGGAAGACATTACATCTTTTTCAAAACTTGGAAATGTGCAAGAACCCGTTGGTTTATGATAGGAAAATTCACTGCCTAGCAAAAGTGGTGAAAGTGGTAAGTTGAACTGGTTAACATATAATCACCAGAGCGAACATACAACAATTGGAGAACATAAAAGGACTCCAATGCATGGGAGGAGGTGCAAAATATGTGATAGCTTCTTAAAATTCTTGGAGAAGTGTGAGACAGACAGAGGAGTTGAAACGACCATTAAAGTTATAATCCATCCTATTCGTAGTGATTTACAAGCAATACAAAAGGTATAAATTCTATTGGCACCTACCAAGCCATGTTTTCACCTCAAGGTAGGGAATTTCCCAGGTGAAAACTGAAATGTATGTTTGTGAATTCTTGTGTTTTGTATTAATTTCCAGCCTATGTGAACATAGTTTAGCTTCCAAAGAGTAAGTAACCAGTTTCAAAATAGAACATGATAAGGTTTTGGTGATTTTCAATCCACAAAGCATAGTTTTTACAAGAAATTATAGATCATATACTGATTTTCTATTTCCATTATTGTTACAACTAATTTTTTTTTGTTTTCAATCTAGAAGTTTATTTATGTTTTCAAAAGTTTAGGACTCTATATGACTCTAATTTCCAGTAGTTTCATACTTCACTTACACAACATATATTTCAGGCATTGCACCACTCCAAGTACCATTACAATTATATATTTCTAGACTGTCTCATATTCCCTATTTATTTAAAAAAAATTATACTATTTCTTTTTCATATTTTCAAGGATTTCAAAAATCTACTTCAAGTTTTAAGTTGAGGTAATCATAACTGTGTGCGGAAAATATTTAAATTAAATAATAACAACACACCTTAATGAAACCCTATTAGACAATTCAAATGATAGATTTAATCTAATTAAAACATGATCAAATCTCTAAAATCGTTCCATTGCTCTCTAACTCCAAGGATTTATTAAACCAAAGTGGTCCTTAGATTGTGTGCACTGTGATTTTTAAAATGACAACCTAGAGAATGAGAATGATAAACTATATGATATGTTGTGATGAAATGATTGATAATGAAATCTATATGATATTGTGATACTGATAATAATGTGATATTATTAACTATTGTAAATTAAGATGCAACTGATATGAAGACCATGATTGTAATATAATATGATTTCTATATGATTCTAAATTGTTGATTGCTCAAATATTGTATGCTAAATTTCTCTAATATGATTTCTGTAGAGGAAGATTGCATAAAATTGGGATCTATTTTTTGCAGCAAGAGGTTGCTTTTATAGATTTTCAAAGGAAAATTATGATGTGGCAATGAGAAATGGTTTAGATTTCATCTGGATAAATCAATGGTAGAAGATGAAGAAGTTGGAGAAGAAGAAGGGGAATGTTTCTCTTAGCAAAACATTTTGCCAAGTGATTCAGGAAGAAAATGTGGAAGAATGAAGCCAAGTGTTTAAATTTTGTTCCAAAATTGGTGGGAAAGATAAAGCATAATTGAATACAGCTTGAAACTTTCAACTTTGTTGAGAGAAAAGTTGTAGACATGTGCTCAATTGGAAATTTGAATTATTCAATTTTGGAGGGAAGATATATTATTAAATAAAACAATTGAATTTTTTTTATTTAATAAAAGGGGGTGATAATTAAAAAAACCATGTGATTTTATTTATTTAATTAAGATAGAAAAATTAGATAATTAAATAAAACAAACTACTGAATTTGTTTATTTTAATTAAGATAGAAGAAAATAGAATGTGAACTATATAAATAAATATTTCTATTTATTTATAAATAGATGAATTAAAGGTTGATTAATCAAATAATTATATTTAATTAATTAGATTTATTGAGACCATCTTTAGGTGTATACAATAACCATCCCTTAGAGATTAGGATATAAAATAAATAAACAGTTACGTTCATCAAGACACAATCCATGAACTGCTCAGTTATGATAGTTACTAAAGAAAGTTCAAACATATATCTATCTATACTTATAGGATTCAATCATTAATAAAAATATTTATTATTAAGTAGTTCATTCAATATTTGTCTATGTCTTATTGTTCAAATGTCTAAAATACAAATTCATATGAGAAATAATGAGAAAATGAAAAGATTAAACTCTTAAGAAATATATATGGTGAAAATTGTAGGAGTTACATAAGACGAAAATATTTCATAACTTTCAACATTGACTAAATCAAACAAATTTATATAGGTCTCAAGGACAAAGTTGGAAAGAAAATAAAGTAAACATTGTCTGATCTGGTTTCCATGACCATCCATCTAGACCTTTGATTTTTGTTACAAAAATCCTTGGTTGAAAAATCAGAATAAATAATATAAGAGTCTCAATGGTATATTTCACATTAAATATGTCTACATACATGAGAAATAAGCAAGAAAAACCATCAATGTGTTAATGTAACATTCACACATGTCAATCTTAGGGAACCTAATATCTTTTGTTAGAAAAAGAATGAGATCTAGATGCATTTACGAAATTCGTTTGTATGAGTAAAAGCTTCAAAACATCACACTCATGGACAAGGAAAGATAAAAAAATATATGGCTATTCACATATCAATACAACCAATTGAGCCAAGTGTAATAAATACACACTAGACAAAGGTAAAGCATAAAGAATTTTCCCAAGGGTCTATCTTGGTCATTTACAATACTTTCCTTTCCGAAATTTCATGGCAACATACTCTAGACTTTGAAGTAACAAACTTAGGTCTGAAAATTTATAATGATTTACAGTTATAAAGGAAGAAAGTTAAAAAAATAAAGATTTTGGGGCCTATTCCTATTTAGAAATAGAACACGTAGTAATTTTTTATAGAAAGCATGCTACAATTCAAGACCATTCTTTGAAGTTCACTACCAATGAATTCTTAAAGATTGCCCACTTGCTAGCAACTATGAAATTGTTAATGCCATAAAAAGAAAGTGGATGCAACTTTTTTTATTTATCTCATTCATTTACAACACTTTCTAAAATTTTATGGCAAGCACACTCTAGAGTCCTAGCCTCTAAAGTAACAAACATTGGTTTGAAAAGTTACAACAGTTATAAAGGAAGAAAGTTAAATGTAAAGAAATTGGGGCCTATTCCATTTTAGAAAGAGAACACAAAGCAAGTTCTAACTTTTTTTACACAAGATAACAAGGCTTCCTTGCATTAATGTATATAAGATTTTGAATTGTTTTAATGTCTTTATATCGATTTATGTGGTTTGTATTACTGGTAAACTGGTTAAGTCTTTGTTGTCGATGTTAGGGTACTTTGTATCTATTTATATTTTAGGAGTTGTGACAAATAGTGTTGCTTATAATTTTAATGTGTAATGAGATAGATAGTTGAATCTAAAATATTTTAGATATCAATATAAATCTATGCACTTCTACCCACCACCTCTCCTAAAATTTTTGTTGGTGCTATTTACACTTTGTTGTGTTATGAAATGGATATTTAATATTAATTCTCCAGACATCAATATAAATCCCTGCACTGCTACCCTACCTAGCCCTACTACCTCGACCAACAAAATTCAAGCAGCAGCTGCAATTGTATTTACACTCTTTTTATTTACACCTATTTCTATACATTTTCCCTATTAGTAGCACCTAATTCCATGCATTTGATCACTACATCAATATGTCCATTTTGATATTGTATTTGCACTCTTTGTATTTACACCTATTTATACACATTTTCCCTATTATTAGCACCTAATTCCATGCATTTCACCACTACATCAATATTTCCATTTTCATATCTGGGTCTATTTTGAGTTCCTAGGGATTGATCTCGAGTAGTTTGAGATTGGCCCAAAAATTTAGACATCCAATTTCAAATTATCATTTTCCACCCTTTTTTACTAGAGTTTTGAACTCTACAAGTTTTAAAAAGTGGAAGCATGGACAAGGCATGTGACTTCTTGACAAAATTCCTTGAATGGTTGCAAGGTAGGCAAAAGATGGATTTTCTGAAAAGACATCAGAAACTATCAAGCAAATGAAATATGCAAGTGTAAAGCTAAATTCTACAACATTTACAAGCTAAATGTAGAAGAAACATGATGGGAAGGACAACCCATTAATTGGACATCCTTATCCTAACCACTTGGAAAACTGGGTAATCTTAGAAGATTGGCTTTTAAGAAGAAGTATTTTTTCAAGCATTATAAGTAGTGTAGACGCAGTGATTGAGATTCCTAGAACTGGAAATGGAAATTTTGAGTTCTCAGGGAAGATTCCTTACCTATTGAGTGTAATCGACATATGCTTATTGATTCAAAAATTATCAACTAGAGATACTATAATTATTCATCTTGATCTGCATAATACATCAAGTAGGCTAGAACTAGGAGAATATAACTAGAAAAGAGACAAGAAATAGAACCAAAAATAAAAACATGGGGCACACTTGATCTGTTGCTAAAAGGCCCTTCATAGAAGCTTTATTATTGTAGCTTGCCCAAAATCCTGGACCCATGTGGTTGTGACTTGCTCTGAGCTTCATACCCTTTTCATTTTTTGAAAAGCTCCTTGCCTGAAATATCCCTTTTCGTTATTGGAAAACCCTTGGTTGTTGTGCTTCAAACTAGGCATGCAAGGGAATGAATCAATTCAGTCTCAAGAAACTCCCTTTCCCAAGCTGAATGAGGTTCGGCTCGCAGCAACTAGACTATCTTTGGGAATATCTAAAAGAGACTTCCCTACCAATTCAATTTTGGACTTTCATCTGCCTCGCCTTCATTTCATTCGAGTGAGTGATAACCTACGATGATGAATCCCGATATCTACTATTCACTTTTCTCCATGCCAACTGTGTGTGTTTGTTCCTCATGCCTCTGTTCTTTGATTCTTGTTTTTTTTCTATTTACATCCTGGAAGTGGGGGAATTTAGGTACGAGGGAGAAGCCTACAAAAACAAATGCATGGGGAAAATGTGGAGGGAAATAAAAATTTATTTTTATTGTCTTAATTTAAGGCGTAAAATTAAAGACAAAATTAATATTTTGTCTTAAGTTAATGTCTTAAAACCCCTTTGTATGTAGTAGTGAAAACGCGCTAGCCGAAACACCAATTTTTTTATTAAACTTCCTGTTGGTGTTTAAAATAACAACCCAGCTAAACCTTGCAACTCTCTAAGAGGTAGCGAACCTCTATTTTAAAGAACAACTAAGGCTAGTGGCCAACTAACAAGATTCAGTCAAAGACTGACATCTCTGTAGACACATAAAAATGACCTAGGCTTGCAAGCTCTATTTCTAATCTCTTTCTTCCTAGCATAATTAAGACATTTTAATTATGTCTTTGAATCACATTCAACTATTAATTAAATAATTCATGATTATTTAATTAATTCATATCTTTTTATTCTTCATGATTATTAAATAAATAAATTTTAAATATTTATTTAATTACGTCACTAATTGTCTAAAGTCTTCCTATAATTAAATAAATTTCTTAATTTATTTAATTATCCTTGTCCATTATGTCTTCTTGATTATTAAATAAATAACTTTATTTATTTAATATGTCTCTAATTAAAATCCTCTTATAATTAAATAAATTTTATTTATTTAATTATGGCCATCTTCACACTCCCCTCATTTTAAATAAAATCATTTATTTAAAATAGTCCTAGCACATGAATTAAATAATGTTATTATTTAATTCCCCCTCTTTTATGGTGCTCATTTTAAATAAATTTATTTATTTAAAATAAGTCTTATTTAAAATTCCCTTCTTTTGTAAATAATTTAATTTAAATTATTTACTGTCACATGACCCCACCCCTTTTGAATTAAAATAGTTTTTAATTTAAAAAGTCAACATTCTCTCTTGATTTAAATAATTTTAAATAAATTATTTAATTCCCCAATGACTCTATTTTCCATGCCCAGAATCTCTTGTCACATGCATTGTCAGCCCTTGATTTGATTTTTCTTAAAATCAATCTTGTCCATTCATTTTGAATTTGACCTAATGTTGCCCTAACCCTAATTGTGGGTTGTCATATTGAATCTTGTCCACAGATTCTATGTCATTTGTCAATCTTTAATCTCATCCGTCCATACAAAATTGCATTTTCTATAAAATGTCAATTTTGTCTTCATTTTGGGATCCTATCCTCTTATTATTATTTTTCCTATCTTAGAGTTTCATTTTTAACATCTTGCATTTCTAGAATTTTACATTGTCATAGCATATCATCTAACATTGTCTTTTGCAGATTTATTTACATTGCATGTAGATTTATTCTCTTGCATTTTAGATTAAATCCTTCAACACTTGCTAGGTCATGTCATAAATTTAGTTTGGTCACACACAAGGCTGAGGGCATTTCATCATATTGCTGCAAGTAGAGGAGGTTCAATAGAAGTGAGCCACGAAGGAGAGAAATGGGTGAGACTGTTCTAGTCTCATTTCCTTTTCTCTTTATTCCTCCTTTGCATTTTATTGATTGATTTGATATTATTATTGCATGCATGTTCTAACCCTAGATCTATGTTTGCCCAATATTATTTTAGATCATTACATTGGTGAACCCGACAATTTAACACGATTTTGCAGGTTATAGTATGGATTTTTTTCATCATTTTCAGATTTTTTGTCATTTTTTTTGCAGGTTAGGGTTCAAAATTTTGGATTTTTTTGTAGGTGTACGAAATGATGCATCTGACAGTTCCTGCGATGCATTTGACATTCTAAGTTGCATATGCCTTTTCAAGCGACGCATCCGCTCTTTCAAGCCGCATCTGCTCATCCAAACGACGCATCCACAGAGCCAAGCTGCGTGTGACATCCAGAAAGCTGCATTTGACCTATCAATCTGCAGTCAGTTTATCGAAAGCCGCATCTGACAACCCGAAAGTCGCATTTGACCGTCTAAGCCAGATATGACAACCAGAAAGCCGCATTTGATTGGTAAAATTTCATTTTCTATTTTTGAATTGTAATCTGGATCCGACGCATCTGTGGCTAGTTTTTCATTTTCATGGACTTAAAATGAACCAACCCTAGGGTAGTCATTTAATTGGGAACTTATCAATCCTAGGATAGGCAATTTAATTGGAAATTTATCAATCCTAGGATAGTCACTACATCTTCCTTTTGTTTGGTTAAAATGAACCCCATGACTGTTGTGAAGCAATATCTTCACTTAGAGTAACAAATTTTTCATTTGGGTTTAAAATTGAACATTTGTCTATTGTGCTTGATTGGCTAATAGGTATATGCTCTCCCCTTTACTGGGTGATCAAAAAGCCAGACTTACCCATTTTATTTATGCATTTCAAAGCTTTATTACAACCTTTAGCAGGCCTACCGTAGTGGGAAAAAGTACTCACCCTACGGGAACGACCTAAGTGGGAACAACCAAAGCCAGGTTTTCCAACCCACTATAATCAAAAGTGAATTTTGGGGAAACCCATATTCAACGGCAGTAGGAAAGATAACCATCCCCAAAGTCTTTGTTCTAAAAATTGGGAGGTCTCCTGAGGGAGTTTATCTATTTGCCACACCAAACGGAAACCTTGACTAAACACCTTAGTGTAGAGGCCATTCGTGTCAGTATCCAGACATTGTTTCAATCACAATGCAAGGGGAGGGGAGAATCTTCCCCCAAGACACTCACCATATAGTCACCACAGACTGTTTGCTTAGGGGATTTGGTATCCACTTCCATCACCTTGAGTACGCACCTGGAAAAGACAAAAACACGGGCGCCCTCTAGGGGTGACATGGCTATGTGAGTCGATGCGATTTTAAGATGTGGGCTGTGATTGCGACGATGACCTTTTGACTATTAAGAGCGAGTCTATTTGAAGTAATTTCATCTCTATGTGCTTGTCAACTTCTTTCAAACAAACTTCCACAACTAAATATCAAACAAATCTAGATAAAAAACTTGTCAAATCGGCCAAACGTTCTTCTGTTTTCCAGAATTTAATTCCTACAACGCAATAGCACTATCAAAATGCATTTGCTATATCCTGAGCCGTATTCGCTCTGTCAAGGCGCATTTGCTTTAACCTAGGCCACAATTGCTCTGCGGAGTCGCATTTTTCATATCCTGAGCCACATTCCCTCTGCTGAACTGCAATTGACAATCCATGAGTCGCATTTGCTAGCTTAATCCACAGTCGACTGTCATTCAATGCATTCGCCAGTCCAAAAACCACATTTGACATTCTGAACTAAAATTGCTTACTCCTGAGTCGCATTTTCCCTTCCAAAACTACCAGACCTATCAGACCGCATTTGCAAACCTGAAAAGCCGCATTTTCCAATTTGCCGAACATATCAAATTGCTGAAATGCATTCGCCTGGTCAATCGACGCATTTGATATTGAACTGCATGTGAGACCTAAAGTGACGTATTTGACTGTCAGTCAGGAAAACATTAATTTTGTCAAAAACCAGAGGCCAAACTTTTGCAAACATCTTTACTGGCATCTTTTTGCAGTGGTCTCTGTCAAAAATCAGCAAAACAACTTGTCCAAGTCATCCATCTTTGTATGTTGGTTTTCATCTAGCTTGCAATCCATCATTCTCATCTTCATAGGCAAAGTATAAAGTCCTCAATTGCACACCTTTGGGATAGGAAAACTTTCCTTTCTTTGTCAAACTATTTGTCTTAACAATACATTGTCATTGTCCTTTGGTGAGCTATTTCCAACTCATAAGTCTAGTGTGGAAATCTCACGTTGTCATTTTATCATCTTGTCCTTCAAATCAGTCCTTTGACAAATCCAAATCGAGACATTGGCTAGACTTTGAGTGGTTAGAATACCTTTCTTAAAAATCATTCCACATAAGGCATCCCTTTTTTATCACTTTGCATTGTCACCTTGCATAAAGCATAGTCCCACTTCCTCCACCATCATGTCTTCAAGTCACTATGACATGCTTGCTAGTCAAATTGAATGCTAATTCAATAGTAAGGGTCAAGCACAACTTGCTAGGGAATTCAAAACACTATACATCCAATCCAAGTCCAAATTTACAACCCCTAGCCCACCATCCATCTATACATCTTGCCAACAATCCATGAGTCCTAGTACTCTTTCCATCTACTATCAAGAGTCCCCTAGCACCATCCATGACACTAAGTCACAAAAAAATTCCATTGGTCATACCCACCCTAACTTTGACAAGGGAAATCAACCATCCATCAATCCAAACCAACTATCCACATCATATCCTAGTCCTCCATTTGCATCATATCCTAGTCATTCATCCATGTCATATCCTAATCCTCCACCCACGTCATATCCTATTCCTTCATTTGCATCATATCCTAGTCCTTCATTCACATCATATCCTAGTCCTCCATCCATGTCATATCCTTGTCATGCATCCATGTCCTATTCTAATCCGTCATCTCATCCTAGTCCTTCATCCACTAACCCTTTCCAAACCTCCATGTCACATCCTAGTCCATTATACACCAATCCATTCCAAGACACTCCATTTGGTCATGAAAACATATCTTTTCATGGTCTCCAAAGTCCCATATTCTTACCTACACTTAAGGATACATGTCAAGAGGAAATTCCAAAGCATGAAATCATAACATCACCGTCTTGTCCATATCAAAGTAGTCTATTGGACCCCATTTTTACATCCATTCAAGAAGTCCTCCTAGATCATTATGGTATACCAAATACACCTATCCTTGGTAAAGATTCCATCCAAAACCATGTCATTCAAGAGGAACCTATCCTTGGTCAAGACCCTATTTTCGATCATGTCATTTCAACTAAGCCCATATTTGATCAAGACACTACTTTTGAAGAAGTCCAAAATGATCCACTCCTTGAGCTATATGCCATTCATAATGAACCACTTGAAGATGATTCCATCCAAACTTTAAGTATTGACACTTCCAAAAGTGAGACACTTGCCTCCATGGGACACATAGATGATCTACCACTAGAACAACAGTCTCCTAGCATAGACATATTTGCAAATGATCAAGCTATAAATGAATTTAGTGGGCTCTATGAAAATGATCATGAAGACAGTTTTGACATAGACTTGGAAGCACCAACAAAATCATCAGAATTCAATATGACAGAAAATCAAATTGAAGATGTCAGTCAAAAATCTATCGAATATGTCAATGAAGCTACAACATCCTATCAATTAGGATCATCTATCTTTTTCAGAGCAGGCTTTCTCACAGATGAGAAGATTTCAAGCATTAATTTCCACAATAAGGATGGGTTAGCATCTTGCTTCCAAAATAACAAGTACCCCATCGCAAGCAAAATTTTTCAGAACATGCATTATCAGGGAAAAGGATTAGGCCTACACGAGCAAGGAATCTTGGAACCCGTACAAGTTCAGGCACATTACAGACATCAAGGTCTTGGCTATTCATCAATCGGAAAATCTAATGATGTTAGTGGTCCCTCCTCGATATTGGGGGCAACTTTATCTAGTACAAACATCAAAATGGGTATCATGAGTAGTCCTTGTCATAAGGTTGTTGCCAACACTCCTTCCATCCACACCATACACTATCATTCCAACATGAATAAACCTTCCATTTGGAACCAACAAAATTATTACAAATCCAAAGTTCAAAATCACATGTCAAAGGCCATGGAATCAAACATAAAGTCAAGTGGAAAAATGAAGCTAAAATGGATCCCAAAACAAAGTGGATCAAATCAAGAAAAGAATAAATCAGGCAACGAAAAGATGCCCAATCCAAAAGTCAAGAAAAATGTGGAGCCACAACATAAGAGGACTCCCACATATAATCAATGTCCACCTCCTTCAAAATGGGCATCAAGCAAGACATATAAAAGTGTTGGTTCCAAACGCTATCCAAGATCCAACCTCCATCATCCATTACCCCAAGTGTGGAGAATAAAAACCAATACATCCAAACATCCAACGAACCCATCCACGTCCACCATCATCCATCATAATCCTACATTCTCCTTAAAATCCAAACATCCCATGTCACAAATCCGTCGAATCTTGGAAGCAACTCTTTATCATAAGGACTCTCATGGCACTCTATCACGATGCGCGTATTTTGATAAGGCCAACTCTAGTATCAAAAGGGATCACAATGAAATCAATCAGTTGTATGCAAGTGTTATGATCTTGACAAAGCAACTACTTCAGAAAGGTCATTATTGGAATGTAATGGCACCAGTCTCTACATCGGCACCATCAAAAGATTGAACACAGTCAGTGGTCATCTAAAGAATCAAGGCTATTCGGCAAAAAAATCAAAAATACAAAAAAATTGAAAAGGAAAAAAAAGACAAAAATAGTAAAGAGAAAAATTTCATCCAATAGTGAAAACCATTCTTGTGGCGCTCTGGATAAGTACCATGATGAAAACCTGACAAATAGGCATCATGTGTAGAATAAATTATCTATGTGGACCATTACACTTAGGGGCAAGTCATCTCATCTCCCATTCCCTTCACATGAAATTTCTTATGACCTTTCCATCTATCCATCCAAGCCTTGTCATTTCGTCCATTGTCCCACCTATTTTGATCTTGGCAAAGACTAGGGAAAAAACACAAATCATGCTTTGGGAAAATTTTTGACATGTCTATCTTCTGGTCATACCCTATTCCATATCATGTCATTACCATCATAGCCTCATGTGACATTGTCCTTGACAACTATATGATAATAGTCCTCATGTCTCCTATCTTTTATAGAAGCCATCCATTGTCCTTTTATACCTATCACCCATCTTGGTTTCCCTTGTCAATGGTCTAAAGATCCCTCGTCATCCCATCTAGTCCTACCTAAGTCACTCCAAATGCACCAATATGGAAAACCTAGTGCATCATCCAAAACACTCCTTGAATTTGTCCTTGGCCTTGCTGCAGACTTTTATCCTCTTGTCATATCATTGTCATCCTCACGTTGTTTCGGGATGTGTCCTTCCCATGTCAAACAATGTTGTCATTGTCATTGTCACCTATCAATCGGTATTCAGGTTGACTAGCAGCAAAATCATGGTTATCCATGGATTCATGTGCGTCGACATCATTCACATGCATTTGTCACAATTTTCATAAAACATCAAAAAGACCTAAAAATTTGAAAAAGTATTGAAAAAATCTTAAAAATCTAAAAGGTCCTAAATAAAATACTAAAAATTGTATAAAGTCCTGAAAAAAGACCTAAAAATTGAAAAATATCTTGAGAAAATACAAAAAACATCCAAATCAATGTCAAAATCCCAAAAATAGAGTCAAAGTCAATCATGTCTAGTCAGTCCAATCAATCTCGTTAGACAATCTTTATCCCAGTCCGAACTACGTTGTCTCTACGCATTTTCTACGTAGGCAAGATTCATCTTTGAATCCTCGAGACATTAGGTCAATCCTTTTAGGTTTTTCAAAATAAAATCATAAGTCAAACATGGTCGCATCAGTCAAATAAAGTGGACATAGTCACACTTGACACAAGACAGTCATCCGAAACATCAATGTCACAATTGTTCAAAATCATATATCATAAGCCAATCAATCTTGCAGTCAAAATCAGTCAGCTTGCCAAAGCATTGGTCAAAATGCCAGTCTCTTGTCACTTTTTGGTCCTCTTCAAGATGTGTCCTTCTTGGATGTGGACCTCGTCAAAGTGTCATTTGCCCTTTCAGGATGTGTCCTTCCTGACTTTAGGCACCGTCAAACTGTAAAACCGTCAAAACTATCAAACTATCAAACAATTAATTTTCGACAAACAAACATTGGCAATGCAATTAAATGGCTATTAATTTTTGGCTATTTTGTCTTACCTTTTTTTTTTGACTTGTCTTTTGGTCATGTTACTAGCTACCTCAAGGATGTCCCCTGAAGGATTTAGAGGTGCGACGACGTCTCATTGACCTATTTTATTTTTCTTTGACTGCTGTCTATGGATTGTCTTGACAAAAGGACTGGGGCAAATGGGCCTCTAGTATGAGTTAGGATATTCCTTGTCTGTGATTGTGTTTTTTGCAAGTGGATGACCTTGCACACCTTGGTCTATGTCTTACCATGGTGTTTTTTGTCCATTTGTGTCATTCTTTTTTACCGCCCAATGATGATTCGAGCAATTAGTACTCTGGCAAACGTTGAAGGATTCTAACATGCATTTCATTTTTCCACACTAACTTGCATTTCCTTATATCCTAACATTTATCCTTTTCTCTCTACCATTTCTTTGTCTCATCACATTCTAGTCTTCTCATCAATTTCGAGAGCACACTTGTGTTCTTGAAACCCAACTATCCTCTCGAGGGGGCATACCGCTACCTCCTCATCATTCTTCCTCATCTCATCTTGCATTGGGGCATATTTTTGATTTATTTTCATTACCACAATGCGACAGGCTGCATTATGACAAAGAGGGGCAAATGTAGACACATAAAAATGACCTAGGCCTACAAGCACTATTTTAATCTCTTTCTTCCTAGCATAATTAAGACATTTTAATTATGTCCTTGAATCAAATTCAACTATTAATTAAATAATTCATTCATATCTATTTATTCTTCGAGATTATTAAATAAATAAATTGTAATTATTTATTTAATGCATCACTAATGGTCTAAAGTCTTCCTATAATTAAATAAATTTCTTAATTTATTTAATTATCCTTGTCCATTATGTCTTCTTGATTATTAAATAAATAATTTTATTTATCTAATATGTCTCTAATTCTTAAATAGTCCTCTTATAATTAAATAAATTCTTTTATTTATTTAATTATTGGCACCTTCACATTCCTCTCATTTTAAATAAAACCATATATTTAAAATAGTGTCAACACCTAAATTAAATAATTTTATTATTTAATTTCTCCTCTTTTATTGTGCTCATTTTAAATAAATCTTATTTATTTAAAATAAGTCCCTCTTTATAAATTCCCTCTTTTTAGTAAATAATTTAATTTAAATTTTTACTGTCACATGACCCCACCTCTTTTTGAATTAAAATAGTTTTTAATTCGAAAAGTCAACATCCTCTCTTGAATCAAATAATTTTATTACTATTTGATTCCCCAACAACTTCGTTTTGTGTGCCTTGTCACATGCATTGTCAACCCTTGATTTTATTTTTCTAAAAATCAATTTTGTCCATTCATTTCGAATTTGACCTAATGTTACCCTAACCCTAATTGTGGGTTGTCATATTGAATCTTGTCCATAGATTCTAGGTCGTTTGTCAATCTTTAATCTCATCCGTCCATACAAAATTGCATTTTCTATAAAATGTCAAATTTGTCTTTATTGGGGGATCCCCCTCTTCTTATTATTTTCTTGTCTTAAATATCATCCTATCTTAGAGTTTCATTTTTATCATCTTGCATTTCTAGAATCTTACATTGTCATAGCATATCATCTAACATTGTCTTTTGCAGATTTTCTCATTGCATGTAGATTTATTCTCTTGCATTTTAAATTAAATCCTTCAACACTTGCTAAGTCATGTCATAGATTTAGTTTCCTCACACATAAGGCTGAGGGCATTTCATCATATTGCTGCAAGTAGAGAAGGTTCAATAGAAGTGAGCCATGGAGGAGAGAAAAGGGTGAGACTGTTATAGTCTCATTCCTTTTCTCCTTTGCATTTTATTGACTTGATTTGATATTATTATTGCATGCTTTGTTCTAACCCTAGAATCCATGGCTATGCATTGTAAAATATTATTTAGATCATTACAATGGGTACCTATGATGTAGAAATTTAAAGAGAATCTTGAATGTATGAGTGACATTGTAAAATATCTATGAGAACAAAGTACCTAAGGCATTGTAATGAGATATACTTACATAATGAGATTTACTCAAATATTGTAATTTTAGAGTTCATGTTTGGTGCAGTAGCACCTTGTTCTGTAAATGCCTTCAATAGGAAAATTTACAAATTTTGAATTTTGAAATGTAAACAATGTGAAAAAGGTCATATGTAATGTATTCAAAGTCTCAAAGAGGTCATTAGGTGATTAGAAAAATGATATAAAACATGTAAGGCTGAATTAGGATGTTTTAGGTGTGTGTGTGTTTATTTGTGCAGGGGAATTCAACAAAAAAAGGAACACACCTTTAAAAATTCAAGAACTTCCTTAACTTGTTGAGGCAGCAATTATCATGTATCCAAACCCTTATATCTGCAATTTGTCTCAGGACAAACTTACTTCACCATGCCAAACCAAAACCCGTATTTTATGCTAAGATAAGGAGGGTTTATTGAAAGGAATGGTTCCACACCTTACCAGAACATACCACCACCTCAGACCTTCTCAAAATCACCTACAAAAACTCAAAATACAATCACCCAACCTCTACATGCAATATTTTATCAAACCCTAGGGTGAAACCTCATTTTTCATGCCCTTTTCCATCAAAATCTACAAGGTTAGCAACACAAAACCCATAAAAATTATTCCATTTAACTAATAATTTTTTTGTCTAATCCAACAGGAACATGTTGGGCCCCTCTAGAAAAACCTATCTCGATATTGGCTATCATGGAGTGGTTTTCCTATGGCGGCGGATTTCACTTGATATAAAAAGTGTCAAATTCAAGTTGTGCAAAGTTGCAAAGTGGTGTAACCTTCGCTTTGCAACACGTGTGACCAAACTAATTGCTCTAACGCATCCGAATACGTATGTTTATGCTATGTATGTTCTTCTTTCACACCAAAGCCCGTGGAATCGCTCCGAGCTATGTTACGCCAGATTGATCCCTTAAGGGTCCAAAGAGAAAAATGGCTGCAAACTTCAACATGCTATTAATCGGATACCAAGATTCTTAGAAACTTCTTGTCTTATCCTACAAGATCATGTTGGGCCTTTCTACAAAAAAATCTCTCAGTTTTGGCTATCTTGGAGTTCTTTTTCTGTGGCGACGGATTTCCACTTGATGGAAAAAACATCAAATGCAAGAAGTGCAATGTTGCAAAGTGGTGCAACTTTCATTCTGCAACTTGTGTGACCAAGAGGACTATTTGAACATGTCCGAATATGTATTTTTATGCTAGGAATGGTCCTCTTTCACACCGAAACACGCGGAATTGCTCCGAGCTACGTTCCACCGGATTGATCCCTTAAGAGTGCAAAGTGAAAAATGGATGCAAAATTCATCATGCTATTACTCAGATACCGTGATTCTTAGAAATTTATCATTTGATCCTATAAGATTTTGTTGGGCCCCTCTACAAAAATCTCTCTCAGTTTCGACTATCTTCAAGTGGTTTTCCCATTGCAGTGGATTTTCACTTGATGGAAAAAGTATCAAATTCAAGCTGTGCAAAGTTGCAAAGTGGTGCAACTTCCGCTTTGCAACTCGTGTGACCAAGTAGACTATTCTAACACATATGAATACGTATTTTTACGCTAGGCATGGTCCTCTTTCACATTGAAACACACAGAATCACTCTGAGCTATGTTCCACTGGATCGATCCCTTAAGGGTCCAAAGTGAAAAGTGGCTTCAAACTTCAACATGCTATTACTTGGATATCGTGATGCTTAGAAAATTCTTGTCTAATCCTATAGGATTATGTTGGACCCCTCTACAAAAAATCTCTCAGTTTCAGCTATCTTGGAGTGGTTTTCCCATGGCGGGGGATTTTCACTTGATGGAAAAAGTGTCAAATTCAAGCTACACAAAGTTGCAAAGTGGTGCAAATTTCGCTCTACAACTCATGTGACCAAGCAAACTATTCCAACGTGTCTGAATATGTATTTTTTATACAATAGGCATGGTCCTCTTTCGCACTGAAACACGTGGAATTTCTCCAAGCTATGTTCCACTAGATCGATCCCTTAAGGGTCCAAAGTGTAAAACAGCTACAAAATTCAACATGATATTACTCAGATACCGTGATGCTTAGAAAATTCTCATCTAATCCTACAGGATTATTTTTGGCCCCTCTACAAAATCCTCTCTCGGTTTTGAGTATCTCATAGTGGTTTTCCCGTGGCAGCAAATTTTCACTTGATGGAAAAAGTGTCAAATTGAAGCTGTGCAAAATTGCAAAGTGGTGCAACTTTTGCTTTGCAACTCATGTGACCAAACTAGCTGATCCAATGTGTCCGAATAGGTATGTTTATTCTAGGGATGGTCTTATTTTGCCCTAGAACATGCAGAATCGCTCCCAGCTACGTTCCACTAGATCGATCCCTTAAGGGTCCAAAGTGCAAAATGGTTGTAAAATTTAGCATGCTATTACTCGGATACCGTGATGCTTAGAAACCTCTCATTTGATCTTGCAGGATTATGTTGGGCCCGTCTACAAAAATCTCTCTCAGTTTTGGCTATCTTGGAGTGGTTTTCCTGTGGCAGTGGATTTTCACTTGATGGAAAAAGCATCAAATGCAAGCAGTGTAAAGTTACAAAGTGGTGCAAATTTTTCTCTAGATTCGTGTGACCAAGAGGACTGTTCAAATGCATCTGAATAGGTATGGTTATGCTAGGCATGGTCCTCTTTTGCACTAAAACATGCAGAATAG